>ML786611.1:220372-248168 GCA_009831015.1 Picea engelmannii
TAATCAATTGTAAAACGAAACTCATGGAGATGGGTGGGAGGGAGGGAATCACACTGGAAAGAATATTTGAAACTGTGATAATCCACAAAATCCTCCCTGAAGTGATAGCAACAATATCAATCAATCCATCTCTGAAGGGGGCTAATATATGTAGACGAAGGCTCATATTCATCCTCCTGAAAATGATCGATGTGTCCTAAATACCAAGAAGATATGAAAGGTTCAAAGAAGGCCTCATGATTTTCTTGAGAAGAGGAAATGAGGTAAGGGATAGGCTCAGGTCTAGGAAGAGAAAATCATGCCCTATTTATCTTTGAATCCTTGTAGAAATCTTAAATATGAAAATACTTCCTCTTTGTAGAGTGAGCCTATGATCACTCTCAGATGGTCATATCCTGGTATTCCTCCAAAATTGAGGATGAAAGTGGTTGAGAGTCCTCGAATAAATCTATAATGATGTTATCATCAAGCTCCCAAACATATGAATCATATACACATGAAAAGTAGTCCTTTGAGGATGACAACTCAAACCATTTTTCTTGAGGGCTACCCTCAATGTCGTAGATGGGGTCTCTATCGAAAATAAGATGATCAAAATCCTACATGTGTCTATGATTTTGTATGAAAGTGTCTATATGATCATCAACCATATCGAAGGGTACTTTCATAAGACCATCAGTATGACTGAAAATGATTGTTTTTTCATCTTCGTGTGCAGGAGGAGTAGAGGCATGGACGTCTTCAACTAGATATTCAAATTGTTCTTCATCGATATTGATCGCTTCTTCAACATTATGTAAAAGAGGAGATCAAGGTTGGACAACCTCACCCTCATCAAACAAGAGCAAAGATAGCGGTGCCTCAATATTTTATGTTTTATCATAATTCTTCTTTCTTCTTATGGACACGCCCCTCCATCACCTCTTCATCACAAGATCCTCGATCCTTAGTGCATAGTCCTTTGCTCACTTTCCTTTGAGAGAATCTAAAATATCCAAGGTTTCCTTTGAAAATTCTTCACTTCTGAGGTCATGGAATAGAGTATCATCAAGATCTTCAAAAGGGTCACAACTCATCATGTTCTCTTCTTGATAATTTTCTTCATATGTTTGTTCTTCGAGCACTTCTTCATCATCAAGGGTAGGAAATAACTCTCTTATGTGATTCATTATTTCCTTAGAAACTTTATTAGCATCCTTTTTCGTTTCCATCTGTAAAAATTTAATCGTCCAGACACAACAAGTTTTGGATGAGGGTTCATCCCATGGTACCATAATTCCATTGATTGAAAGGACACCTCAATGGAGTCACTAAGTGAGATCAAGTCTCACCAAAGGAGGGAAAGGTGGGTACATGGAAGGCGGAGTCGTCAGACAAGCTTCAAGGGAAACTTATCAAGGGTGGAAAAAGGAAAGTTATTCAATGGAGTAGCCAGGAAATCTAAGGAATAGAGGATTTGGGAGGGAAGCTTGCCAAAGTGTCGTTGGATACATTGGAGTAGAAATTAGTGATCGCGCCAATTTTGATATTTCCATATTGGGGAAAGAAATTCCATGTTCATGTGGATGTGTCGTCCATATATTTAGGCACAGTATTATCTTAGCTAGGAGAAGGAGACATAGACCATCCAATTTCATTTTCAAGTAGGAAGTTGTCAACAACAGAAAATAATTACACTGCCACAGAACGAGAAGGATTGGGAATGGTATATGTGGTGCAGAAGTTTAGACTTTATTTGTTGGGTTCTCATTTTAAGATGTATATAGACCATTATGCACTAATATACTTAGTGAACAAGCCAGTGTTGGGGGGGAGAATATGCAGATGGTTGTTGTTGTTCCAGGAATATGATTTTGAGGTTGTTTTGAAACCAGAGAAGTTGAATGCAGGCCCAGATCACTTATTGTGCATACTATCAAGAGAATATGCAAGGAATCTAGATGGCATCTTGTCGGATGTGCAGTTATTTGCAGTTAAAATGGTGGACGACTACTTCGCAGACATTGTGCAGTTTTTAAGTACAAGAATGGCCCCATCAGAGATGACAGTTGCACAGAATAAACAATTAGTGGTTAAATCAACAAACTACCATCTAATTGCAGAGAAATTATACAAGTTAGGTGCAGATGGAATATTAAGACAATGTGCGTTAGAGCATTAAAGGCCAATGATACTCTCAGAAGCACACAAAGGAATTGCAGGAGGACACTACGCAGGTAAAGAGACCACGTAGAATATTTTATGCGTAGGGATCTAGTAGCCCATGCTTCACAAGGATGCTAAAGAATATTGTTAAGCATGGGATGTTTGGAAAAGGGTGGGAAAGCCATATAGAAGGGATGATATTTCTTTGTACCCCCAGTTTACGTTGCGGGAATTTGATAAATGGAAAACAGAATTTGTTAGACTGATCAACCCACCAGGGAGAAGATCGGGAGCTAGGTATATAATCATTGCGACAGAGTATTTAACCAGATGGGCAGAAGTAGCATCAGTCATAGACTGCACCATGGAGATTGTTTTGCGCTTTCTATTTGTGAATGTAATTACACGATTTGGATGTACGTGTGGTCTAACGAGTGATCAAGGGATACACTTACTAAATAAGACAATTGAAACACTGACTAAGGAATTTTAAATTCATCATCAAAGGAGTATGTTGTATCACCCTAATGCCAATAGAATATTTTAATAAATTTATGGAGAATGCTCTGAAAAATATCTGCAACGTAGGAAGGGATAATTGTGACTTAAGGATCCCTTCAGTATTATGGGAATATAGGACTACAAGAAAAAAATTGACCGGACAGACACCTTTTAGGTTAGTCTATGGGAAAGAAGCAATAATATCGATGGAGTTTATTGTGCCTATCCTACGCGTTGCATTGATTATTGATATTTCAGACTCTAGCATTGTAGAGGAGATATTGTTATAGCTTGTATAGCTTGAGGAAGACCGATTTGTCGCATGGTTCCATCAGCAAGTTCAGAAGGAAAGATAAAATGCATGGAATGATAGACATATTAAACAGAAAAGTTTCAAGTGGGGGACTTAGTATTACTATACGACAACAAGTTTATGCAACATCCAGGAAAGTTTTGAATGCATTGGTTATTACCATGCGTAATTAAGTATGTGAGAGAGGCAGGTGTTGTGCAGTTAGAAATGTTAAATGGTGAGGTCCTAGGACGAATCGTGAATGGCAGTCGGCTGACACTTTATAGGGAATGACAACCTCCCATGCACTAGGTTGAATTTCGCAAGAACGAATGTACCATAGTAGTGTATTATAGTAGGAGAAAGACAAAAAGAAATAAAAAGTGGAAAAAGAAAAAGAAAAGGAACATAAAGTAACAAAGAAAAGGCATGTAATAACTAGGAAATCTGAAGTGTTAACCCGAGGTCCAAGGCTCAATACTGACACAGACGTATGTAGGCGCACAGAAGAAGTGAGTGTCATGTAGATGGATGAAACTACATCGAGCAGGGATATTACACACAGAAGCGAAGAATTGTGCAGTGAACGAACAAGTAATCCAGAAAAAATGCGTAGAACAGGACCGAAAAGACCATTAAAGGAATTAAAAGGTGGAAATGACAGTTAAAAAGCATTAATGACAAGGCATAAAAATGATGTGTAGCCAAAAATGGAAAAAACTATCTGGGATTGCAACAAACTGGCGATACGAGGAAACAATCTAGTGGCATATTTGGTAACAAAGTATCATTAAATAACGCATTGAGTACACAATTTGGTGGATTAGATCGTTAGTTCAAGCGCGAATGTATAGGGACAAATGTTGAAGGGTTAAAAAATCACACCGGGGATCGACAAGGAAAGGGTATTTGCATTCATAAGTTTTGTAAGAAAGTAGAGAAGACCACGGGCGAACTAAAGCTAGCACAGATCATTTTTAGATTTGGAAAAGAGGAGCATCAATCGTAGAGATAAATGGAACCACAAAAAGTTGGGGCACCAGCTATCGTAGCACGAAATCCATCCTGAATGCGACCATTGGTCACACCATAATTTGAGGAAACTCCCGGAGCTTCGTCTTTGCAACCGAGGTTTTCTAGGGATTACATATCACTGAGAAAGGACATCGCACCACAAGTTACACTACCCAACAATGACAAGTACCCACTAGTTACGCCAGAAATACCACATGGTGGCATTATTGAAGGGGACCTAATGGGAAAGGTTGTTGCTTTGAATTTCTTGTACCATGACATAAAATATGCATAGAATTTTCCTAAGTTACCACAACACAATTATTTACACACTAAAATCATACTAGGGATAGGTGCAATATCGGTCAAGCCACAAAGTTGGGTGGTCGAGCTAGAAAAATCAGGGATATTAAACTTGTTAGAAATGCTAAACTTTGGCATAAGTCAAGAAATAAACGCCTGTGTTAATATGTTAATGAACTACGTCCACAGAGGGACTTTATGGCTAGATCTAGTAGTATCTATAGATACGCAAGTGACTGCGTGAATAACAGGCTTGCCGAAAGAAGGGGAGGATCTAGCAACAATATTCACAAATAAGTTTGGGGAGAAAGAATTATCTGAAAGTATGAAAGATAAGTTCAACACCTTTAGAGGAAATCAAGGGTTGGATGTCGCCAGCATAAGAGATGAAGTAGTTAGATTTGCAACACATGTATTGGCTTGAAAATTACTAAGGAAATGTCGGAAGGATGAGGTGTTGGTCGCAGTAATAGCAGCTGCGGAGAAGTGCGCAAAAGGGGTCCAAATGAATTGGGCCACGTTTTGGGTCAATTAGTTTCTAATAGATTACACTTCAGCCCAAGAGAAAGGCACATAATTTGAATATGCATGGCTTATCATATTGAGAGCATTGGATGCCTTGAGGGATCCTAACGAGTGTCGGTTTTTGAAAACATCATGAAGAGATCATGTTGTGATGCAATATGTTAACTTATGGAATATTGCACACAAGGGGAGACAACAATGTCACCTTCTATGTCTAATTTATCACAATTAGGCACATCATAGAGCACACGTTGTGCATCATCACCTAGATGGTGGGGGATTATCAAGGTATTGCGCACTTCAAAGTAGGTATGCACCACTTGTATATCCAAGCTAAAAGAGACTTGGCATGCCAATGGCTACCAACAAGCTACAAGTTGACATAGGAGGATGTATTCATTATTTCCAATTATTGGGATGAATAATGGAAATTTCTAGTTGAAGAAACATAGCACCGTGACGAGGATTCAGAGGAACGAGACAATGAAGATGAAGAACTAGATGAGGCACAAGGTAGTGAAAAAGGTAATGGTGTTGGATATACTTCACACACAGCTAGGAATTGTTTTTCCTAAGGTTTTCCCTATGTTTACTAGTCATTATTTAGTCTCCTATAGTCTAGGGAGAATATTCCTCTAGGATAATATTCTCTTCAACTCACACGTCAGTTTGATCAGTTGATTGGAGTCTAGATGCCACATTGGGATCATCACCATGCAGCATTAGCATCATCACCAACTAATTTGCATTGTCCTTGGGATTATCACTAGACTAGCACATTACTCTTGATTCCCTAATCTTCTCCTCACTTCAATCTATTTCAGTCTGTTAACTGAAGAATGAGAGACTAGTTAACTCGGCCTAGGTGGCAGTTAACTCCCGTAACTGCCTGAGAAACTAGACTAGGTAGAATTTTACTCTCGTAACTACCGGTGTGTGTCCAGATCACTCTAGACCACCACTATGGAGCATTGTTTTCTCCTCTAGTGTGCATTAGTTGAGTTATACAGAGTATATCATGTGTAAATTATCATTCATTCATTTGGTTAATGAGAATTCTTCCATTCTTTCTCTCGTGTTTCTCTTTTTCTCATATTTTCTCTGCAAACTCTATATGTCATTTTCTAGCTAGATATTTTATGTGCAGGTTCAACACATTTACATGGTATCAGAGTCGACGGATTTCTAGGAAAAAGACACACCATATTCTTTTTGCAGGTACCGAAGATTGAAGAAAGCAGAAAAATGGAATTTCCAAAAGAATTCATTCTTACAACATACAATTTCTTTGCATGGAAGGAGAATATGATAGTGCATCTTCAAAGTGGAGGATTATATAGGTTAACCATGAACACGGAGACCGAACCCACATCATCCATATAAAAATCCAAGTATCTGAATCAAATGGATGAAACGTTTGGAACTGTTTGCAGTCTCATTTCTCCTGAACTTTTCTTTCACATATCCTCTTGTAAAACCCCCAATGAAGCCTGGACCACCATGGAAGGTATTTTTGGAAAACAGAGCGAGTTGAGGGGACACATGCTCGAAGTGTAATTGCTCACTTTGGATCCAAAATCCTTTGAAAATATCCAATATTTATTTACCAAATATTAGGATTTGTTGTCGTAACTCAAGTCTTGCGGGGTTGGTAAATATGAGGAGAAACAAATGGTTCTTACCATTCTCTCCAAACTTGGTCCAGAATACTTAGTGTTTGTATCCACATTTCATTCAGTTAAGATCTCTTTTGGAGCCACCTAGATGATGCCCTCCCTTGAGGCCTTTATCGAGTCTCTGACACAAGAGAAGAACAAGCTCATCAATATGGGAAAAATCAAAGTCCCAAAGGTGCATGAACTTATTGTGCAAGATGGTAGCAGTCATAAAAATCATAAATATAAAGACAAATACAAAATGAAATCACATGCAAATCCAAATAAGGAAGGGTACTCAAAGCCCTTCAACAATGCCTCCAAATCCAAAGGTGGAAAGGGAAGAAAAGGGGAGAAATGCACTTACTTCCATAAAGGATTCCATCCATAATCCGCAAGTATCCAAAAAAATATAGATCAAATGCCCCAAATACTTAAACAAAACAACCTTGGATATTGAATCCCCAAGGGTTCCAAGAAGAAGAAGCCAGAAGATCAAAATCCCAAGAAAGGAAATTCTAGCCATGCTTTGATTTCCATCAACTCCTCTCTCGATTCTTAGATTGTAGATTTAGAAGAATCACACCACATTGCAGCCACAAAATAATTCTAATCTTCATCGGATGCATGCAAAGGTCCTCCTATTCTTATGGGGGAAAACTCTCCAGTCGAGGTCACTGAAAAGGAAGAATTGAACTCACAAATGGAAGCTTTGAGAATGTGTTGCACGTTCCCAAACTTTCTGTCAATCTTATCTCTGTGTATTAGATGACAAACTCTAGCACCAAAAAGAGAGTTTTATTCACATCTGATGTTGTGGATATCTATGACATGCAATCCAATTCCAAGGTTGCTACCGGTGAGGTAAATCATTGATCCAAACTCTACACATTTTCTAAATTTATTGAACCAAATTATGCATTACCACTTACCCATGTTGATCAAAGAAGTAGGATATGGCACGAAAGGTTTGGAAATTTAAATTTTATATATATGCAACATTTTAGCAAGAAGGGAATGGTTGATGGTCTATCTGACATCCACTTCTCTAAAGTAATTTGTGAGGGTGTGTTCTTGGAAAACACCCTCAAGAGAAATTCGACAAATGAAAGAGTCAGATGGATTCATTTCCTTTAGATCTGATCCATAGTGATCTAATGGGCCCTTTTCTACATCCATCAATCAGTAAATCAAGGTATGTGCTCATTTTTGTCGATGATTTCTCACTCTTCACATGGATTTTATTTCTCATGAAAAAATCAGAGGTCTTTCAACACCTAAAATATTTCAAATCCCTTGTTGAGACACAATCAGGAAAGAAGATCAAATTACTCTGAACATATAATGAGGGAGATTATTTCAACCATGAGATACAAAATATTTGCATGAGGTCGAGATTCAGTTGCAGCACACAGTTCCTTATACTCCACAGCAAAACAAAGTTGTTGAGTGGAAAAATAGATCTCTAAAAGAGATGGAATCTTGCATGCTACATACAAAGTCACTTCCATAGATACTATGGGATAAATCACTTAATTGCGCAACCTACATCCAAAACATATCTCCCCGTAGATCTTTCAAGGATAAGACCTCCTACGAGGCTTGGAGTGGCCTCAAACTGGAAGTGACCCACTTCCATATATTTGATTCTTGTGCATGGGCCAGGATTCCCTTTGAGAAGAGGAAGGCACTTGATCCACAGAGCACATAGTGTATCTTTGTTGGATACCCCAACAGTTTGAAGGGATACAGACTCATTAATATTTCCTCGGATTGAATCATCATTGAGCGCAGTGTCCAATTCAAGGAAATTTTCTCTCATGTACCTTAGCATCTGGATGCAAACATGTTTGTTCTTCCACCTGTCAGAGATGATGAGCATGCACATGCTAACTCTTCTTCATATGAGAGTTATGATTCATAGGATTCAAATGATTTATATACCAAGTCATTACAATCTGATGAAGAGTCAATGCATGCAAATGCATATGCAGATCCGGAGCAGAGGCCCAAGTGGGCCAAGACTACTCTTCAGGATGCAGGAGACCATGTTGGGGATCCATATAATACTAGGAGGAATCAATCTGATTTCCAGGAGCCTCTTCTTGAAATCACTACCACTGAACCAATGCCATCCAATAATATTTTCTTGGTTTAGTCTTGGTGAGGCTGCTAAAAATCCCTTTTGGGAATCTACCATGTAGGAGGAGTACAACTCCCTCCTTGAGAACCAATCTTGGGGTCTAGTTACCCTTCCTTCAAGAAGGAAACTTTTTAGGTGTGTATGGGTCTACAGGACCAAGAGTGCAGTGGATGGACAGGTTAGCAGATACAAAGTCAGGCTAGTTTCCAAAGGCTTTCAGCAAGTGCATGGAATTGACTATGATGAGACCTTTTCTCCAGTATAAAATATGGATTCCATACATTTGGAACTTTCCATTGTGGTAGTTAAGGGACGGGAAGTCCATCAGATGGATGTGAAGAATGCATTTCTTCATGGTGATCTCTCTAAGGAGATCTATATGGAGCATCCCCATGGATTTGTGCAGGATTCATCTTTTGTCTGTCGGCTGAAGAAGTCTCTTTATGGCCTCAAGAAAGCCTCAAGGTCATGGTATGCCAAGATGGAATCCTACATGTTGTAACATAAATTTGTACGTTGTAAGTCAGACCCGAATGTTTACATGCTTAGGACAGTTGATTCACTTCCTACTCCTAGTTTTGTATGTTTATGATTTGTTTATCATCAGTTGCTCGACTTCAGCGATTGCTTCAGTCAAGAGGATTCCGCATGACAGGTTCTTGATGAAGAACATGGGTCCACTACATGTATTCCTTGGACTTGATATCAAATAGGATGCATCAGGCATCAAATTGTCTCAGGACAAGTATGTGTGATATCTCCTTGAGAGATTTCACAAGATAAACTGCAAGTCTGCCCCAACTCCTTTCTTATCAGGAGTCATACTTGAGGATGGCGGGGACAGTACTCCACTGGTGGAAAACACATTATACAAACAACTAGTGGGGAGCTCATTGTATCTCACACACTCTAGACCAAACCTCTGCTATGCAGTTGGAGCAGTCTCCGGGTTCATGTAGGAGTCGCCTAAGTTACATTGGAAGGCTCCAAAGTGTATCCTTTGATACGTACAGGGAACCATCACCTTTGGGATTCACTATGCAGCATACTCTACATTGGACCTCATTGGGTCCATTTAATATGGATGGACTGGTGATAGCATTGATCACAAGTCCACATCTAATTACTCACTCAGTCTTGGTTCCAGGCCTATCTGTTGGTCGAGAAAAAAGCAGGTTAATATTCCTCTATCTTCATCCAAGGCAGAGTACAGAGGGGTATTTAACATAACCATTCAGACTATGTGGCTATAGTATTTTCTCATTGATTTGGGAATTCATTTTCAACGGTCGATCGTCATCTGGTGTGACAACCAAAGCACTCTGAAGTTCTGTAGAGATCCAGTTCAGAAGCAGCGGATGAAGCACATCGACATCCAAATGCACTACATATGGGACTTAGTAGACGAGGGGATCATTGACCTGCAGTTATGTCCTTTAGCAGAATAGACTGCAGGCATCTTCACCAAGACCTCCATTGAGTAGAAGTTCCATTCTTTGCATAGTCGTCTTGGAGTGGAGGACACAGTTGCCTAGAAACTGTCATGTCAGTTATTTGTTTTACATATATTGTACTTTGAGGGGCATATTTTCCCATGAGGTTTTCCCTCTTTCCTCATTTATTTCATTGTATCTTTTGTATTTGGGTACCTAACATGGCCTCGTTTCCATAACCCATTCTTTATTTTCACCATAGTGATGTTCAAGGGGGGTGTTGGAGATACTTCACACACACCTAGGAATTCTTTTCCCTAAGGTTTTCCCTATGTTTACTATTCATTATTCAATCTCCTATAGTCTAGGGAGAGTATTCCTCTAGGAGAATATTCTCTTCAGTTCGCACTTCAGTTTGATCAGTTGAGTGGAGTCTAGATGCCACATTGGGATCATCACCATGCAGCATTGGGATCATCACTAACTAATGCGCATTGTCCTTGGGATTATCACCAAACTAGCGCATCACTCTTGATTCCCTCATCTCCTCCTCACTTCATTATGTTTCAGTCAGTTAACTAAAGACTACAAGACTAGTTAACTCATACTAGGTGGGAGTTAACTCCCGTAACTTCCTTAGAGACTAGACTAGGTGACAGTTTACTCCCGTAATTGTCGGTGTGTGTCCAAGTCACTCTGGACCACCACTATGGTGCATTGGATTCTCCTCCAATGCACATTAGTTGAGTTATACATATTATATCATGTTTAAATTATCATTCGTTCATTTGGTTAATGATAATTCTTCCATTCTTTCTCTCGTGTTTATCTTTTATCATATTTTCTCTACAAATTGTGTATGTCATTTTCTAGATAGGTATTGTATGTGTGGGTTCAACACATTTACAAAAATGGAGCAAGGGACGTGTAGAATATAGTCCCAAAAGTAGGGAATAAGAGGGAAGAATGGGTTAAGGGACCAACAACATCTGCACGCAAGAAGATGAAATCCCACGAAGAGCCATCTATCTACACTCTGATAAATGATGATATTGATAGAAGGAATCACACAGAGGAGGCAGTTCAACAAGTGTCATGGCTACTGGAATACATGAACAAGAAGGTGCAAGAGTTGTTGATGACATTGTAGAAGCAGTTGGAGGTAATAAGCATAGCACCATAGAGCATATCAGTTGAAGGCCAACCAGCAAGCGCGACTGGAGAAGTAAGGACCACCACTTTGTTCCTACAAGAGATCGCAATAGGGTGCCAAATTTTGAAGATATCACCTGAAGTAATTGAGTTCCCTATGATGGAGATGAAGTAACAGGAACAAGTACTAAGTCACCTAGACTTAGTCTTGTCATAGATACCCATGGAAGCCTTACAAGGCTTGCAGGCAAGGGTGGTGCAGGAAATACAATTCTGCGTAGAATCAATGACAAAGGATTTAACCAAGGTAGTGGCGTAAAAGGAAGACATGTATAAGGTTCATACTGAGGTATTGCAGGAGAAGGACAAGTCCAAACAAAAGCGCAAGAGGATATAGCATGTCTTCCAGAAGATATATAGGGAGATTCATTAGATATTGGTGGTGATAGAAGCCACAATAGAGGAGAAAATATCAAAAATCAAAGAAGAAATTCAAGGATTCTGCAACGGGATTGGAGATTTAGAAATGTGCACCACACCAGGTACACCATCTGAGGAGAAGGAAAAAAGATACAAAACAACCATAACCTCAATCACAAGCATTAAGAGTCTCGGTTAGGAGTGTGTGAGGCTACGTGAAGAATGCACATGGATTTGGACACATTTGATGGTGAATTCAGAGCTGAAGGAAATCGAGGAAAGAGTAAGAAGTGCATAGGAGAAGGTGCATAAATCCAATGAAATCATAAACACTCTGCCACCAGTGTTTTTCATGACGGCCATCCTTGATAACATATAGTTATACAATGAGATAGAGCAGATGAGGGTGGAGAATAATACTATCACACAACGATTGGAACCCCTGTAGGACAAAGAACTCAATATAATAGGGGGATTGGCAGTGACGCAGGGCATGGTGGAGCAAGTTGAGAAAGAGTGTGAGGAGAAGCTTGCAACGCTAATGGCATGAGTTGTAGAAGAAATATTGGAGATGGAGGATGATGCAAAGAAACAAGTCACTGCAAATAGAGAGACATTGCAAAAATTTATGGAGTCATGGAAGGGAGCGATGAAACATGCCTGAGTGGCTTGGGACAAGCCACAGGTGAGTGTTGGGATCCTGTTGGACATGCATTTTGGATGCAATTTTGAGAAATATCCTAAGGGTTGAGGAGTGCGCAATAAAGGCGCATTCAGGATTGGACTACGACGTAAAGGCGCATTCAGGATTGGATTGCACAGTAAAAGCAAATTTTTCAACACATAAGAAGATAAAGCAAGGAAGTAAATAAAGGAGATAAAGCAATAAAATCAACATGCAAGCGAAAAGGAAGGAAAAGAAGCATGTAAGCATGAAGGAAATAAAAGCACGCATGAACCATGTGTTGTCATGAGTCATAATGAGTCATAATGCGTTGTCATAGGGTTTTTGGATAAGCTAGTAGGGTTTTGATCCCTAAACTCTATGTATAAATATGTAATGGGTTGGGAAGACTAGGTTGTTGGGAGAATAGGTTGAGAAAGAGAGAGAGTTTGTGTCTAAAGGTTTAAGGGAGATTTGGCAGAGAGAGGATTGCACTACAGAGAGGCTAGGAAGGATGGGGAATGATATCATGATGTATCTATTGTAACGCAATGTGCAAACTTGAGATGAGTGCACGAAGAATAATAAATAATCCATTCATTGTGGACGTAACCCAAGTATTTGTTGATGATACAAAATGATATTTTAAGACTATGGTTGAGTTTCAAAACATGAGTTCATTAAATAATTAGGAATTGATGAAAGAAGCATAAAATAATGAGATATCATAACATCCATAATAAGAAATGCATATCTGAAAGTAAGCACAAAGAATCAGAAAACCATAACAGCAAAGTTGTTAACGGAGTTCGGCAAGGTTGCCTACATCTCTGAGCCTTTGTCTCAATGGGTGAGGCTTTATTATTTCTATTCAATGCTTCAAAAGTACATTTTAAAAGTGTCAAATGGATTAAAAACTGGTCTAGATGTTTTCTTCTCGACCTCAAGAATCCAACACAACTGGCGGCACTGAAAATGGTTGAGCGTAGCTCCCGAAATAGACTTGCATAGTTCCCCTCCTCAATGGCTTCCATGCATAAAAATGGCTTTGGCTTCACAATTATACAACATTTATCCTGTTCAGAACATATCCAATGTTGTCAAGAACATCTAGTTTATATATATTTGAAGTGGGAATCAACCTCCCAACTTCCTCCCAAGATCTTGACTCAAATCAGGCTCCAGATCTCCCAATAATGGGCAAAATCCATTAAAAATGGGCTTATAATCATAAACAAATCCAAAACTATAAAAAAAAAACACACATTGGAAAATATTATTGGGCACAGCCCCTTATCTTCGGCTCCAGGTCACATTCTTCCTTCCATGTGGTCGAGGGTTGGAATGGCGCGCTCTAGCTCCTCCGATTTTCGGTCCTAGTCATATGGTTATGATCATGTGGCCAGGCCCTTATGCTCTCACGCACCCTCCAGATTGACTAGATATTGGTTGGTCGAGGTTGGCCCCCGCTAACCGGGGCTTATCCCCTAACATTGTGCCACCACTAACGCAAAATCAAATTCAGCTGATTTCATTTAAGTTCCGCCAGGTAGCCCGATCGGTCTGCCTGCTTCCCCGAAGTTGCTAGCGCCCACGGAGGCCACAGGTTTGATTCCCTGGGAGGTTATAACAAATTATTTTAGCCAACATAGGAACAATCCAGTGGCGCCCTATGATTGGGACAGGTGTCACCCTGTGATTGGTCTGTACCATACAGTCAGTGTGCCACATCATCACCATACATCCCAGTCATCTTCCACGTCAGCTTTCGTACAGCCCAGTCACATGCCATGTCACCTTCCATGTCACTTGTTGTACATCCATGTGTCATGCCATGTTAGCATATGTACAACCCAATTGTCATCTGTCCTACCATGTGTCAGCCTACCATTGGGCCACATCATGTACGGACTACCACGTGTCATTCGTACAGTGCCACATGTCAAATCCATACAGGTGCCAACTCAGCCCAAAAAAGTCAATTTTGAGTGACATGTGTCACCTCTTGGTGATGTCATGTTGACATCACTTGTCGTACTTTTGACATCAACAGTACGTCTTGTTAACTTTGACCAGTTGACTTTTTTCCATGTTTGGGAAATTGGTCAGAACACGATAACTTTCGCATACGGCGTCCATTTGCGAAAAAAATTATATGGTCGGAATAAACACGATGAGATGGACACAATGGAATTGGTTTCTTCTGATTCTGGTAACTTTGATTTTTAGGCCTTCCTGGATCCATTTTGGATCATGCCTCCCCACTAAGACCTTTTGGTCCTCCAAAAGGGTATTAACTAGTCACCAAGTGCGGGATAGGCCACCCCACTTGTTCTTTGTCTTTAAACTTTGTCCTGTGCACATGTCTCATAAATATCAATTTCAAAACAACCATGACAACTGACAACATATTGTTAGCCACTTTTACTCTTTCACATCTAACTGAAGCCACTACCATCCATGTTGAAAACATTAGCAGCGATAACATCAGAAATATGACTGCAAATGAGCTAATATGTTTGTAGCACTTGCACAACATTATCTTATCTTGAAGCAAAGTATGATTTAACTTCCATTCCACAACCATCTCATGTTCATGCTTAAGATCAATTGCTTGATTTGGCACAATTATAGGTGTGTTGCTTGCATAAGATGCCTTCCTTAATTGCTCCATTGTTTGAAGAGATTGATTTGCTTTTAAGTGATGAGCATGTACAACATATTCATTGTCTTCTTTGATTAAGTGATATTGATTATGTTCCCCGTAGAATATTTATTTACAATCATACAAATAAGGATTTCCTAAGACCATTCCACATTCATTGAGTGCCACCACATCACACGTTACCTCATCCACAAAATTTGATGAAATTGCAAACTTTAAAGTGCATTGCTTTGTTATGTGAAATTTGTGATTGTTGCTTATCCATTTGAGTGAGTAATTTTTACGATGCATCTTAGTGTTTTATCCCAATTGTTTAACCACTTCGTATGAAATCAAGTTAGATTAAGATCCACTATCTATCAATGTATGGATCTTAGTATGTTTCATTATCACCCTTATGTGAAACAATTTGCATCTAGAATCATATCCATCACCAATTTTACCTGTCAAACCAACTGTTGTGATCTTAATCTCATCACCTGAATCATATCCCAAGTCTGTTGGTTGTGTTGTTGCTACAATTTTTTTTCTCCCTTTCCTTTCTTTGAACCACTTTGGTCTCTTCTATGGGTGCAATTTCTAACAATGGTCATCATCATGCCATTATTTCTTGCAATGTTTGCAAGAGAGCTTCTCTTCCCTTCTTGTCGTTGAATTTGTTTTCTTTCTATTCCCCTTTCTTTTGTCCTCTTTCCTTGAAGATGATTCCCCCGATACACCAACTCATGTTTTCCCTACTTCAATGTATGTTGCCTGAACATAAACCTCATCAATATTAGTAGGTCCAAACATAAATACAATGTTACAAATATGTGCAGGTAAACCTCCTATATACTTCATAAGAGTTTCTTGGGTATGTAATGGAATGTTTAACATTAATTCCATCTTACGAAATTCATCTATGTATTCTTGCACTGTTTGTCCCTTTCTTAGTTTAATATCTTTCCATTCAATTAAATCCCTCTCTTTATAACCCAAAGGATAAAATTGTTTTCTAAGAGCAAAAATAAAATCTTGCCATGATGGAAATACATTACCCACTTGTTGTGTGCCATTTTGCAACTTACTCTGCCACTAGATGAGTGTTGTGCCTAAAAGACGAAGCAATTCCAACTTGGTTTGATTTGCCTCATCCTTGATTTGTTGCACAAAGCAATAAACTTCCATTTGTCTGACCTAGTTATCAAGCCTCTCTACATTGACTTCACCATCATACATGGGTAATTCAAATTTCACATCAAGCTTAAGTAAAGGCATATCATGTTTATGTTTATGGGAATGTTTTCTTGCGGTGGATTTTGAACTTGTACTTGAAGGAGAAGAAGTTGATGGAGAAGAAGGAGGTGAAGGAGGAGGTTTAGGAGGATACTTTCCTTCTTCACTTTTTCCTTGTTTTGAATATTCCCCTTGGAAAGGCCTCTTTCGTTCCAAGTAATCCTCATATAAGACCTTTACCATCTCATACATGGAGAATAAAGTTTTATGCAACTCGGTCTCATTCTGAGACATGCCTTCTTCCGATGCCATCTCCTCACTTTGAGAAGTCCTCTTTCTCGATCCAATCTCAGGATCCCCTTCTACAAGCTCGCCTTCACCATGACTTAGATTTTCCCTGGTAATCATGCAAACTCAAAAACCAACCGTCAACCTGCTCTGATACCACTTGATCTGAAATGATCTTTTAAGAATATGGTTGAGTTTTAAAACATGAGTTCATTAACTAATTAGGAATTGATGAGATGGCCACGTGTCATCCTGTCATTGGGCCATGTCATGTACGGACTACCACATGCCATTCATACAATGCCACGTGTCAAATCTGTACAGGTGCAAACTCAACCCAATAATGTTGATTTTGAGTGACATGTGTCACCTCCCGGTGATGTCATGTTAGCATGATGACATCATCATGATGTCATCCTGATGTCGCCTATCATACTGTTGACATCAGCAGTACGGCCTGTTGACATTGACTAGTTGACTTTTTTGCCTGTCTAGGAAATTGGTCAGGATGTGATAACTTTCGCATACGGCGTCCATTTGCGAAAAACATTATATGGCCCAAATTAGCGTGACAAGATGGACGCAATGTCGTTGATTTTGTCTAATTCCGAGAACTTTGATTTTTAGGCCTTTCTGGATCCATTTTGGATCAGTTGAACTACATTAAATTATGTGTTTTGTCAATGTTTCATGGAAACCTGCACATGAGATCTAGCTAAAGCAAGTACAAACAAAGCTTATCAAGAAAAGAAGAGAGATTCAATATGGAAGAATGAGAAAATATATTCACGCTACTCCAATGAGTTGATGATTGATACATAGATCATGATCAATATGATACAATGAATGAGTGGAATACACTCATATATAGGGTAAAGCATTCCATAATTAAGAAAAGCAATCAAGCAATTATCTTTCCTTAGGAATGCATTCATGCATAATAGTGATGGTAAAAATAGAAAGTCTAAATAGAACTAGTCAGTTAACTCCCACTGAACTAGTGTGTCGAAAATAGAAATTTCTCCAACACCCCCCCTGAACATCACTATGGAGTAAAAAATGAGTCTCTGCTACTAGGCCATTTTAGGTACTCATGTACAATGCAACTAATGAACACTAAATAAAAGTGAGGAAAGAGGGAAAACCACATGGGAACAAAACCCCCCCTCAAAAAATAATGTATCAAAAGAAGAAAATGGCAGCTGCTACGCAACTGTGTTCTTCACTGCAAGATGATCGGGCAAAGTCTGAAACTTTTGTTCATTGAAAGTCTTCGTGAAGATGTAGAAATATTTATGGATCTGATGAAGTCCTTTGGAAACCTGTCGGGCCTTGTACTTCTTGATCCTGTGGGCCCATCTGCACCTGAAAACATTCCTTTCTGGTAGATGTGGAACCAGATTCCAATTCTGGTTCTATAGGAGTGAGTCATACTCCTTTTGAATGGTTGCTTGCCATAATTGATTTCCCACAACCCTATTGTAGTTCTGTGGATCATTATATTGAACCATATAGAAATGCATGGGAATTGTATGCTCTGAAGCTGAAAATGCATGAGAAGGATCCTCATGCTGAGATCGAGTCGTCCTCGAATCCAATGGATTCCCTGCAAGGTTGTCTACTTCCTGAAGTGTGGTATGTGCCTTCTTGGGCATCTGTTGAAGCTTCAGTGTTGGCTTCTTATCTGGATGTACTAGCTGCTTATTTCCATGTACAGAATCTGAGTGTATGGAATCATCTCTGATGTCTGAAACTGATGGAAGAACAAGAGTATATGCATGTTTCAGTGGAGGTGCATGCAAAGTAATATCCTTGCGTGTAAGTAGAATAGAGGAGTCATCATCAAAAAACTTAGTGAATTTATACAACCTTGACTTGTGATCCACCTCACCAATTGCAATAATGGAATTTCCATGCATGTCAATTACTGAAACTGAATCTAATGTAAATTCAACCTTTTTTCCTTTCTGAGTGATTTGATAAACTGGGAGAAAATTCATAGAAAGATTTGGAACATGTAAAACATTCTCAAAACTGCCATTGTGGAGTTCCACTCTCCCTTCTCCTGCTACTGCTACTGGAGTATCATCCCCCATGAGAATAGGGGGTCTTGAGCATGGACTCAAGGAAGAGAAAATTTCCTCTTTCGCTGCCATATGATGGGTTGCACCAAAATCTATAATCCATGAATCAGATGAGGAATTAATTGCAACAAGAGCATGATGATTACCTTTCTTAGGAGCAGGATCTTCTTCCTTCTGCTTCTTGACTCCCTCTGGAATGAAGTTTCCAAGGTTGTTCTGCTGAAGTGCATATGCCATAAGATCGATCTGTTTCTTCATGCATGTGGATTCTTCATGATTCAGTTTATTGCAATAAGTGCATCGTTTTCCCTTCTTCTTCTTCTTGGAATCTGAAGAGTCTTTGGAACCTGAAGAATCATTAAAGGATTTGGAATATCCCTCCTTCCTATTCTATTTGAATGACCATTTTCCATCCTACATGGTGATTGCATGTGCTTTGGGATCTTTCATGAGGCCCATATGTATCAGTTTTGTCTTCTCTTGTGTAAGAGACTCAATGAACTGAGCCAACGTAGGCATTTTCCAATTTGTTCCAAGAAGACATCTGCCAGAATGGAAATTGGAGACATATACAGTGTATTTTGGTCCTAGCTTGGCCAAGATTGTTAGAATAAGTTGTTTCTCTTGTGTAGACTTATCAATACCACATTCACCCAAGCTTAATAGCAAAAATTTAAATTTAGTAAAAAAATCTTGTATATTATCAAAACTTTTAGGGTCTAAGGTATTCAACTCTACCTCAAGCATATGACCTTGCATCTCATCCTACTTTCCAAAGAGTCCTTCCAAGGTGGTCTAGATCTCATTTGGAGTCTTGCATGCGGCAACATGAAACCACAAATCAGTGGAGATTAACTCAAGAAGTAGTATTGTGGCCTCATCCTTACAATTCACTCATCTCATCTTCCCAATCGCTGATGTAGGTTTTGTTTCTGTCATCATCGTCAAATTATACAGTCCTTTTCTTTTGAGTTGGAATGTTGCCTTGGGATTCCAATCAAAATAATTGTATGGTGTGAGGATTACCACCAAGTTTGATTGTATAATAGTACTCATATCCATCTCTCCCACTGATTCCAAGAACCCGTAAAAATTTACTCTCAATCTGCAACTGAAAAATTAAGAAATTAAGAATTCATATCAGTTTCAAGAGATGCTCTTGCAACTTAATTTATGAGAAAACAGTGAGGAGTCTGGCCAAACGGTTGAAAACCCACTTCCAAAATGGTCCTATTTACTTTCTTTGTGAATTGTTTCCTCCAAAACGTGATATTTTGGGAGCAATGAATGTGGAAAGGTACAGCCACGGATTCATATCAGTTTTAGGAGGCTATCTTCCGGCTCACTTTCTGAGCAAACGGTAAAGAATCTTTCCAAATGGTTGAAAACCCACTTCCAAAATGGGTCGATTTACTTTCATCGCTTGTCATTTCCTCAAAAACGTAATAGTTTGGGAGGAATAACTGCTGAAATTTACGACCACGGATTTAGCTCGCCGAAACTTTGATTTTCCTTATTCTTTGGCTTGTCTGGCTTGCTCCAAGCAGCATAGCTCTGATACCATGTCAGTGTTTCATGGAAACCTGCACAGGAGATTGTTGACGGGTGAAATTGACCGTCCGTCAACTGAGAGAGTGGAACCGGTCCGGGGTTGTCTAATAACCCAAGTCGTCTGGGATGAACCACCCTGACGGGTTTAGCAACTCCGTTAGCCGATCTAAGGTCCTAAGAAAACAAAATAAAAACTAATCTAAACTAACTAATCTAACTAAAACTAAATAAAACTAACTAACTAACAATAAATAAAACAAACTAATAAACTAACCTAATTAAAACTAACTGTTAAACAAACTAACTAATATACTATTTCTATATATACAAACTACTAACTAATACTATACTAACTCTAACTAATTCAAATATAACGTATTCACAAAATATACAATATCTACAATTTACAGATTTAAATAAAACCTGAAAAAAATCATTTGCAATCTGCCCTAAGACAGAGAAAGGTATTTTTTGTTGATTTTATAATTTTATAAACAAGAAATAAAACAGAAAATTAACTAAACTAAGCACTAATATACTAATTCTAATTACTAAACAAATAAATGACAAGCTGACCTGGAAACGCTCCAGGTTTGTCCTGTGTATGATGATCTTCTAAGCTGATCGGAGGGAGGAAACCCGCACCGAATAATTCATAAGCTTCTCGTAAACGATGGCTGCAGTGCTCTTTAAGTTTGTTTACAGGACAAACAAGACATAAAAATCACAACAATCATATAATTTATAAATCTCTACAATTGGATAAACTCGTATGCAAAGATTTATACAAAAATAACTCAATTAGTGAAGAAGAGAAATCTGTCATTCACAAACTGAATCAAGTAATTGATGTGTTCTTAAGTAGTGAAAGAAATCAGATATGGATGAGACATTAATCAAATGCAAACTGATAAATATAAACATGAAACAAAAGATTGATATTATGAAAAGCTAAAGTTGTAGCAGAACATCAATTTATGTCTCAGTTTGTATTAGAATTCCATATCCTTGTTCTCCCACAAATGAGGATGATCCTTGTTACAAAAAATAATAAGTATTTATAAGTTTTTCCACAGGGTAAAACCTCCCTGTGGAAGTTATAAAATTGTTTACATAAATCTGGGAAGATATTCCCAATTTTAACTAAACTAAGAAACTATAATAAAAATAAAACATCCAAATATCCTTGAACTGTCCAACATGTCCCATGCAATTCGAATTTACCTGAAACAGGTCAAAAATAGACAAGTTAGAGAGATATTTTATTATAAAACAATAAACATCTAATTCTACAGACTAGCTACAGAATCAGCTACAGAATCCTCTGATTCTGTAGCTAGTCTAAATAAGACACAGAATCAGAATTGAAATTAATTGAAAATCTTTTAAAGAATTCCATTTAATTAAAACCCAATATCTATTTGAAAACGAACCATTTAATTTGAAATTATTATACCATTCGAAATCAAACAGAATCAAAATCATTCAACCGAATACAGAGATAGGTGTATTCTGTTTCGATTGTTATCATAAGTCGGGTGATAAAATCATAATCGAATGATTGTGAAATCGTTTCATATCCAGTGCAATCAATACAATTAAAACAAATTTCATGCAATTGTTATATCGTCTCATCAAAAGGTAACACAATCGAATCGAAACAGAATCATTTTCAAATTGTCATAACTGTGTTGATATAACCAACATTTCATTAGCGCGTAACTACCCATAAACGAAATCGTAAAGAAATTACCCAGCTGGTAACAGGGTTCATAAGAATTATCTGATCGTTTGTTTTTAGCAAACTCTGCAGACAAGATCGATTTCCTTTGATTGAGACTATTTGTTCGAAACGCATTATAACTGGATTCGATAGAGACAACAAATATTGACCAATTCGTTTGCAAGTTGAAAACAAACAGAGCAGCATTTCACGATGTGAATCTAACTCATGAGAGCAATCGAACCAACTGAAAATAGACAGCAATCTTTTTAAGCGAATCAAACAACGAGGGGTTTTAACATAATCATAGTAAATCGAAATTGTCCCATGATTCGGGCATGAATATTACTTGCACAAGCTTACATGAGCATATTGTTTTTATAAAAACAGAGTCATTTTTTTCGAAATTAAAACCGAACAGAGCAATATTTCAACTTTGAAAATTATATGACAGAGCATATCGTAACCAACAAACTCATTGAAATAGTTTACCAATCAGAGCATTCGAACCATAAGGAAATCAAATCCAACACGATCGTATTCTATTTTAAGCATGAAAACTTACTGTTCAGAGTATATACCAAACCAATTCAATTGAAAGCACAACGTCCATTTCGTTAACTCAATCAGACACACGATCAAATCAAATCAAACGAAAACCAATCAACTCGAAATGAGAATCTATCGGTGTCTAAACTGGGGATGATCAAATCAAAACAAAATTCGATTTATTTTTAGCAAGCGAAAACATTGTACAGGATATACAGATTATGACAGAATCATTTCAAAATGTAAACAGAGCTGTTCGAAGACCAAATTTGAATCATTATATTAATCATGTTCATTCACAAAGCTAAAACGATATCAAAATCCATACCTGTATAGCGATGAGACGAATTGACAGGTGAGAGGGAGTTCTGAAGAATAGATCTGAAGAAGTGATAAGCATTCTGGCAAATGCATACAGACCCAAAACGCACCTTACAGCCACAGAGAGGATCTGAAAATTTGACCTGAAAAACATGAGCTAGATATCTGTAACAGCTCGATTTCTGAGGAAACCACTCACGATGAAGGTAAAGGGGCAAAAAACGGTTCTGGGTTTTCAATGGTTTGATCTAATTCAAAACCGTTTGCCCAGAATCGCTCACGCAAAAACGTGACTCTGGGGGAAATTATGGGGGCAGTCTTAAGCAGTCTTCTCTGGCAAAAATGAAACCAAAACCAACTGTGAACACCATGGGGGTTCAATTCGCCCTTCAGGAGCCAGGAGAGAACATACAGTGGACAGGGGTTTGGGTAGGGTTTGGACAAGGTGTACACAAGACTCAAAACTCATAGATTTGCCAAAAAATCGACAGAGGTAACCTGGTAAGGAGGCAAGCATTAATGCCAAAGTGTGCGAGGGCAGTGGAGTTATTTGTTGGCCATGCATAATAGTTATTTCCAATAGTACCACCGCCAGCATTCATAGTTGTTCAACCTCACTATAGTATAGTTCACTAATCATGTCATTTGGCTGACCAATGAAACAATGTTAATTGCATGTGCAATCAACGTTATACCAAAGTTTCAAACCATCAATCATACGATTTTAAAACCATACCATATGTTTAACCATGCGCCAATGTATTGTAACAGCTCATATCAATAATTTAACCAAGGTGCCAATGGATCTTCATACAATCAACATGTCAATAGTTATGAAAACATGAACATAGGCGTTATATTAAAAAGATTTAATCATAACCCCTATGTATTTTCATAAAACCAATGATCAAGTAGGTCAAATAAAATGCAAATCCAAACGCCAATGTATTACAAACTCAATGAAACCAAATTACACAATGAATCGAAGCATGAGTACCGATCAAAGGATCTTGAAAGATGCATAATGATAAATAAAAGGTAAGCGCAATAGGCATATTGACAAAATAGATAATGACAGTTCAGACAATGATTTCAATACGACTTCAAAAGACTAATTTTTCACGCTTACGGTCGTGAAAACAAAGCGAAGGTAAATGTGTAAACGTCGCAAAAAATGAAAATGTCGTTAATTTGAAAATTGCGACGAAAACTTGATGTTTGCAAAACATAGGTGTAGGCAGCTTATAAGACAATGGAAACATGTGAATTGGCTGCCAACAGAGATCTAGCTAAAGCAAGTACAAACAAAGCTTATTAAGAAAAGAAGAGAGATTCAATATGGAAGAATGAGAAAATATATTCACAATACTCCAATGAGCTGATGATTGATACATAGATCGTGATCAATATGATACAATGAATGAGTGGAATACACTCATATATAGGGCAAAGCATTCCATAATTAAGAAAATCAATCAAGCAATTATCTTTCCTTAGGAATGCATGCATGCATAATAGTGATGGTAAAAATAGAAAGTCTAAATAGAACTAGTCAGTTAACTCCCACTGAACTAGTGTGTCGAAAATAGAAATTTCTCCAACATGTCTGAATGTGTATTTTTATGTGATTGTTCATGGATCTTCTCTTTATGCATAGTTATATCTAGCTTTGTTTGTTATATGATTGATGTGCAGTAATTATGAATTTTCTAATGAATGGTCTATATCACAATCTACGTCATAATGGTGTTGTATAATTGAGTTTACAATTAATCAAGGGATAAGAGACACATAATATTGCACACATGGTATATAATTATCAATGAACATGTTGATGACCTCCCATTACCTCATCCCTGCAGAAACTTAGTTCCTGCAGTCCCAGTAAATACCTCGGGTGAGACTTCACTTGCATGCAAGGGATGTTGAAAAGATAGGTATCTAAAGGGTTTTTTTGGTTAGATAACTTGAATCTAGGGTCTTATAACTGTGCGCCAACATGCCTACTACAGCTACAGAACAATCAGAATCCTCTAAAACAACAAAGAGAGACTATGCAAATTTTGCTTCATCTCAAGAGAAGGGCTTGCAAACACCTCCCAAACAGCCTAGGGTAGTTACGAAATAGCATTGGTTTATATACCATGTACTCCATGTAATTAAATTTAAATATGTAATACATATCATTATTCTGACAGTTTATTAACAATGTGTTTTATTTTATGCAGTTAATGACATGTATGAGTGTGTATATTTATTGACATGTATGAATGTCTATAGTCACATATCAATTCCTATAATACTTTAAAAGTTACTTGAGATTGATTTATACACATATACAACACCATTCTCATCTTGTTTGCAATATGTTTGAGTAAAACATAAGTAGTTTCTTGTACTTGAATTTTGATATAACAATGGTATTTGCATAGATTTATCTTTGTTGTAATGAATATGAAACCTATATGTATCAAGTATGAATATGGCTTGTAAAACATTAATTGTGCATGCAAATTACAATACATACAAAATATGCAAATGCAACATTTGCTAATTTTCCTCCACAATGGTAATTTTCATGCGATGACCACTCATAATCCAATATATGGATAAAATGTATATAACTAGCACTTGGCACATGCAATATGTGTGTGTGTGTGTAACTTCCAAATATTGCACATTTATATACATACATAGTCTTAAACCCTAATATGCAAGCAATCTTACACAAATTCCCTATTGGGTATGTTCATATACAACAACAATCCATAGCCACAATATTTCACTTGAGGAATTATTAATCTATCATATATCACTATAAAGAATTTCAGAGTTGTATATGTAAAAATACATATTATTTCATTCATGTAACCCCAAATCAAAATGTATATTTCACCCTACAAATTCTAGGGATCAATAACATATATACAGCCTGCATTTTTCCATAACAGGGAATGCATTTTCCTCAATGTCTTATTTTCATGAAATTTCATAAGGACAGTGTGTATAATGTGCATAATTCAACTAAAGATATGAATTTTCCATAACATCATTATTTAAGGAAGATATAATGCAAATCCTAACATAAGTATTACATTCTTCACTCCAAGGTATGTTCAAACTTCATCTACAACAATAATCCACAACCATAGTATTTCACATGTGTAATCATTAATCTATCATATGTCACTATAAAGCATTTCAAAGTTGCATATGTAACAATACATATTATTTCATGCATGTAACCCCAAACTAAAATATATATTTCACCCTACACCATCTTGGGACACCATCTCAGGATAGAACAACATATGTACAACTTACCTTTTTCCCTAAACAGGGTGTGCATTTTCCTCAATGACCCCTTTTTCATGAAATTTCATAAGGACGGTGTGCATAATCTGAATAATTCATCTAATGATATGAATTTTCCATAACATTATGATTTCAATAAGTTATCATGCAAATCCTAACACAAATATTTCATTTTTTACTCAAGGGTGTGCATTTTACAACATGCCCTGTTTTCAAGAAGAAAACACATAATTTCCATTTTTTTAGTGTGAATTTTCTTCTTTAAGGAATACTTGTATCGTGTTAAGGAATGAATTACTAATTGTCCTATATATATATCACCTCATCATACAAAATTCACCTATAAGGTACCATATCTATTATAATAGATTAAAACGAAAATATTGCAGAGAATAACAACAAAACAACACAATATATGAAATCACAACACCAAAATAATACCTTTAATGATAGGAAACAAGGTTCACTTGCCTCTTCAAGGTGGAAACATCCAATAGAGAAGCACTCTATTACAATAATTCTCAATAAAATACTTCTCATGACTCCTACTCTTATTTATACTAATTCTATCGTCTAAATATCATTCTAGAGGAAGATCCTTCTAGAATCGGAAGCTTATATTAGGTCTTCTTAAATTGACTTATTTCAAATTATTAAATAGGCCTTATTAACTATTATCAGCCTTTATTACATGGAAATGTATTATTCTATCTATGTGAGGGGTTATGGAGGTTAGATCCCTAACATGCCCTCCCCCTTGAAAAAGAGCATTGTCCTCAAGGATTGAGATGAGGAAATTGTTGCAGAATGGTGGTCGGATCCCAAGTGGAATATTTTGGAGTTATATCTTTCCACTACACTAACACTTCCTTGATGGTGTGTTGATGGATATGATGCTCAGGTTGGTCCAAGACTACTTGTGGTTGCAACTAAATGAAACCGTATTCATCCAACTTAGGGAGACTGGTTTGAGTTTGGCACTTGGTACCAATCACCTTCTTTAAGCATGAGACATGAAAAATAGGATGGAGCTTAGAATAACTGGGAAAATATAATTGGTAAGACACCTACCCCACTCTCTTGAGAATTGTATAAGGACCATAAATTTGGGAGCAAGTTTCTGATAGCGGTATGTTTTGAGTGAAGTCTGCTTATAGGGTTGCAGACAAAGAAACAACTGGTCCCTTGTTGGCAGCCAATTCACATTTTTCATTGTCTCATAAGCTGCCTACACCAATGTTTCGCAAACATTGATTTTTCGTCGCAAATTTCAAATGAACGATGCCTTTATTCTTTGCACCTTTTCGCACGCTTGTCTTCGCTAAGTCTTCACGAGTATAAGCATGAAGATTGCTCCTTTGGAGGTCACATTTCGATCATTTTCTCAACTGCCAATATCTTTTGTGTCATTATGCATATTGCGCCTATCTTTTTATTTGATCTTTACATGATCGGAAATATCCCTTGATCGATTTTCATACTGCGATGAATTATATAACTCAGTTTTATTGAAGACATTTAGCCTTTGAATTCACATTTGATGACTTGCCTAAAACATTGATTCATTGAATTACATGGAGGTCATGATTTATCTTTTGTAATCCTTATTGCTGATCCTTATCATAGCTCTTGGCATATCAATTGTATGTAATATCGATTTGACACCTTAGTTAAACGTTTGATTAATGCATTGGCGAGAACATGATTGTGGGTTTTGAACTGTATGTCGGGCATTTGAACATTATGGTATAACACTCGCAAGCATTGGTATACTCAATGGGCATTCTTATGTCGATTGTGTGATTGGATTTCATTTGATTTTGCGATGCATTAGTATT
>ML786611.1:275110-287917 GCA_009831015.1 Picea engelmannii
TATCCATCTAGGATAGTTTCACCAACAATTTCCTTGATCTTCATCTCATTATTCCACATACAAGCATGGGTCCTCCAACCATTCTTCTAGGATAACTCAATCCGTAAAGCATCTTCCCATGAGGGCTTTCACCATAAGGGGACCACTTTGGAGTTCATCCATTTTTGCACCTTATCAATCATGATAATAAAATAATGAGAGCAAGGGTCCTCCAACCATTCTTCTAGGATAACTCAATCTGCAAAGCATCTTCCCGTGAGGGCTTTCACCATAAGGGGACCACTTTGGAGTTCATCCATCTGTGCACCTTATCAATCATGACAAGACAATAATGAGTCATCTATACATTTTTCCAATAATGCATCATATACCAATGAAACCACATCGATCCATCTTCATCATGTATCAATGACAACTCATTGATCCATCTTCATCATATCAATGACAACTCATTGATCCATCTTCATCTATGCATTCTCATCAAGGACAATACATATTATATTACATCAATCATCAGTCAATCAATCATTTGACATCAATCAATCACTTGACATCAATCAATCAAACCATTGGCATCAATGACAACATGATCCAACATAGTCAACTTTAACAAATTCTCCCTTCGGTTTTACAAAGAAATTGTCATCTTTTATGCACATGAGGTAGGTGTTTCTATGAAACTTCCACTATAAGGAAATATGCAGGTGCATGATAACAAATTAGACCTTATTCAAGTTGAACCACTCAATTTGGGTCAACAATGAGACTAGGGTATGCATTTTACTCTAATGTCGTTTTCACTTAAGATTTACATGTAATCCCAAATATAGGTTCATGAAAGCAACCTATCATGTTCTTAAATTACACTTTAGATGACATGGGTAAATTTTCCATATATGGAACTCCATTTTAAAACTTATAAAAAAAAATTGGAGCTACAGAGAATCTTGGGCGTGCATTTTAATTTGGTCACCTAATACAGTTGTGACCTTCGAAATTACAAGGAAAACATTGTCTCTTCTACACAACAACTCTTTTTAAACTTGCAATTGCAAACTTAAAAACATGAATAGGTAAAGTATGATAAACCACAACCCCAAAAACATTCACAAATCAAATCTAAGGTATAATAAAACCTTCACTTACGTTTTACAAACAGTTTGGGCATTTCTAGGATTTTACTAGGCATCTCTTGCATATTATTGCACAGCAACTTCTTTTGTAACTAAAAATGAAAAAATAAGTATATAGTCTTATGAAAAAATACTTAAAAAATCATTTACAATTTGAACGACTCAAATTGAATGTGTTTTGAGACCTGGATGTTCATTTTAGTGTAGCCTGGCATGCATTTTGCACCAAGGAAAAATTCACACCGACGCAAAATTTTCCTTCTTTGTCCTAGAAGACAATTTTTGGTCCTTTTTCAAAGCAAAGGGTTTTAAGTTTCAAATTGGACAAACATAAGTATAGAAAAGGTCATGAATACTTGTGAATTGAAATCATCCTTATTGAAGTGAAAATGCACTCCTAATTGTACAAACATGTTAAAAATATTTTAATAATCAATTTACAACTTAAATATTAAATTGTGTAGGATTATCCAACTTTGAGCATGCACTTTGCTATAGCCAACTTTAACAAATTGGCCCTTCGATTTTACAAGGGAATTTTTAGCCTTTATACACATCTGATAATTTTTTGTATGTAACTGCCAATATATGGCTATGTCAAGGCGTAAATTCAAAAATTAAAACTTCTTCAAGTCGAAGCACTCAAACTGGCTCAAAATTGGGACAGGGGCGTGCATTTTACTCTAAGGCAGTTTTGACTTCAGATTTACGTGAAATCTGAAATCTAGGTGCATGAAATCAACCTCTTTTGTTATAAAATTATGCTTTAGATGACATAGGTAAATACAAAATATAGATATATCCATCGTATAACTTATAAAACAATTTTAGGTGCTACAGGGAAGCTTGGGCGTGCATTTTAATTTCGTCACTAAGTATAATTTTGACCTTCCAATTTACAAGGAAAACTTTTCCTCTTTTGCACATCAATTGTTTTTAAAATTGCAATTGCAAAAGTAACAACATGATCAGGTATAATATGATAAACCACACCCCTAAAAACTTTCACAACTCAAATCTACAGTATAATAAAACCTTGACTTACTTTTTACAAACAAGTGTGTGTTTCTATGGTTTTACTAGGCATATGTTACCTATTTTTTCACAACAGAGTCTTTTTATGACTGCAAATGAAAAATTGAGTATACATGCTTATGTAAAATGGCTTAGAAACTCATTTACAGTTTTAACCACTCAAATTGAATGAGTTTTTAGACATGAGGGTGCATTTTAGTGTAGCCTGGAATGCAATTTGCACCAAGGAAAAATTTACCCTCATTGTCCTATAGAACAAATTTTGGTGTGTTTCCACAGCAAAGGGTTTTAAGTTTCCATTTGCACAAACAAATGTATAGATAGATGTATAAATTTTATAATGATAACCACATACCTCCCTCTATCATCAATGAATTTAAACTTCCAACCCCCAATAAAACAGCTTAGACAGCAAACAATTTTATCCCCATTTGACATTTTTTCTTATAGGAGGAAGAAGTCAAGTTTCTTCAGATCAATAACCCTTTTCAAGGCTCATTTTTTGAAGGGGGTGATGTATCCCCAAGAATTAAAGGTTATATAGATCCAAAAAAACCTTAATATGGGAATTGTCCACTCTAACAAACCCTTCCATTGACAATTATTTACCAAACATTACCTCATTCATAGATCTATTTTTGAGTGAAATAAATGGACTTATTGTCTCGTCTTTGCGCCCTAATTCCCCTTCCATAGTTTATAACTAACCCCCCTTCAATTTCCACCTCTTATCCATACCTTATGATTTTCCTGTAGGTAGATTCAGACATTATTATAAAGATCCAAAGATTCTACAAAAACACTAAAGATCACAAAAAGCATCACATATAACAAAACTACGAGTCAAAATGGTATTGATATTCCATAAAATTATCATAATAGTAGTATATTTACATGCAGATAGACATCATATAGTTACAATCTCCCTTACAAAATGCGTCGGCAAAGTGAAATACAAATCCCACACCTTTGTTCTCTCTAAATATTCCTCCTATTGTCTCTAATCTAACAAGCCTCTCATTTCCGATCACTCTACTTACAACCTTTATATCACCCGATTCCCACCAAAAATTCCAAAATGTAGAACGTTTTGAGAATGCCTATATATTTATATGATCCTCATGGGGACAACCTTGATCCATACGGAAGTTACATAATTTGATCATAACTAGCTTTACATCTCCTCAAGTAAATTGTTATAGCTCATGGTTTTGGAAAATCCCTCTGTGATCTACGTGATGATGGGGTTCCATGTGGCCTTTGCGGTAACTCTCAACTACAATTTGGAATTCCGATGATTATTGAACTCTGTCACAATACCAATGAACGTTAGGGAACCAAGATTAAAAAAAAAAATGAATTTTTGATAGTTAGTTAGTAATGTCCAACGGTATGATCGATTTTATCTGTACCATCGAAACTCCCCATTAGACTTCAACCCCATATGTAGTAGTGTGGGTTTGAAACCCCATAGCCAAAAATTGGTTCTGTTGTTAGAACCTTATGGTTTTGTGCTACATGTTAAAGGAAGGACATGACATGGAAACCTTCCATAAAAGAGATAAAAAAAAATGGATCTCTGAGAAGGAGGATAAGTTCGCTTGACGAGAGACCAAGAATATGAAAATCCACATCAAGTAATGGAAACAAAGGTATGTATATTCAGATATCCACGAAATTTTATTTGCTGAGTTTCCTTGTTTATTGCATGAGTGGACAAAGAGATAGACAGATATTAACTATGTATGGAGCGCCAAAGAATCATTGGTTTAGGACCAAGAAATAGTCAATAGGTTTAAATATGTGGACAATAATTGGGCCAGAACCATCGATTTATGGTTTGATCATGTGAAAGAAGGGTATATTCTTGAGTTTTTTTTTTAATGCAGCGAATATTTCAGTAGCACTAAAAGTAAGTTTGCAGTTGGCCCTAAAAGAAGGTTGTTGGAGTAAATCACCCTATGGATCAAAATGGTATTCGTAGAAAAGGGGTTGATGTGCATGGGGGGGGGAATAAAATGAGATCAGGTGAGAGAGAATGGATCCAAAAGAGCATAGGAGAAGAAGATCCAAGAGATATGCAAGAAGATTCAAGCTAATGCAGTGAGTCGAGTAGAGGATCAAAGAAAAGAAAGAAAGGGGTGATGAATGAGTAGTTATATCTAAGATGAAGAGGAAATAAACCATGCTAGAAGGGTATGTGGGAGAAATATTTGTGCCAGAGAGAAACATAGAATAAGAGATACCTTCTAAGAGATGTAGCATTAGGAATGAGGTATGAAGAGAGGATACTAGAGGTAGTGGTAGTAGGATCGAAGAAAAAGAGGTTAGGTCCCCTTGTCTAGTGAGAGGTGCAATCACATTAGAGGAAGATGGAGTGTGAAGTAGTAGCATCGACACAGCAGAAAATAGCAATGGATCCCTCCAAGAAGGAGTAGAGACATTGTAAATTATGAGGAGGCTTGTGAGACTAGAGATGGGGATCTCTTTCAGATCCAACACTGAAGAAGATGAGAGAGTATGGAGAGATCCCCCTCTTTGAACTACCCCCCTTGCATATTTCTAATCAATAATAAAGAACTGAAGAATAAAGTGCAAAGGCGGAAGAAGTAGAAGAAGAAAGTGTATAAGTAAGAGAAGCAGAAGATAAAAGTGAAGGAGAAACTTTGCAAGAAATATCGTCAGTGCCAAAAGTAGAAAGTACTAGTCAGAAAGGAAGACAAATTTCTAGATCAAGTATTTCCAACCAATATCCAACCCTAAGGCTTCCAAAATTTCATGGGATGGGAAGAGATGGTGCAAAATAGCATTGGTTCCCGTGTGAAGCTATATGTTCTGTGAAAAGAGTCACAAACAAGGCATCCAATATTGCACATCTAGAAACCACATTTAAAAATAGATCTTTGACATGGTACATGAAGTACAGGGATACTGCACTAGTGGGACAAGAAAGGTACCTTACAAAAATAAAGAGATTTCTCCTGAGATAATTTTAGAAACCAAATCAGAATAACAGTGTATAATTGAGATCAAATATATTAAGTAGCAAGTTGGATAGATTGTGTAGGACTATGACCAATGGCTCAATATTCAGCTGGATAGATTGATATTTCAGATCCAATATGTCTGGCACAAAGAATGGTTTATTTTCGGACTCCTACCACACATTTGAGTCCCTCTCACCTAGCAAAAAATAATGACCCAGGAAAAGACCGTAGAAATTGCAATGCACTTAGACTCTACGTGAAGAGGTGTCAAGACGTTGGTAGGGTTGGCGTATATACAATCTCAGCTCATGAACCTCACCTTGCAACTACAAGATATGGAAAAGGTTAAGGTGGTGCATGACAATGTATGGTGTACCCTATGTCGGAAAAAGGTCACCATAGAAATGAGTGTCTTGTGTTGGGAAGTTACACAACGACTGGTGTGCTAAATCCTTTTCCGAGAGGACCACAGACTGAGTGGTGTGATATTTGTAGACAATGGGGTCATATACCTCCATGTTTCCCAACACTGCAGTAGTATCTAAAGGCTATGCACACTCAATTTTGTGAGTTTTGAAAATCCATGGGCCATGATGTGAACAACTTTCAGTCACTACAGCTAATGAAGGAGCATGTTGCATATGCTTACCAAGTCCAGGAAGAGAATAAGGGTGGAGACTATGGAGGATTTGAACAGGGAGGATTCAATAGAGGAGGATATCAAGCAAGCCAAAGAGGAGGATATGGAAGAGGAAACTTTTTTTAATTGTGGTGAGATAGGCTACTTATAGAAATTATGTACCAAGTTGCACACATTATTTGGGTATTTCCACAACTTAGACCATGTCATGGAGGATTTCCTAGAGTTATTGGAAAAATGCGAAGAAAAGAACAGGCACTGCGACATGATGACTACTAAATTGCATGAAGATAAAAATCTCAATAAGAAGCTTATGTACCTGTGGTAACCTGAGGAAGCATTCGTACGAGAGCCGACATGGAATAAGGAGAAGATTTAGGGAAGAATATGGAAGGAAAAATTAGAAAATCAATGCAAGCACCTCCAATGACACACAGCAGAAGAAGTTCTTTTGCGACACATAGAGGGCGTTGGAAGAGGAACGCATGTGTGAAGAATTGAAATACGCTACGTGGAGCATAATGGAAGAGGCCCATGCACATGAGAAGAATTTCAATGAACGGCGCAGATGGAAATGGATGAAGAATGTGTGCACGAAGAGTTGCAACACATAGTGTGAGATGAAGTGTAGTGCAACACTTACCCTAAGGATGAATCAGAAAACCATGTAAGTGACTTATTGCATTATTTTCTTAAAGTGTTGGGTGTTCCTATAGTTGCAAAGAATTGACCCACATGTTTATAATATGTATGGAGGAATGGGAGGTCGATGATATTATTTCTTCCCCATTACCAAAATGAGATGTGTCCCATGTTAGTGGGAGGAAGCACACGTGGACAAAATTTAAGATGATCGTTGAGTTAGGGAGATACGAGATGGACAGTGTCATGTTGGACCTAGGATACAATGTCAACATTTTGCAAAAGAAATCATGGGAGTTAATGGGTAAACAAAATTTGGTGTGGGAACCCATTTAACTCAGGCTTTCCAACCAATAAAAAATTTATTTCATTGACAGGCTGGAGCAAGTGGAAGTGAACATCGATGGCATAAAACCTAAATCGGACTTTGAAGTAATCAATATTATGGATGACTCGGACCTCTATCCAAATCTACTTGGAATCGACTGGGAATTTTATAACAATATTCTACTAAATATGAAGCAACGACAGATGTCCTTTGATATGGACATCTTCCACATCATTACACCACTAGATCCAAATGCGGGTGACAAATATAATGAGCTCATAAATGAATATGCATAGAGCTCAATCATAGAGAATGTATACAACATCACAAGTTGCAAGGAGAACTATGTGAATCTGATAGCTGATGGAGAACTCAGCTGGAGAATTTTATGTTCCTGTGACATGGATTTGGAGGATGTGATGGTAGGATGGAAAAATATGTTGTATGAGGTATTGACCAAGATATTTCCATGAATCACCAAAGCAATGCATTGGATCAGATCAAAGTTGTGCGACATACCGAGGTTTGACGGGATAAACCTAGTAGACATATTTATAGGGAAAATGGAAGAGAGTGTTCTTGAGATCCAAAGGATTCAGGACATGGACGCAGTAGTCAAGGGAACACCTACAAACTATTGGATGAGGCACCATGCATATCTATAAGACTGGGAACATGTGGTAGATTGCATCAAGTTACATTTCCAACCCACGACCGGATTCTAATTAATGAGTCAATACAAGGGTACCAAAGATCCTCACGAACACATTTGTTTTCAAGAGAAGCACTGGAGAGTGAAAAATATTCCTAGCACACAATGGGTTCAAAGGTTTTTCCATACCATGGATATGGTACCTAGAATCCGGTACATCCAAGACAGGGAGAAAATGAGTAGTCAATTATATGTAATGTTTAGGTTTATGTCAAAGGTCCCTATGTAGAGGGGGATTTTGTTAAGAATCAAGGATTTAATATTCCATCAGAAACCCAAAGACACCACGTAGAAAGTTGTTTGTGCATACCATAATCCGATGGAAAAATTGAAGCAGACGGTATACTATTGAAAGTTTGATAGTGACAACACGTAGGAAGAGGAACCTCGGGCCCTACATATCAATGAAACTTATGGAGAGCATGCAATTCAAATAATTTCCTCCAGTAGCACTATGTTGGAGTATAGGCAGCCATTGAAAACAAAGAAACACAATATAGGCACAGATGGCCATAATTGGTGATCACTGGTATCAGGAAATAGTGGCATAAGTGGTAGACTTGCTAAAATAATATGAAGACCTATTTCCAAGGAGTTTTTCAGAGATGAAGGGGATTGTAGGATCCCTCGAAGAGATGAAGATTTAGTTGAATCCAAATGATAATATGGTCAAGATGAGACCATGTCAATTGAACCCAAAGTACAAATAAAAAGTGTGAAAATAGTTGGATCATATGCTAGAGGCAGGGATCATTGTCCCTATGGAGGAGTCTGGCTAGATTAGTTTAACGGTGATGCAACCAAAGAAGATAGGAAATCTAATAATTTGTGTAGATCTTCACATATTAAATGTCACATGCGTACACGATCCCTTTCCGACCCCATTTACAAAAAAGGTATTGGAGAATTTGAGTGGATGTGAAGCTTACTCATTCATATATGGATTTTCAGGTTATCACCAAGTGCATAATGTGGAAGAAGACAAAGCTAAGACAACGTTTGTGATAGAGTGTGGGTCATTTTAATACATGGTAATGTCATTCGGCCTTAAGAATGCACCTACGGTGTTTTCTATAATTGTGGTCACATCCTTTAAGGACTTCATGCATAAGTTTTTGGAGGTATACCTAGATGATTGGATGGTGTTCAACCTACTCAAGGAACATATGCAGGTACTATGGTTGATTTTGGATAGATGTAGATAGTTGCAAATATCGTAAAACCTAAAAAAGTACATATTTGGTACACTATTTGGAACGTTATTGGGACATGTCGTATGCAAGGAAGGTGATCCAAGTGGATATTGGTGGCCACCTACCTCTTCCATTGGCTCAATGCTTCTATATCTTCTTGGAAATTTTTCTATAGTTTTTCGGGTCCAAAACGTTCTAGGCCGTTTTGAGCCGCAAATGGTATTTTTTAGAAATTCCGACGGCCATGGGTTTCCATGGCATGCCATGGTCCGAGACAAAATTTGCAATCCTCATATAGTTATTTCCAATGAGCTATCGTGCACCCAAATGGAGATCGTATGCAAAAGTTGTGGCCCCGGGAAGTTGACATATCAACTAACCACCTCATGGCCCATAATACTTTTGATGTCTCATCTTCAAGGATTAGGGTTTCGATGTTCAAGGTTTTTTCCTCTTTGTCTTTTAGGATTCATGATAAAATACCCTTTTTGGCCTCTTTGTAATCATATTGTTTTGGATGAGTGCAATTGGCATATCTTTCTCTTCAGAGATAAACTACCACCATTCTAGCCAGTTTGTGTTCTGCAGTATTATGTTATTTTATTCACCAATAAAAGTTGGGGTTCACTGCATTTTTATGTTCTCTGCTATATTTTTCTTGTCTCTCATTTTTTTCTCAATATAATATGGATCAGAAGGCTTGCTAGTAGATCAAGAAAAGATTGTAGAAATAGTGGACATGTTGGTCCCCACCTTCGTAAGAGAGTTGCATGCAACTTTGTTACACACTGGTTATTATAGAAAATTCATAGGAAGTTAAGTAAAGGTTGTTGTGCCATTGGATAAGCTACTATGCAAAGATACCAAGTATGTATAGACCCAAGAATGCCAGGAGGAATTGGACACACTGAAAGAGATATTGGTGACTGCATCGATCCTGATATTTCTAGAATGAACCAAGATATTGTTGGAACCTTCGGTTATGATGGTTCATCACACTTCTCTTGGATTCAGTTGGTCAGGCAGTCAACCAATATCTACAAACATTTTGTCGAGTGATCGAACAGATATCTACAATAATTGATTGAATAGTCGACAAGCCTATCAGTCAGGCAGTCGACCAACAGTTGAAGACAGTTGGTCGATGGATCAACCATATGAGCAATCGAATAATATTTGGATGCATGGATGGTCAGGTCGAGCATTAGAGGAAATTTGACTAAAAAATGTGCCCCCAAACCCTAATACCAATTCCATGTTATACGCTTGATCCATAGGATCTTTTAAATGACTATGGTTGAGTTTTAATTTTGCATGCGTTAATTAACCATTTGAGAAACTTAGTGAAAGAATGAGGAAAGAAGAGGAATTATAACAGCCATATACACATATGAAGATCTGAAATGAATAATAGACAGCAAACCATAAACACGCAGATTGATAACGGAGTTCGGCACAACTTTTGCCTACGTCTCCGGGCCTTTTCTCTGTGGGGGAGGCTTCTTTATTTCTGTTCAAATGCTCAAAAGTACATCGCTGCAATTCCAAATGGCTATAAGACTGATCTGGTCTTGTTCGTCCAGATCTATAGAACCCTGCAAAGAAAATGGCACGTAAAACGAACGTTTGGAGCTCCCAGAAATGGTCCGACAGTGTCTCCTCCTCAAAAGTTTCTCTACATCAAACTGACTTTGGCTTGGCTTTTCTTCAGCATAACTCTGCTCTGACTGACTGTCCCATGGCCTCAAACAGGCCTGGTTTATATAGCCTTGGATTTGGTTTCTCATCTCCAACTTCCTCCAAGAATTTGGCCTCCAAAAATGCCCAATATCCCCCAAAAATGGAAGAAATCAGCTAATAATAGGCATATTTATAATAAAATAACCATAACATTGGGTAAAAACCCACTTGGTAAAGTTCATTGGGCATAAGCCCCTGATTCCTGGGCGCGCACCCCTTTTTGCAGTCGTATGGGCTAAATATAGCCAAGCATATGGCCACGCGCCATGCGCTGGCTCCTTTGCTTCAGCTCTAGTCCCGGGTCCTGTGGCATTGGTATATGCCCACGGGCCTAACCATATAACTCCCTGCACATAAAGGTAGGGATAAGCCCCCCAGTTCCGTTGGGTGGTAGTTATGTGTGATGCACCGATACAACTGTGGTTTATAACCTCCGTGCCGTTGGATACATGGTATGGTCGTGTGTTATATATGCGTCGAGGGCTGGGGCTAAGCCCCGGCCCTTTTCAAACCGGATCAAACCTTTGTTTCAATTTAAATAAAAAAAATTCCATAGTTATAACAAGAACCACCATCCGCCCGGGTGGCTAGCCCGTTCCGCCAGTCCGTTGCCCACCTAGAGGTCGCGGGTTCAACCCCCGGCCATGCCAAACAATTTTACATATATAACAAACCAACGAACCAATCACATGGTGCCACGTGGCATCCCGTGACTGGGCCACGTGGCACCTTAAAAACCAACCAGAACATGCCACGTGTCATTCGTTGATTGGCCCACGTGCCTGCCACATCAACTGCCGCATCATCTTTCGTACTGCCACATCGACCTGCCTTGTCATCTTGCCACGTCAGCTGCTGACGTCACCCTTCCACGTGTCACCCTTTCAGTAGTGACATGTGTCACCTCGGGATTGGTCCAACTGTACACCAAAACGATCAAATCTACATGCCACGTGTCACTCCCTAAAGCCTCCATGTGTCGATGTACGGTCCTGACACGTGTTGTTGTACGGTCCTTCCACGTGTCACTATACGAACCTGCCACGTCAGCGTTCGTACAGACTGTACGGACTGCACAGTCATCAATTGTTTTGCCGATTTGACTTTTCGGACAGAACGCGATATCTTCTCCATACGGAGCCCATTTGACAAAGTAAATATACCACCGGAATCAGGAAGACGAGATGGACGCAATGGCATAGGTTTCGTCGCATTCTGAGCACTTTCATTTTTGAGCATTTTTCAAGCCCTATCAGGCTTTTGGATCCGATTCTGGATCACACCTCCCCACAAAAAGACCTTTTGGTCCCCAAAAGGTTACTGACCAATCAACAAGCTCAGGATAGGCCACCTGGCTTGCTCTCTGTCTCTGAACTATGTCCTGTGCACCTGTCTCATCAAGATCAACTGTAACACAATCATGACAACTGACAGTATATTGTTAGTCATTTGAACCTTGTTACATCTTACTGAAGCCACTATCATCCATGTAGAAAACATTTCTAATGACAGCATCAAAAAGATGACTGCAAATGAACTGATATACTTGAAATATCTGCACGACATGAGCTTATCTTGAAGCAACTTATGATTGATTTTCCATTCAACAACCATGTCTTGTTCTTGCTTAAGATCAATTACTTCATTTGAAACAATTATTGGTTTGTTGCTTACTTGCACTGCCTTCGTTAATTGTTCCATTGTTTTACTTGCTTTAACACGATGAGCACGAACCACAAAATCATGACCTTCTTTAGTGAATTGATATTGATTCTTTGTTCTGTAGAAGATTTCCTTACGATCATATAAGTATGGACTACCTAAGACCATTCCACATTCTTTTAACGACACAACATCACAAGTTACTTCGTCCACATACTTAGATGAAATTGCAAATTTGATTGTGCACTGCTTTGTTATGTGCATCTGATAATGATTGCTTATCCATTTAAGTGTGTAAGGCTTATGATGAGTTTTTGTTTTCAATCCCATTTTCTTAACCAATTCTTCTGAGATTATATTAGATTGAGATCCACTGTCGATTAATGTATCTATCTTAGTGTGTCACATGATTACCCTTATATGAAACAACTTGCTTCTACAATCAATCTCTTCACCAAATTTACCTGTCATACCAACCAATGAAATCTTAGACTCATCACCTGAATCTGATCCCAAGTCTTTAGGCTTTGATATCGTTGTTGCCACTGTTTGCGTTCCCTTCTTTACTTTGAACCACTTTGGCCTCTTCTCAGGATGCAACTGCCAACATTTGTCCTCATCATGTCCCTCTTTCTTGCAATGCTTGCAAGAGGGCTTTCCTTCCTTCTTTGTCACAGCATTTGTATTCTTGCCATGCTTTTTCCTCTTGTCATCTTTCTTTGAAAACGACGATTC
>ML786611.1:288374-336258 GCA_009831015.1 Picea engelmannii
GCATTTCATGTTTATTCTTATGAACATTTTTCTTCTCATTAGATTTTGAACTTGAACTTGAAGAAGAAGGAGAAGAAGGAGGTGTTGATGGAGGTGAAGGAGGAATGTGAGGATGGTCCTCTTCCTCTTCACTTTTTCCTTTTTAAGAATTACCCAAAACTGGGCGCTTCCGTTCTAAATAATCTTCATACAAAACTGTCACCATCTCCGACATAGCATGGAATGTTTTCCGGAACTCTTTCTCTTCTTGAGAAATCTCTTCTTGAGAAATCTCTTCTTTCGATGCCATCTTCTCTCTTTGAGAAGCTCTCTTTCTCAATCCAATTAATGGATTCTCTGCAACAAGCTTGCCTTCACCACGTTGTAGCTTTTCCCTGGTTAACATGCAACTCAAATCCAAACGTCAACTAGCTCTGATACCACTTGATCCGTAGGATATTTTAAATGACTATGGTTGAGTTTTAATTTTGCATGCGTTAATTAACCATTTGAGAAACTTAGTGAAAGAATGAGGAAATAAGAGGAATTATAACATCCATATACACATATGCAGATCTGAAATGAATAATAGACAGCAAACCATAAACACGCAGATTGATAACGGAGTTCGGCACAACTTTTGCCTACGTCTCTGGGCCTTTTCTCTGTGGGGGAGGCTTCTTTATTTCTGTTCAAATGCTCAAAAGTACATCACTGAAATTCCAAATGGCTACAAGATTGATCTGGTCTTGTTCATCCAGATCTCTAGAACCCTGCAAAGAAAACGGCACGCAAAACAGACATCCGGAGCTCCCAGAAATGGTCCGACAGCGTCTCCTCCTCAAAAGTTTCTCTACATCAAACTGACTTTGTCTTGGCTTTTCTTCAGCATAACTCTTCTCTGACTGACTATCCCATGGCCTCAAACAAGCCTGGTTTATATAGCCTTAGATTTGGTTTCTCATCTCCAACTTCCTCCAAGAATTTGGCCTCCAAAAATGCCCAATATCCCCCAAAAATGGAAGAAAACAGCTAATAATAGGCATATTTATAATAAAATAACCATAACATTGGGTAAAAACCCACTTGGAAAAGTTCATTGGGCATAAGCCCCTGATTCTCGGGCGCGCACCCCTTTTTGCGGTCGTATGGGCTAAATATAGCCAAGCATATGGCCACGCGCCATGCGCTGGCTCCTTTGCTTCAGCTCTAGTCCCGGGTCCTGTGGCGTTGGTATATGCCCACGGGCCTAACCATATAACTCCCCGCGCATAAAGGTAGGGATAAGCCCCCTAGTTCCGTTAAGTGGTAGTTATGTGTGATGCGCCAATACAACCATGGTTTATAACCTCCGCGTCGTTGGATACATAGTATGGTCGTGTGTTATATATGTGTCGAGGGTTGGGGCTAAGCCCCGGCCCTTTTCTCGCCGGATCAAACCTTTGTTTCAATTTAAATAAAAAAAATGCCATAGTTATAACAAGAACCACCATCCGCCCGGGTGGCTAGCCCATTTCGCCAGTCCATTGCCTGCCCGGAGGTCACGAGTTCGACCCCCGGCCACGCCAAACCATTTTACATATATAACAAACCAACGAACCAATCACACGGTGCCACATGGCAGCCCGTGACTGGGCCACGTGGCACCTTAAAAACCAACCAGAACACGCCACGTGTCATTCGCTGATTGGCCCACGTGCCTGCCACATCAACTGTCGCGTCATCTGTCGTACTGCCACGTCGACCTGCCTTGTCATCCTGCCACGTCAACTGCTGACGTCACCCTTCCACGTGTCACCCTTTCAGTGGTGACACGTGTCACCTCGGGATTGGTCCAACTGTACGCCAAAACGATCAAATCTGCATGCCACGTGTCACTCCCTGAAGCCACCATGTGTCATTGTACGGTCTTGACACGTGTCACTGTACGGACCTGCCACGTGTCGATGTACAGACCTGCCATGTCAGTGTCCGTACAGACTGTACGGACTGCACAGTCATCAATTTTTTTGCATGTTTGACTTTTCGGACAGAACGCGATATCTTCTCCATACGGAACCCGTTTGACAAAGTAAATATACCACCGGAATCAGGAAGACGAGACGGACGCAATGGTATAGGTTTCGTCGCATTCCGAGCACTTTCATTTTTGAGCATTTTTCAAGCCCTATCAGGCTTCTGGATCCGATTCTAGATCAACACTATTATCCAATCAAAATGCTTTAAAATTCAAAAGAGGTGCTTGTCGAAGGCAATTTTATTATTATATAATTTGCAGATTGGTGGTATTGTTTTATAATATAATTTTTCTACCCTAAGCATGATCGTAGCATAGGCTCTGTGAAATTGTCTTGGATATCGAGAGTGGAATTAATATGCTAACATATTTTCCAATAGTTGTAATAAATGAGACATATCGTATTGAGGTGATATTAATGCATTGGAACTTTTCATTACTAACTTTAATTAATTTGTATTTCTTTAGTGTATATATATATATATATATATATATATATATATTATTTTTTATTTTTTATTTTTATTTTGGAGAGTTTTCAATTTTTTTTCACACCAGATCACTATGCATAACAATTATTAAGAAATCCTATAATACTCATTATGAAAATGGTATAATTTTTATATTTTTAGTTCAATATTATGTGTATGATAATGGTGTAATTTCTAGATTTTTAATTTTAAATTATGTTTTTATTATGAGAAATGAAATAGTGAAATTTTAACTTTAAAAATATTTAATATTTTTTTTACTTTTAAAAGATTCATTACATGTAATCAACAGGCATAATACTGTGGGCTACCAAAACCATGGGTCACCAATACCATGGGCCCAAAACCCACTTGTTTACTTAAAATAGATTTGACTATTTACTTGTGTATATCATAATTTTCCTTTAATCACAATGAATGATGATAAGTTTTATCGCATTTCTAAAATATATATATATATATATATATATATATATATATATATATATATATATATAGAAATGCGATAAAACTTATGATCATTCATTGTCATTAAAGGAAAATTATGATATACACAAGTAAATAGTCAAATCTATTTTAAGTAAACAAGTGGGTTTTGTGCCCATGGTATTGGTGACCCATGGTTTTGGTAGCCCACAGTATTATGCCCGTTGATTACATGTAATGAAGCCTATATATATATAGAAATGCGATAAAACTTATGATCATTCATTGTGATTAAAGGAAAATTATGATATACACAAGTAAATAGTCAAATCGGTTTTAAGTAAACAAGTGGGTTTTGGGCCCATGGTATTGGTGGCCCGCAGTATTATGCCCGTTGATTACATGTAATGAAGCCTTTATATATAATTATATAATTATGATGATGATGATTAGTGTCCACTAAGACTGAATCGGACCTTAAGAGGGTAAGTGATTACTTGTGATTCTTTAGAATTTTGTTTATGTGCTCAAAAAGCATTAAGAGAAGCTTTCCAAGATCACCATACTTTTGTTGAGTTAAGAGATTAGGAAGGTTGGTAGTGTGAAAAATATTTTGAAAATGAGATCTAATATGGGTATAGGCTGGACAATCTAAGAGAAAGTGATTTTCATCTTCAACATTCTTAGTGTCACAAAGGTGACACATTCTTTCATCCCATGGAGTTTTAGGAATTGGCCAACGCCCATTTTCACTATGGAGCTCGTGAGAATTTGTTCTTATCTTAGCCATGCTTATTTTTTTCTTTACACTTGGAATAACAGATTGATAATTTTGATCTTCTAGATTAGGGTTGATTACATCCTTATAACACCTTAATTTTATTTTTTCCTCTAACTCTTTATCACACAACATTTTCTCCTTAAATTTTGATTTGATGTTTTTTAATAGTATCGTTATTCTACGAAATGCTATCTTTCATGATTCCCCAATAGTTTATCCAAGACCGGGCATCTTTATTCCATCATCGCTTGAGTTGATGGTGGTTATGACTCGATTTTGAAGCAATTTTAGGAAGCCTCTTGTCTTCCATGTTGTTTAACTTGTTCTGATACATTAGGTATCTAGTCATAGCCATGTTCTCAATGGGGAAGAGGCTTGTTTCTAAGAGGAGGATGGGATAGGGCGTATTTCCTTTAATTTTGAGATTATAGGTTATAAAATTATTTTGTATTTGCTCTATCTTTCTCTGGGATTCACGATAGATACTACTGCCCCAGACTTCACATCCATAAAGAATAACAGGTGTAACAAGAGTCTCAAAGAGGAGTTTCTTCTTATTCCAACTCCAAATATCAATTGAATTACAATTGTTTTCAAGACCATAATAAGCTTTTCATCCCCCAATAATCCTTTTCTCAATGTTATTATTCCAATTGAGCTTGTGGTGAATATCAATTCCAAGATATTTGTATGAAGTCACTTCCTCCAAGTTGTTTTTGCCATATATGAAGGTATCATGAGGGATATTATTGGATTTAATAATCATGACCTTAGTCTTATCAGTATTAACAGTCATACCCATATTGAAGAAAAATTCCTTGAGGATTCTTAGTTGGTTTTCAAGATCATGGGGACTCCTTTCCATAAGAACGATATCATCAGCATAAATAAGAATATTGATGACTATACCAGTGAGATTAGGGCTGACACAACCTGCTTTTTCCAAGCAATCTTCTAACTTGTCAATGTATATGCCAAAAAGGGTAGGGTACAAGGGACAACCTTGTTTGAATTTGATATTGTAGTTAATCTCTTTTGACTAGCCCTCAATGTTTTTAAACTTAGCAATAAGGTTCTCATACATCCTTATTGCACCATCCCTCAACTAGAGAGGCGTTTTTATCTCTTCCAACCTATTCCAAAGGTTTTTCCTAGGAACCATGTCAAAAGATTTTCTAAAGTCAACAAAACAAATAAAAGATTGGTTTTAGTATTGCGGAACTCCTCTGCAATGATCCTAAAAGTAACAAGATGGTCCACGGTTGAATGATATCTCCTAAACCTGACCTATCCTTTATCTCTTTTACCGTGACATTCTAGCCAAAGGCTAATCTTCTTTTCCAAAATAATTCCATAAAGCTTGGCTAAAATCGGGCTAATCATAATGGTCCAATAATTAGAGGGAATGTTTTTATCCCCCTTTTTAAAAATAGGAACAATGAGGCTTTGCATCCATGGTTTAGGGAAGACCTGCTTGACTGCTAAATTGAAGAGCTTGTGTATGTGAGGGATAAGGATTGGCCCTTCGATTTTAAAAATTTCAGCTTGATAGCCTTCAATATCCTTAGTTTTCCCATTTACAAACCACTTAACCTAGAACTCTATGTCATCTAAATAAAAAACTTCTTCCTTCGTAGGGACAATAGGAATGGCGTCCATGGCATTAGGGAACTCGTGAATACTTTTAAGATAGGAATTTTAGTCCCTTAAGAGAATCCTATTATTTTCTTTATTTTTCTATATATATATATATATATATAATACATACTCAAAATTGTATAGGATTAAAAAAATTTGTAGAATAAATAATATACAATTTTAAAAATCACTTATTAAATATTTTTAATAATATATATCTAATACGTGATTTTTAAAAATATATAATATTTATTCTACAATTTTAATCCTATATAATTTTGAGTATGTGTAATTTTATATATTAGTTTTTAATAATATTTAGTAGTTTTTGTTTGGAACTTTACACCTTGAAAAGTTGGTCCGATAACTTTTAAGATAGAGTATTTAATTTTATTTCCTTATTTTGGGGGAAAATACTACATATTCATAAATCGATATTAATATAAAACATACATTTAAGGCAACTTCTATAAAAGTGAAATAACCATGGGCGGCTTCTATAAAAGTGAAATATTAAAAAATTATCTACATGCCATTATTTTATCAATTTCTTGATTTTTCCTTAGGAGGGTACTTTTGAATTGAAATTTCCTCTAATGCATCCTTGTTGAGCCAACTAAAAAGTGTGCATTTGATGGAGTCAACTCTAACCACTGACGGTTATATGTGGACAAGATCTTCCTAATTCCAAGGAAGGTGGTTAGATCTTAAAGCTATAAATAACAGACCTGGTGAGTCATTATCAACAAGTGACATAGGTGTATTGTATGTCAATGTTAAACATGGTGTGTGTGTTAAATATGCATTGTGATATTCTTATCACAATTATCTATGCTTAAGTGTTGTAATAGTGTCTTTATACAACACTTGTTATATTTGAAACTTATTCCTCTACGATTATTTTCATTTCTTTTTTTTTGTATCAGGTTACACCCAATCACTGACATGGTATCAGAGCGACTGGTTGTGACCTCGCCTGTTGTCCGCAAATCATGTTGATTCGGATATATTGTGTCATTGAATCTAGACCGGTGATTTGTTGACTGTAACTTGTGGAAACATATCATATATATCTATATATCGAAGATGGCTTCAAAGTGTTAAATTTAGAGCTGCTATTAAGTTATTTTCAATTTACTAGAAAATAATAGCATAAGCAGGATCACTGAAAGAAACACAATCACAAGTTACACAACATTTTTTATTGGGAAACCCTCATGGGGGAAAAAACCCAGCAAAAAAATCCTCAATAATAGAATTGCCAATACAATTTCAAGACTAAATACCAAAACACTAGAGAATATCCAAGACTAAGCAATGTGCCTCTCTCTCCTTCTTCTTGCAACTGCAGCTACCTCAAAAAATTGTGCACTAGATGAGTGACTGAGTGAGTGAGTGAATGAGGTGCCATCCTCTCTTATTTATACTAGTTGAGGGGTTCTAGGGTTATGTCTCTTCACCAAGAAGGGCCGACTTCTTCCAATTGTGGTTAAAACCACTTTAATAAATCCTAGGGGCTGACTTCTCAATTACCACCATATGAATATGGTTTGACCACTCCACAAAAGGAGATTTGGTCAAACATAAGTCTCGATATGTTCAATCCACAAAAGGGGATTTGATCTATGTAATAATAACTCAATTATAATTAGAATATTCTTCGCAATTACAATATTTCAACACTCCCCCTTAAAAAGAAGGGTATTCTACAAACATAACTCAATACAACATCATCAGGAGAGAGAGAGAGGGGAGCAACATCATCAGTATCTGGAACATTGATTGGCATATCTACAAATCATCGGAAGTTTTTCTCATCATCAATAACATCATCGTTCACAGCATGGAGCTGGAGTAGCATCATCATCATCCACATCAACATCAATTAGCATAAAATTTATAACAACAACATCAATAACACTAGGCTGATACAACAACATCATTAACAGCACGAGGATGGTATAGCATCATCATCAACAACATGAGGTTGGTACAACATCATCAAAAACAACACAAGGCTTATACAACATCATTAACAATAGCACAAGTTTGATACAACATCATCAACAACAGCATGAGATTGATACAACATCATCAACGGCACGAGGATGAACCAACAACATCATCAGCACGAGGCTGATATAACAACATCATCATCATAGGGCAACAGAATGAGGCAAGTGTAACAACAACATTTTGTGGTACTCTAACATACCATCCTTACTGGACCTTCGGGATTAGCCCAAGAATCATAAGATTCCCTAGGATGTAAAATCCTAACAGAGCTACCACGTGGTACTTTGGCAGACCGTCCTTACCGGACCTTTGAGATCTTCCCAGAAATAAAAATATTCCCTATGATATAAAATCCTAATGGAGCTACCACTACTAACCGTAGTTGGCATATACATGCATAGGGATCTATCCAGGGATGATCAATACCCTAGCATATAAAATCCTAACGGAGCTACCCGTTGTTGTTCAAGATACCATAGTATCATCAGCATCACTCCCCCTTTTGAGGGAGGCCCTTTCGGACTATACCAAGCTTGTCTCGGAGGTATTCAAACTTCACATGAGATAGAGGGTTGGTCAACACATTTGCAACCTGCTCATCTGTGCCAACATATTGGAGCTTTATAGCCCCTCTCTGCACCATATCATGAATGTAGTTATACCCGATCTCTATGTGCTTCGACTTGTCATGGAAAAATGGGATCTCTGTCATATTTATGCAACTCTAGTTATCACATAGAATCACGGTGGATTCCATCTCCAGATAAAATAGACATGTCAACAACTTTTGAAGCCATATGGATTCACAACTGGCGGAACATGCAGCAATGTATTATGATTTTGTCATGCTGAGAGAAATAATGGATTGCTTCTTACTCTGTCATGAATTCATGGATGATCCCAGACTGAAACAACATCCTGAAGTGATCTTTCTATCAAAAACACTTCCAACCCAATCTGAATCAGTATAACCATACAGTCTGAAGTCATGATATCCAGTATAACAGAGACCATAATCCAATGTACCCTTAAGGTATCTCATCACATGTTTTGTAGCTACAAGGTGAACACGTCTGGGCTCTACCAGATATTGACTCAAGGTGTTCACAGCAAAGCATATATATGGCCTGGTATTCATTAGATACATCAATGAACCAATAATTTTCCTATATAGAGTAGCATCAACCAATTCTGATGAAGTATCAACCATGAGCTTCAACTTTGTTTCCATGGGTGTGTTCATGGATTTAAATTCCAACATTTCAAACCTCTTCAGTATTTCAACTGCATACTTCCCTTGGTTAAGGAAGATCTTCTCTGGGCTCTACCAAACTTCAAGATCTAAGAAATAATGTGTCGGGCCTAGGTATTTCATCTCAAATTATGCAACGAGCTTCTTCTTACAATCTATGATGAGCCTTTCTTCTCCAGTTAAAAATAAGTCATCCACATACATCAGCAATATAACTGGTTCATCATTCATAACCTTGAATTAAATCTTAGAATCATTTTTACTCTTGGTAAATCCCAAGCTCGTCAGGAAAATATCAATTATGTCATACCAAGCTCTAGGAGCTTGCTTCAACCCGTACAGATCCTTCTTCAACATGCATACATGAGTCTTTCTATCTTCAACTTCAAACCCTTATGGTTGTTCTATATACACTTCTTCTTAAATAACACCATTTAAGAAGGTTTTGTTCACATCCATCTGGTGTAACTTCCACTTCATCTTGGCTGCAAGAGCTATGATTGTTTTGATAGAAGAGTATCTGGATATAGGACCAAACGTCTCTTCATAATCAACTCCTTCCTTTTGAGAAAATCCACGAGCTACAAACCTTCCTTTATGTTTTTCAATACTTTCATACTTTCATATGCAGTATGTTTTATCTTGTATATCCATTTGGAAGATACCACATATTTGTTCTTTGGTCTAGGAACTATTTCCCATACATCATTCTTTATAATGGATTGGTATTCTTCTATCATGGAATCCACCCATTATTTCTTATGAATGGCTTCTTCAAAGCAAGTAGGTTCCTTTTCTATGAGATCACACATCAATGCCATATAACTGGAGAATGGTTTAGGTTTCTTGCTTTGTCTCGTGGTTCCTTCTGGGGCACCATACTTCTCTCCATATTGAATAAGTTCCCTTTCCCAAGATGGCTTTCTCTTGTGAGAGATCGTCATTTGGGGAGGTTATTGAGATTCTTTCATATCGTGATCTTCCATAATCTCATCATCAGGGGTATCTATAACTTCCCTCATTGGTTATGCAACTCTGGTAGCTACAGTTTCTTCTTCATATACTTATTCAAGTTGGCATCTCCTTGATTTCTTAAGTGATGCATCTTCATCAAATGTTACATATATTTTGATCTCAATATGATGGTAACCCAGTATGTAAATTCTGAAGTCCTTAGAGACCTCACAGTATCCAACAAATATTTCATTCTTTCCTGAAGGGTCCAACTTAGTTCTCCTTTATTTTGGAATGTGTACAAACATTGGACAGCAAAATATCTTGGGATGGATTACTTCTGGATTCTTTCCAGAGAACATTTCTTTGGGGGTTTTGAATCCAAGTGCACTATGGGATAATTTGTTTTGTACATAAATTGTTGTTCTTGTTGCTTCATCCCATAAGTGCATTGGAAGATATTGATCATGGATCATAGCCTTCATTGCTTCCATTATTGTTCTATTATTTCTACTACACAATTTTTCTAAGGATTATAGGGATTGGTGAGCTCCCTCTTAATCCATGCATCTCTGCAAAGGATTACAAATTCATTTGAGGTGTATTATCCTCCATTACATGAACTAAGTATCTTGATTTTTATTTCGGAAACATTCTCTATAAAGGCTTTGAATTCCTTGAATTTTCCAAATACTTCATCTTTTGATTTCAATAAATAAACCCCAAGTCTTGCGAGAATAGTCATCAATAAATGACACATATTATACATACCCACTAAGAGAGGTTGATGTCATTGGACCACATACATCTAATTAGATGAGATCCAAGATTCCTTATGATTTATCGCCGCTCTTTGGGAAAGGATTATTTATGTTGTTTCATTGTGCACACACCTTCATGATCAACCTTGAACTCTGGTAGACCTGTAACTACCTTACTTACATATGGTAAGGATTTGTGGTTGATGTGAGCTAGTATTCTATGCCAAAGTTCACATGGAATCTCAGTGGAGTGAGTCAAGTCTACATTTGAGTGACCTTTTAACTTATACAAGCCACCTTCTTATGTTCCAATGACAATTGCATCTTATATGGTTTTTCCTTTAGGCCACATAAATAACTTCACCATCTATGAATGCAACCCTGAAACATTTCTTATATAAAGTTGAGATATAAAGTAATTTCTTTTTCAAACCTGGTACATATAGTACATACTTCATTTTCATCGGGGTCCCTGAATCAAGTTTGTAGGTGGATTCTCCCACTCCTTTGATAGGGTACTAGTAATCATTTGTTGGCCCTTGGTTATGGAAGGAAGTGAATAACAAGGAAGAAAAGGTGAAAAGCAAACTTCGCGGGAGACACAGTGACTATCACTGGATCGAAGTAAGCAAAAGAGCAGAAAAGATGGAGTGAAGCAAGGAAATGCAAGCCATTGTATGAGGAGATCAAGGATGACATATTAGAAAGGAATATGGATCATGGAAAAATTAGCAAGCGGAAAAATCCACCGTTGGATTCTTTGGAGCACCACGCGAGAAGGAAGGAAAGATAGGCTGGCGAAGCCCGGAAAAAGCGGGTCAAGTTGACCTAAGGTTTTAGACACCTAGGGGTTTGGTCTTTTAGGGTTTTGGTACCTAGGTTTTGGCCTAAGGTTGTTAGTGAGGTGTTGTAATGTATAAATAGAGGTCTAAAGGGCCTAGGTTTGGTTGGTAATTCTGTAGTACAATATTTTTTTTGATCTAGCTATAGTATTGAGTGAGGGATCATTGTATTGAGAGAGAGAAGTGCTAAGAGAGAGAAATCCTTTTGGTATTGTAAGATATTTTGTTGTGTGTGAAGGTCAATTCCTGCAGCTGTGTGCGCAGGAAGAGGAGAGAAAGAGAGAGAAGAAAGAGAATCTGCTAGCTGAGAGCACCGATAAGAACTATATGTTTGACCTTAATGAATCATAAGCACAATTATGTGTACGTAGCCATAGAGAGAGGGTGAGCAACGTACATTTGTTGTTGTGTGTGTGAGTGATGCTTTGATATATGTCACTGTTGTATTGTTACCTACCTTATTGTATTAGATCAAATCTATAGCTATGAAGGATAGATCTAGCATGTTGAATGATAGATGAATGATGTATTGTTGTTGTAATAGATCCACTTGATATTCCCCTAGTTGTAGACATCTATGTCCTGCAACCCCCTCATAGTTTCTTCGGGTGAGACTGCATCTGCTTCACAGGTGTTGTCGAAAGGGCCAGTAGTTAGGGCTTGTTGGTGCACTTTTGGAGATGAACCCTGGGTCTGCCCCTGTGCCAACAAATGGTTCTTTTTCCAGGACAAGAATCTTCGTGAGGGAATGTCAAGGTGGTTCCCACCAAAGACAGAGATTCAAAAGTGGATAGAAGATCAAGAAAGGGACTTCGTTGAAGCCCAGAACAAGAACCCTAATCTTAGTACAGAATATTGGTTGGAGAAATATATCTTTACCGACATTCACAAGATATTCTTTGGAGGGATCCATCAAGAGCTACATGAGTGGTTAGCTAGGTTAGAAGATACCCAGTTCAAGATAAGACCTAGATCCCCTGTAGTTTGGACATCAGCGTTGATCCAGAAGGTTAAAAGGGTTGATAACGTTGTATCTAGGGTAGTAGATCACTGGTTTGATAGAACCGTTGGAGGGTATATCACCGAGTTTGTTGTTGACAGAGTAGAGTCATATGGCCAAGATGAAAGATATTTCTTTAAAGGACCCAGAGGAAAATTTTTACAGGTCCTGAAGTTGAGACTCAAGATGTTGTTGCATGAGAAGAACATCTTGAAGATACAGTAGATCGAGAAGATTTGAAAAGGCTAATGTTCAAAAATTTGGACAACGACAGCGACACAAAAGCGGGACATACGCGCAGTGGAATATTATTTCGAGGGATTCAGCTTGAGAACCTCTTTAAGAAAAACTACAAGGAAGAGGGTTTCTACAGTGGAGAAGAGGCAAATCTGGTGGACAAAGAACATTCATAACCTGTGGGGCCAGAGGGAGAAGCAGCTGAAGAACTTTGTCAAAATGAGCCAGAAACCTCAAGAACTGCACAGGCTATTGAAGTAAGTAATATCAGTCCTCCTATTGTTTCAAAAATGCTAAGTAATCAGAACATTCCACATCACCAGAGTCCGCAGAGCACTATTACTAGCAGCTCAACATCCACTCAGACAGAAGACCTAGGAAACTCCATGGCAGATGAGATGAGGCTCCCTATCTTTAGAGGATATGGATCTGAATATCCTGATCAGCATTGGTTCATGTGTGAGGCCGTCTGGAACATTAAAAATATTATCAACAAATCTGTTAAAAGAAACCATTTTAGCACTACATTGAAAGACCGTGCGTTGAGCTGGTACATGAAGCTTATACAAGGACTTGTGCAACCTAAGCCACTGAATGAGATCAAGAACATGTTTATTACAGAGTTTAAGAAACCTAAGTTGGAGTCCCAATGTATTACAGAGCTGAGAGAGATCAAGAAAAAGGTAGTCGAACATGTTTGGGAGTTCGATCAGAGATTCAAGACCCTCACAGAAAGATTAACCTTTAAGATCCTGGACAAGCAGAATAAAGAATGGTCCATTGTTGCTCTCTTACCACATATCAGAGTCCCCCTGATGTAGCAGAAGATTGCTTCGCAGGCAGAAGCATTAGAGATCACCATGAAGCTTGAATCAGCCCCTATGGGAGAATCCAGCTCAGGTATGAGTCAGATCTTAAGTCAGCTAACTAGTTTGTCTCTACAGGTCGAAGACATGAAGAAAAACAAGGGAAAAGACAAAAGAGAAGACATCCAGTGTGTCAGATGTAGATCAGAAGTTCATGACAAGGAACATTGCCCTCTATTCAATGAATACTTGGCTTCTGGAGCTCCGAGCCCCTTGAAGCAAGTCACCTTACCTTGGTGTGAAGTATGCAGAAATCGACATCGCCCTGGTGACTACTATTACATGCAGAAATATGTTTAGACACCCTCAAACTTATATTGCACATTCTGTAAATCAGTTGGGCATGAATATAGATATTGCAGAGCTTATGATCTCATGCATGAAAGATCAAGAGACATATACAATATCCAACGCAAAGTACATCAAGAAGGAAACAATGCGCAGTATAAGTCCCCAGGAAGAGAAAAATTCAATCCTCACGGTGGATACAGAGGAAGAGGACGAGGATGTGGAATGGGCCGAGGCCGGGGACAAATAATCTATTATAACTGTGTGCAACCAGGACATCTAGCAAGGTACTGCCAGAACCCTTGTACCACTTGCAGTTATTGCAACTCCTTCAAGCACATCATTGAGGACTGCATTGTGTTGCTATCCAAGCTTCAGGAAATATGAGGACCCCAGCAATACCCACAAGTGAAATTGATCTATGTTGAACCTCGCAGAGCAGACCCTAGAGTCATTGTTATTACTCAAGGAGGTGCTACCATAGGAGCGGATAGAATGACCCAAGGAAAGATCATTGAAGACTCGGGCATCAGGAAATCTATAGAGAAGACCCAAAATTTTGATGTGAAGAAAGAAAGACAAATCTTTGAGGAAGCAAGGCAAGAGTTCAAAGAAGATCAAGGTTCTTCCTCCAAAACACAACCAAAAATCAGAGAATATGGGATGCCTCGGGCATTTGATCATTCGGCTTCTCCAAAAGGAGGAAAAGAGGTTGGTAAGCTCATTGAATTTTTATACACTTGTATTAAGTTAATTCAGGATGAGAACGTTGTGCAAGAACTACAGAACTTAATCAGGTAGTATGAGCTAGGGAAGATAGACCCCTTACTGAATAGGGCATTACACTAAATTGGTAAGAATATAAGGACAAATAAAGAATTACATTTGAATGCTCAAATAGGAGAGTATGATATAGACTATGTGGTCCTGGACTTAGGGTCAGAGGTCAATGTCATGACGAAGCAAACTTGGGCACTAATGGGAAAAATGAGGTTGATTTATTCCCCTATCAGACTTAGGATGGATAATTAGCAAGCTGTCAGGCCATTCGGATGATTGGAGCATGTCCCTGTGGACATCGAAGGAGTCTTTGCAGATTTTGAGGTAATTGAAATTGTTGATGATAGTTTCCCTTACCCTGCATTACTAGGAATTGATTGGGCCTTCAACAATTCCATTGTTGTTGATTTGAAGAAAATACGTATGAAATTTGAAAGAGATGGCCTTAGGGTCATTACACCCTTAGATCTAGATGAAGGTCTGTGATACACAGATCTCATCAGAGAAGAAGATCACGCATATGAATTGGAAAACATCTACAAACTAACAGCCAGAAAGAAAGATTACATCAACCCTACAATTGATGGGAATCTAAGCTGACGAAGTAACAGCGCGTTCTCATCATATTCAGAAGAAGCACTGGAGAACTGGCAGAACTAGATGTATGAAGTATCTACCAGAGGATGTGCTATATTAACTAGAGAAGTTCGTTGTATCGACACAACAATGAGTAACTTACCCACATTTGATGGTCTAAACCCTTTAGAAGCCTTCCTATCATATTTTGAAACAAGTGTACCAATACAACAGAGATTATTGGTAATGGATGAGGCCCTGAAATCCATGCCAGCAAGATTGTGGGGTACACATAAAAGAAATATCACAGACTGGACCCAATGTCGAACCTTGATGACGGTGTGGTTCTCGACACAAGCAGTAAGTTGTGAAGTAATATATATCGATCAAAGTTGCCCAAAGGACCACGTGTGAAGCTGTGAAGAGACCTGGAGCGAAATTCCTCGAGAACAATGGGTGCACAGATTCATTAACACACTGGACACGACCCCTATCAACTGGTACCTTCAAGCGGAGATGGGCCTCGTCACTACAGATTAGGAAGGCATGACTCAGAACTTTGTAACCACCTTTTTATTTGAAAGTGAATATCCTTCAGTAGACCAAGCATTACAGATTGTGAGAAATAAGGTATTCAAGGAAGCATCTAGCCTTTCTATGGAACAAGAAGAGGATGAATGGACTGTGCCTTTCCATAAATTGCAGAGTTCTTACAACATCAATGCCGATGATGATGATGATCCCAGGAAGGTAAACATTACTGAAACAGAAGGCCAAATAAATGTGGAAGGACCAGGATTTGAGCTACCATTTATTGGTTAGCCAATCAAGATTAAAAAAGTCAACATTGGGACAGAGGAGACACCAAAGCTTGCCAATGTCGGAGATTATTGGGATACTTCTACCATTGACAAGATTACAGAGTTACTGCACGAATATCAGGACTTATTTCCGACCACGTTCACTGATATGAAGGGTATAAAAGGTCCTATGGGAGAAATGAGGATCCCTTTGAAACCAGGTGCAAAATCAGTCAAGCAAAGACCCTACATATTGAACCCGAAATATAAGGAAAAAGTGAAGATTGAGCTTGAGAGAATGGTGGAAGCAAGGATTATTGAACCTGTCAAAGAGTCAGAGTGGATTACCCTATGGTCATGCAAGACAAGAAGACAGGAGAAATAATGATATGTGTGGACCTCAGAAATTTGAATGATGCTTGTATGCATGACCCTTTCCCTACACCGTTCACTGATGAAGTATTAGACAATGTGGCAGGCCAGGAGGTATATTCTTTTACAAATGGATTTTCAGGATACCATCAGATCCAAATTTCTAAGGAGGATTGCCACAAGACCACATTTTCCATAGAATGGGGATCCTACCAATATACAATAATTCCATTTGGACTAAAGAATGCCCCAACCATCTTTTCTAGGGTGGTGGTCGAATCATTCAAAGAATTTTTGCATAAATTTTTAGAAGCATATTTTGATGACTGGACTGTGTTTAGTTTGTTGAAAAATCATATTGAATGTCTAAGGCTAATGTTGGATAAATGCAGGCAGTGTCAAATTTCCTTGAATCTGAAGAAGTGCATCTTCTTCTCACCATTTGGAGTGTTATTAGGCCACATTGTATGCAATCACAGATTGTTGGTTGATCCATCTAAAATTGCAATTATAGTTGATTTTCCACCTCCTACTTCAGTGAAACAACTGTGCACTGTGCTAGGACATACTACCTATTACAGGAAATTCATTAAAGGCTATGCCCAAATCACAGCACCAATGGAGAAGTTGTTGAAGAAGGATTATCAGTTTGGCTAGACAGACGAATGCCAGCAGAGCTTCGACACGCTGAAACAGAAGATGGTCACTGCGCCCATTCTGGTTTTTCCAGATTGGAGCAAAGAGTTTCATGTGCACGTCGATGCATCTTCTATTGCATTAGGAGCAATACTGTCACAACCGAGAGAAGGGGAGATCGACCATCCGTTAGCTTTTTCTATCAGGAACCTATCTACAGCAGAGATAAACTACACCACTACTGAGAGAGAAGGATTAGCCATGGTGTATGCGTTGCAAAAATTCCACCACTACTTGTTGGGAGGACACTTTAAAATGTTTACAGATCACTCTACGCAGAAATATCTAGTCAAAAATCCAGTGTTGGGGGAGTGAATATGCAGATGGTTTCTGTTGTTTCAAGAATATGATTTTGAAATCATAGTTAAGACAGGAAGAATGAACAAGGGTTTTGACCACTTGTCGAGGCTAGAACATGGAGAAGAACCCACCTGTTTGGAGGATACATTGTCAGATGCACAGTTGCTCGCCATTAGAAAGATTGATTACCACTTCATAGACATAGTCCAGTTCCTATCAACAAGAATGGCACCTAGTGAGTATATAATTCCCCAAAAGAAACAGCTAGTGGTGCACGCTGCAGACTTTTCACTTATAGTTGGTCAGCTATACAAACTAGGACCTGATGAGATACTAAGAAGATGTGTTATGGAGACAGAGCGACCATTGATCCTTGCAGAAGCTCATCAAGGCATCGCAGGAGGACACTACGCAGGGAGAGCAACTGCATAGAAGGTTCTGAGAGTTGTCCTTTGGTGGCCCACCTTACACAGAGATGTTAAATATTATGCCAGAGATTGCGATGTATGCCAGAGAATTGGGAAACCATCCAGAAGAGATGAAATTCCATTGCAGATGACCCTACAAGCATTTGAAAAGTGGTCCATTCACTTCGTGGGACCTATAAACCCACCAGGAAATCGCACAGGAGCAAGGTATATCATTATTGCGACAGAATACTTAACCAGATGGGCCGAAGCCATAGCATTTAAAGACTGTAGTGCAACTACAGCTGCACATTTTATATTTAATGACATAATAACCAGGTTTGGATGCCCCAAGATCCTTATGAGTGATCAAGGTACACACTTCATCAATAAGACAATTGAAGCCCTGACTGGAGAATTTGCAATCCACCATCAGAAGAGTACACCTTACCATCCACAAGAAAATGGAACAGTTGAAGCATCCAATAAGATCTTGGAGACAGCATTAACGAAGATTTTCATTGTGAATAGGGATGACTGGGACCTAAGAGTACCTGCAATACTATGGGGCTATCGAACCACTTGCAAGAAATTAACAATGCAGACTCCTTTCAAGTTGGTTTATGGTCTCGAAGTTGTTGTCCCGATGGAATACTTGGTACCAATATTAAGAATTGTTGCTTTTAGAGGTATGGATCACACTGGTGTTGTTCAGGAAAGGCTCACACAGTTGGTTGAACTAGAAGAAGATAGATTCATTGCAGGATTCCACCAGCAAGTTCAGAAGGAACAAGAGAAGGCATATCATGACAGGCACATCAAGAAGAAGGCACTCAAGCAAGGTGATTTAGTACTGGTGTATGACATTAAGTTTATAAGACACCCGGGGAATTTCAGAACGCATTGGCTTGGACCATATGAGATCACCTATGTTATAGAAGGAGGAGTTGCTCAACTAAAAACATTGAAGGGAGAATGGAAGGAAGGATTGGTGAATGGGAATCGACTGAAGTTGTACTATGAAAACCAGTTGCCTCGCAGCTCTCAGTAAAAGCATGAGGAAAAGGTTATAAGTACCAGGTGCAGTTGAAACTTGGTACCAGACACGGAAAAGACAATCTACACAAGGGGGGAGAGGAGGCGTAAAGAAGAAACCAAGTCTTCCCTACGTAATCCAATGTCGAAGAAAAACAGAAGGATCAGATCCAAAGTGCCTCGAGACAAATCACAGGTGAGTGTTGGGGGCCTGTTGGCCCTTGGTTATGGAAGGAAGTGAAGAAAAAGGAAGAAAAGGTGAAAAGTGAACTTCGCGGGAGACACAGTGACTGTCATTGGGGCGAAGTAAGAAAAAGAGAAAAAAAGATGGAGCAAAGCAAGGAAATGCAAGTCGTTGGATGAGGAGATCAAGGATGAAAGATCAGCAAGGAATATGGATCGTGGAAAACTCAGCAAGTGAAAAAATCCACCGTTGGATGCTTTGGATCACCACGCAATAAGTAAGGAAAGACAGGTTGGTGAAGCCCGAAAAAAGTGGGTCAAGTTGACCTAGGGTTTTAGACACCTAGGGTTTTGGTATTTTAGGGTTTTGGCACCTAGTTTTTAGCCTAAGGTTGTCGGTGAGGTGTTGTAATGTATAAATAGAGGTCTAAAGGGCCTAGGTTTGGTTGGTAATTCTGCAGTACAATATTGTTGTTGATCTAGATATAGTATTGAGTGAGGGATCATTGTATTGAGAGAGATAAGTGTTGAGAGAGAGAAATCCTCCTGGTATTGTAAGATCTTCTGCTGTGTGCGAAGCTCAAGTCCTGCAGTTGGGTGCACAAGAAGAGGAGAGAAAGAGAGAGAAGAAAGAGAATCTTCTAGTTGAGAGCACAGATAAGAACTGTATGCTTGACCTTAATTAATCATAAGCACAGTTCTATGGACGTAGCTCTAGAGAGAGGGTGAACCACATACATATGTTGTTGTGTGTGTGAGTGATGCTTTGATCTCTGTCATTGTTGTATTGTTACCTACCTTATTGTATTAAATCAAATCTATAGTTGTGAAGGATAGATCTACCTTGTTGAATGATAGATGCATGATGTATTGTTGTTGTAATAGATCCACTTGATATTCCCCTAGTTGTATACATATTTTTCCTGCAACCCCCTCATAGCTACTTTGGTTGAGACTTCATTTGCTTCACAGGTGTTTCTGAAAGGTCCAGTAGCTAGGGCTTGTTGGTGTGCTCTTGGAGCTGAACCCTGGGCCTGCCCCTGTGCCAACATCATCTCTGAGTGTAACATTCTGAGGAAATTTATTTTCTGTGAGGCTAAAGAGAATGTATCTCTGACCTTTCATGTGCTTAGAGGCACCATGTCTATGATCCAAGTATCCTCACCAGGTTTCACAGATCTTGAGAGGGCGGAAAATAAAACACAATTTTCAATCTCTTCTTTAGTCAACTTCATCGGTGGCTCATCATCTTCAACTGCATGTGCATGATGTACTTTTTTATTTCTCTTCTTGTATTCTTCTCTTCTGGAAGGACAATTATTAGCAATATGTCACATATTATCACAATGATAACATTGATAAGAGGAGAAATATTTTTCTCTTCTTTGACCTTTCTAAAATTTCTGGAATCTCCTTGGAGGGTGAGATTCTTTATGGAAGTGGGTGAATCTCTTTGGGAAGTAAGATTCCTTATGTAGGTGGCTATCCTTTTGGAAGTGAGACCTTTTCTTTCCTCCTTTATAATGAGTAGATAGGGCTTGGTATTCATCCCTTAATAGTACTACTTCTCGGTTAGCTACTCTTGCTTCTTCTTGAACACATTCTTCTCAAAAACTGTCAAATTGGAGTTTCTCCTTTATTACACAGATGGTTTGGATGAAGACATTCCAAGGTCTTGTGAGAGCATTAATATTTTTCATCATGAGTTCATATTCATCCAAGTTGTCTCCAATTTATTATAGTTTTTCTTTGAAATGAGTAACCCTAGAGAAATAGTCTTGAATTGTTTCTCCTTTCTGCATCTTTGTATTCTTGAGTTGAGTTCTCAAGTTCATATTATGGTTAATGTTATTTCCTTCATACATTATGGTTATGGAATCAAACATATATTTTGGAGTATTCTTTGAAGACACTTAAGGGATCAAGTGATCTTTAATAGAGTCTGCAATGATCCTTTTGGCCCTAACCATATCCTTCTTGTACTTTGCTTTGGCTGCATCTTCTTTAGGTTCTGTTATATTTTATTTTATGAATTTTGCAAGTTCATTCTCTTCGAGAACGAGTGCAGTCTTGTACTTCCAGACATGGAAGTTTTCCACACCTTCTAATTTGTCAACAAGCTTGGTGCTTGTAGACATCTTGACCTAAAGCTGGGAAAATGACCAAAAAAATGAAAGTGCTCAGAAATTGAAACTGAACTTACCAAGAGATGTGTTGGGCTGAGGCGAGTAAGCTGGAGCTATTTGTTTTCAAAAAATCCAAATTTTACCCCTTGAAACTGGACCTGTGAAAATATGGACTGGTATTTCTGGTATTGATTATGGTTTCCTGGTTTTCTGGTTTTCTAGTAACAGTCAAAACTAGGGTTTCACTTTCCGGAGGCTCTGGCCACTGAAAATGTGGCCTCAAGATCTCAAATTATGTGCTAGGGTAGGGCACACTTTTATAGATAGTTTTTAGGAATAAATTATTCTCCAATAAAAATCCATAATTTTCTTGTACGACAACGATGACATTTTGTATTACCCAGTGAAAGGTGCTCTATTCAGTTCAGCTCTGATACCATGTTAAATTTAGAGTTGTTATTAAGTTCTTTTCAATTTACTAGACAATAATAGCATAAGAAGGATCACTGAAAGAAACACAATCACAAGGTACACTGTATTTTATCCTAGGAAACCCTCATGGGGGAGAAAACTCAGCAAAAACTTCCTCAATAATAGATTGCCAATAAAATGCCAAGACTAAATAACAAAACACTAAAGAATATCCAATACTGAGCAATGCTCCTCTCTCTCCTTCTTCTTGCAACTACAACTACCTCCAAAAGTTGCACACTAGATGAGTGACTGAGTGAATGAGGCGCCATCCTCTCTTATTTATATTAGTTGAGGGGCGCTATGGTTATGTCTCTTCACCAAGCAAGGCTGACTTCTTCCAATAGTGGTTAAAACCACTTTCATAAACCCTAGGGGTCGACTTATCAATTACCACCATATGAATATGGTTTGACCAATCCACAAAAGGGGATTTGATCATACATAAGTCTCGACATTATCAATCCACAAAAGGGGACTTGATCTATGTAATAATAAATCTATTATAATTAGAATATTCTTCAAAGTTACAATATTTCAACATGAAGATCGATCCTATAGTCTTGAATGGATCAAATTATGTTATATGGGCACTACACATGGAAACCCTACTAAAGAGTAAATAATTGTGGCAATATATGAATCTGTAATTATGGATCCAACAGATGATCATGCAAGATTCGTTGTTGATGGAAACAAGATAAGGTTGTAGGGGTCATCACGACCTATATCTCGTGGGAGATTCATTTTCACGTCAGTGGAATTGACTACCCTCATCAAGTCTGGAAGAAGTTGAATTATTTATTTGACAGAGTCGATGAAATCCATGTCACAATTAGAGAAAGATTTGATATCTCTCAATCCTCATTCTTTCGACAGGATAGAGGACTATTTGGCAAGTGTGAAGGAACTGCAGCTGAAATTGGGCGAATGTGGAAAGAAATATCATAAGAAAGATAGAAAACTCATCAAGCTAGTTCTAATGAATTTGAGAACACCATTTGACATGTTCATTTCGAATTTATGCACCAACTAGCAAGCACACAAGGAAGACGGTAAGAATTACACCTTTGAAGCTTTCTATGGCTTGTTGATCACTTATCCGCACAGATTGCTTGACGAAAGCAATCTTGGTGATAAAAATCAATCCCACTTGTTAAAGGGAAAGGGGAAATCAAATCACAAGGAAAGACAATGGTTTGATACCCCTATATAAAGACCTAGATGGCTTGAACAGAAACATAAAGAGAAGACAAATGCATCTTGTTAGATTTGAAAGAAGAAGGCATGTCAGTAGTGTGGAAATATTGGACATGTAGAAAATTTCTACTACAAGAAGAGAGACGACCTATAAGAGAAGGTCAAACGCCTTGAAGGAGATGTGTCCACTTGTTAGCACTGAGAGTCACACTTAGACTATTGTAAGTGCAAGCCCAGTACCCATTAGAACATAAATGGATTAAAATGGTTTGGGTAGGTGGATCAAGAAGACTGTGAAAGAAAGGGAGAGGGAAACAACTTGTCTGCAGAGGAATTCCATTGGGAAAGGAGTCATAACATCCTACAGATCAAAGGAAATAAAACTATATATCAGAAAAAGGGATATATAATGATGAGTAGAAGCATGGTGAATATGAAAAAAGGAAGAACATCCATTGTACAAAAATCCTTTCTGGAAACAGATAAAGATTGATTTGACAATAAACAATGATTTAATGGGAAAGCTACAGCAGATCCCCTGTTGTTCATGAATCCATCCATCAATGGCAGCTATGATCCTCAAAACCTACAATATATTCAAGCAAGAAGATAACAAAGAAATGGAAAAACATAGAAGAGAATATGATAACATCTCTCATGAATCTTTAATGGAAGAAAATGTCATTACAAATAGGCCCTCAGGCTTACAAATGAGCAACAAAAACTGCTCCTCCATCTCTCTCCTCTCTTGGCTCATGAATCCAACCATTTCCTTCTCAAAATCCCTTTCATATATAGATAATGATCTCTCTATATCCTAAGCAAGTTGAAACCAAGGAGATACATAGGATCCTCCTCTATGTAGGAGTATTGTTACAAAAGATTCCAACAAAAACCTAACAAATTCTTATTTTATGGGATCTTGCCTATTGTGATAAATGTCTTTTGAAACGGGTCATTTTGCTTGATTTGGAGATGGCACACCTATCCCTCGTGTCCAACTAACTCCTAGAAGACCATTCTAACCTTCCTTGGCAGCTGGAATATTTCCAATAGCTCGAATTTGTCAAGTTGTTAGAGTTCGCAACGCCTATGACAGCATGTGCTGCGAACTTTCCTGTAGGTGATGATTTTGACTTTTCACCAAAAATACAAACTGGGTCGGGATTATTTTTTGTCAGCAAGTCAAAAACACCATGTTTTCCCTCCACACCAAATTTCAGAGGAACCTAGATGGTAATTCAAAAGTTATGGGAAAAACCATCCTATGGTGTGTGTTAATTCTTGTAAATTGTCATAAATTACCAATTCACGGCGCTGGCGCTGCGAACTTTCCTGTAGAATCCTGTTTCAATTTACCAAAGTTTTTAACATATCAAAACTAATGCCAGGAGTCTATGTATGTTTCAAAACTTCATTATATTGATATATGACTTAGAGGAAAGCACCACAACTGATACTCATGGCTTATAACTCATAGCCATCACCCAAAAAATGTTGTAAAATGCATAAAAATAGGTTAACAGCATTAACAACATTTGCAACTTTAAGCATGCTTCAGCAAATGATCAACCACACATTGTGAATTTTATAGGGGCAATAATGCACTCCTTTAAGGATGAATTTGAAAAGATGCAAAAGGTGAAAGTTTCAGTAGTCCTAGAACAGAGGGTTTGCAGCACAGTTCGCAATGCCAACAAATATATCAGTAAAAGGACCTCCTCTCAAACTTCAAATAGCATGTCAACTCTTATGAAGTATCCAGTAGAGTTGAGATTGATGCCTATAATTGGGTATTTCAACACACATGTTTGCAAACTATTCAACCTCCAACACTCTCCTTCAGCCAATTCACAGTGCCAGTTCGCAGCGCCTGGCTTAAACACAATTTGCACACTTAGAGGAAGCTATTAGAAACTTTTATGACATAATCCCTAAGAATTTGTTTAAAATAAAATCTCAAAAACAATAATATATTCTTTGACACGATCCTTAAATGAAATGATAATCATTGAATGCATGAGATACTTATGAATACGCTACAAACTCTCCTGTGAGTTGGCATCACATACAACTGTCTTTAACTTGAAATTTAAACAGATAGATGATGATAAAGGGAACTTTGTGTACTACTATACGTTTGACATGTCAAGGTAAAAATGTAAAAATCAAAGGTGTGACTCATTTTGACCCCTATAATTCTATGTGCTAACACCAATGTTCACCAACCCGCTGATAATTTCACCATCCAAGTTGAAACTCTTCAACCCTTGCTATATCATTCTGCGTAGAATTAATGGGTAGTCGACTCTAGGTGCACTCATCATATGGACAAGGACGCTTCCTTATTCATGTCCTTATATGAAGCTACAGAGAGAAAAATCTCGATGTGATGAAGCTACGAAGACAAAAATCTATGTTGTTGATGATTTTGCTCTTGACATTGCTAGTCAGGATGATGTTTTTTGTCGACATGGAAGAATTGTCGACATCTATCATGTACTGAACCTCATTTCCAATATGTTTTTAGTTTCTCAATTAACAAAGACATGTAATATTGTGGAGTTTTAGCTAGATCAATTCTTCGTTTGATATTTGAATAAATTTTGGTCGATTGTCACTGAAGGGTTTCTCGACCCAAAGGATAGTTTGTATAAGTTTTATGACTTGAATCAACCCAACTCTGAAACAACTTCTCCTATTTCTAACAATGACGAACGAATTCAAACTTGGAATGAAAGACTAGGACACCTAAATTTTCAACATCTGTAATCGATGGAAACTCAGAATATGGTTGTTGGTTTACCTAAAACAATTCCCCTTGATGGAGTCTGTAAAGGATGTGTGCTTTGCAAGCATCATTAGCCACCCTTTGACTCTGGAAAAGCATGGTGATCACATAAACTCCTGGAGTTGGTTCACAATGATCTTTGCTACATCAATATACCTTCCTTAGCAGGTGCAAGGTATATCTTGACTTTCATTGATGATCTCTATCGTTTCACTTGGGTTTATTTTATAAAGAATGAGAATCTTGTCTTTGAAAAATTCAAAGGATTTAGAGCCTTTGTTGAAACAAAATATGGATGACCCATCAAGTGCATGAGATCAGACAATGGTGGTGAGTATTTGAATCAACCTTTTGAAGAATACTTGGTTCAATCTGGTATTGGTTGGCAGTGGTCAGTCCCTCATACCCCTCAACATAATGGCTTTGTAGAATGCAAGAATCAGACATTAGTCGAAATGGATAGATGTATTTTGTAGGCCAAATACTTGCCTCCTCACTTATGACATGAATTTTTCTATTTCGAAAACTATCTTCTCAATCGCATCTTGACTCGAGTTGTTCCTTTGGAGACTCCAGACAAACAATGGTGTTGAAGGAAGCCCTCAGCCGAACACCTCTGTGTGTTTGGATGTGTTTCCTGGGCTCATATTTTCAATGATTACAGAAAAGAAATTGGATGCAAGATTCATTCTTGCATCATGATGGGCTACTATGAAGATTCCAAATCCTATCGATTGTTTAACCCTATCAAATGACAGATCATTATTAGATGAAATGTATGGTTTTATGAGAAGTCTCCTTCCATCAAATTTTTGAATGTCTACTCTAGATTTTTACAAAATGATAACTTTGATGTTATTTCCAACTCTAGTTCTCTTGTTCCATTTTTCATTCATTCAACTGGATAGTCGAACTATTCTTGTTTTGATTGGACCTTCAACCTTCGAGTCAATTGGCCAGTCGATTTATGTTTTGACCGGTCCACCATCTCCCTTGACTGAAAATGTTCTAAATTCTGATCAACCTTCCGTACTGAACAATAGTTCACCTATTTCTTGTCTACCCAAATGGGTTGTCAAGGCCATTTACGCTATTGAACTAGATGTTAGTGATTTTTCCTCAAGTCAAAAAAATCACAGTCAGAAGCACCATACTAGTGTTTCTTTGATGACTCTTGTGCTTGAAACTTATTATCATGTTACTCAGATGCACAAGGAAAGCCTGAATCGGAGCAGGTTATCCATATAGAAATGGATTCTTTGTTGAATAATCACACTTGGGATTTAGTTCCCTGACCTCAAGGAAAGAACATTGTGAAATGTTGATCAAGACTAAATTTACCTTTGAAGGTGTTTTTGAGTGTCATACAGCTCATTTGATTGAGAATGGATTTTTTCAACAAGAAGGCATCCACTACACTGAGATATTTTCCCATGTTATAAAGATGAACTCTATTTGAATGATTATTTCCCTTGTTTCTTGACTTGGATGACAGATCCATCAGATGGATGTGAAGGGTGTGTTTCTTCATGGAGAACTATGTGAAGAAATTTTCATGGAACAAACTCCTATTTTTGTGACATATTCTAACTTGGATTGTCAACTTCAAAAGTCTCTTTATGGTTTGAAGCAATCTCCCTGATCTTGGTATGCTAAGATCGACAGTTTTTTTCTTCGAATTGGTTTCAAATGTTGTGAATATGATCATGTCTTATATGTACTCCATACTCATGGAAACATTTTGATTATTGTTGCATATGTTTATGACCTTGTCATAACTCACAATAGCATTGATCTCATTCTTAGATTGAAGAAACAACTTGTTGGCTCCTTTGACATGACAGATCTTGGTATTCTGCGTTATTTTTTGGGTCTTCAAGTATTACCACTTTCTGATGTTTTTTGATTTCTCAATCTAAATATGTAATGGATATTTTGACACGTTTTAAGATGGAAAATTGTAAGCCATATGCTACTCCTTTTCAATCTGGAGTTAAGATGAGAAAAACTTGTCAAACTCCCAAAGTCGATGCTACTCTCTACCGACAACTAGTTGGAAGTCTCATTTATCTTACTCACAATTGACCTAACATTTCCTTTGTTGTTATTGTGGTTTCTCATTTTATGCAAGATCCTAGAGAAATCCAATGGAAAGAAGTTAAAAGAATTGTTCACTATCTCAACGGTACCACTCATCTTGGTATCAAGTATTGTCGAAGCTCAGATTCGTTGTTGGGCTTCACCAACTCCAACAAGGTAGGCAACAGTAATGATCGGAAGTTCACTTATGGCTATGTGTTTCACTTCAGCACTGGACCGTTGGTCTGGTCATGGAAGAAACATAAGGTAGTCTCCTTGTCGACTACAGAAGAAGAATATTGTGTCATTTTTCATGCAAGTACAAAGGCAATATGGATTCACCAACTTCTCAGAGAATTTGGATTTCCTATACCAACCTCGAATTCACTTTACTATGACAATTAGAGTGTCATTCAAGTTGTTGAAAACCCTATTTCCCATAGTAAGATGAATCATTTTGAGCTCCATGCTCATTATTTGAGACAGTTGGTTCATGATAATGTTGTCTCTCTTGTCAATTGTCCAACAGATGATCGGGTAGTTGATATCTTTACTAAAACATTATCTGAAGCTAAGTTTATCAAGTTCCATATGATGCTTGGGCTTCAGGAAGCTGCAATTATTGTAGGGTGTCCTTCTAACTCAATTTCACCTCCTGAATATCCAAATTCATGTGATGATGGGGGGTTCATCACACTTCTCTTGGATTCAGTCAGTCGGGTGGTTGACCAACATCTAGAAAGACAATCAAGTGATCAACCAGATATCTACAACAATTATTTGAATAATTGACAAGATTTTCAGTAAGGAAGTTGACTAACAGTCGAAGACAGTTGGTCGGTGGATTGACCACTCGAGCAACTGACTATGGGTTGGACGCATGGATGGTCGAGTTGAGCATCCTTATTGAGCTGACTAGACAATGCATATTTGACGAAGTCAACTCTAACCACTGACGATTATATGTGGACAAGATATTCCCAATCCCAAGGAAGTTGGTTAGATCTTGAAGCTACAAATAGCAGACTTGATGGGTCATTATCAACAAGTGACACAAGTGTGTTGTATGCCAATGTTGAACAATGTGTGTGTGTTCAATATACATTGTGATGTTCTGATCATAATTCTCTTTGCTTAAGTTTTTTAATGGTGTATTTAGACACCACCTATTATTTTTGAAACTTATTCCTCTTTGATTATCTCCAATTCTATTTATTTTTTTCCTAACAAGTTACACCCAATACCCAAAAAACATTCCATGTGCATGTGGATGCATCCTCAATTGCATTGGGTGCAATGCTTGCATATCTTGAGGAAGAAAACATTGATAATCCAATCTAATTTTCTAGTAGGAAGCTATAATGTTTTGAGAGGAATTATATGACCATGAAGTGAAAAGGAATGGTGATGGTTTATGCCCTACATAATTTTTGACGTTATTTATTCGACACTCCCTTCAAGTTTTTTACAGACCTTTCGACACTGAAGTACTTGTTCAATAAGCTAGTGTTGGGGTGGAGGATATGTTGATTGTTAGGAAATGAAGAAAAATTCCACACTAAACCTAGTATAAGAGAGGAAGAAATATTTAATCAAGAAACTAAATGACAAACAAAACACACAGTACACAGAGATTTTACCTTAGAAACCCAAACAGGAAAACCAACATTCCTTAAGCATTTTTATCTCTTGTTGTCTTCTTCATTCAAAATAAAATGTCACATGCCTAACCTTTGTCTACACCTAAGACACAATCGACATCATACCTTCTTGATTTACACAAGAACAACCCTGTAGCCAATTCGGCTTACATATGCATGACCAGAAACCTCTATGATTATTGATTAGTGATTTTCCTTTTCAGCATTACAACATGACTTCTTTATAGGATTTACAGTAGGTAAAAACTTAAATACAAGGAACCAAAAAATGGTTACAGATCCACGCATATCATTGGCTACAAATCTCGTGAATCTTGGGATTCTGTTACAGTCGACTACCAAGTCGAATTACTAGTTGACTACCAGTTGGCCTTTATTTGGTCTTCAATCGGTTGCCACATGCCCTCATCGACCTCTTTTCGATTGAACTCTTCAACTTGTCATCAATGTCTTCAAATTCCACTTTACCTGGTCAAACCACCTCGACCTTCGACTTGTTTTCGACATCTTCGACTTCAACTTTACTCGGTCGAACCACCCTGACCTTCATCTCATTGTCGATTCCTTTGACATCGATTGTTAGTCGATTCACCTCGACTAGACTTTCACTGCAAATAATATAACAACCCAACATTCTCCCACTTGTTGTTTTCTTTGCTAAAATAGGGATATTTCTAAACTCTTGTTCACAGACCCAGGGCATCAATTCCCATTTCCTCTCTATGCTAAGAGAACTTCACGACACTCACAGACTTGGTCCAAAAGTATGTTATGTTTTCCAACGTGTCTACTTTCTCCAGCAGCACGTTGTTTCTTTCCACCATGTCTCTCATGAAATGGTATTGTACATTAATATGCTTAGTCTTAGAATGATGAGTTGGTTTCTTTGCCATAAATATTGCGCTTTGACTGTCGCAACTTATCTTCATAACTCTCTACTCAAACCTGATTCTTGAACACAACCTTTGCATCCATACTGCTTATTTTCTCCCATGAGTGGATGTCATGTATTCATCTTATTTTGTTAACAAGGCTACGACCATCTATCGCTTACTCATCCAGCTGATTACTCCACTAAAAAACTTGAACACATATCCATTGGTTGACCTTCATCGATCCAGATCTCTAGCCCAGTCGACGTCGACAAAACCATGTACATTTAATTCATTGTCACCTCTATGTTTTCCTTGGTAGCATATAGAATAGTCTTTAGTTCCACACAAATACTTGAATACTCTGTTGACAGTTATCCAATGTTCCTTCCCGGGTGTCGACATGTATCTACTCAGCACTCCCACTACATGGGAAATATTTGGTTGAGTGCAAACCATCACATACATTAGACTACCAACAGCACTTGCATAGGGAACACGTGCCATGTCCTCTATTTCCTCATGTGTCCTTGGACACTATTCATCAGTTAGCCTTGCTCCCACCGGAATTGGCACCTTCGCAAGTTTTCAATCCTGCATGTTGAAATGTTTCAAGATTGTTTCAATATACTTCTTCTGGCCCAACTAGAGTTTTCTAGCTACTCAATCTTTTTTGATATCCATTCCCGGAATGAAGTTCATTGCACCGAGATATTTCATCTCAAACTTGGAGGATAGTTGTTTATTCACCTCCTTTATTGTGTTCATGTTATTTCCAATCAGCAACATGTCGTCGACATACAATGCTACATATATGAAATGCCCACCTTCTTCTTTGGAATATATGCAATGATTATCTTTACTTCTCACAAACCCCAAACTAAGGATGTATGTGCCTAAATTTTGGCATCACATCCTTGGTGATTGCTTTAGACCATAAAGGAATATTTTTAGTTTGCACACCAAATATTTCTTTCCCTTTACTACAAATCCTTCAAGTTGTTTCATGTAGATTTATTATTCCAAGTCCCCATGTAGGAACATTGTTTTTACATCCATCTGTTCTATTTCCAGATCAAATGTTGTAGCCAGAGACATCAGTACTCTAATGGAAGTTAATTTTTCAATATGGGAAAAAATATCACCAAATATCCTACCCGGATTTGTTTTCCATATATGCAATGTTCACAAAATCGAATACTAAATTACATTCAGGAAAATCTTCTAACATACATTTGTTATACATAACTCGAAGTAATTTTTCTCCAATATGTCCCATCCTCTCATGCCATAACATGGTCAGGTCGACTTTACGATGACTTGTCAAGTCGATTTGAATTGACTCGACCCGAGTTGAGTTGAGTTGAGTTGAGTCAAGTCAATTATAGGAACAACGATATTATTGCATCCATTCAAGTTGGTGATCCCTAATAATGTGTATAGAGTTCCAATCCAAACTCATTTCATTAATACAATTGCACCTTTGACCATCTTGCACGGATCCTTATGAAATAGAGTATGCACCCCTACATCACTCATCTTGTTGACGGATATCAGGTTTCTTTCCAAACCCTAAATGTGTAGCACACATGGAATGGTTCTCCTCCTCCCATCCTATAGTATCAGTCGAACTCTTCCTCGTTCAATAACTTTGGTTGTCGATTTGTCTCCCAAGAACAGATATCCTCCTTCATATTGTTCATATTCAAATAACCATTCTCTATGTGGTGTCATATGATAGGATGCTCCTAAGTCGATCAACAAAACATCTTGGTCTGACTATGTACTAGTCGATGCACATATGATGAACTCTAGTTTTCAGTTCCATCACATCATCAAAGCAACTCTAAAGGGTCATTTTCAAAGGGAGGGTTTATCATTTTATATCTTATTTTCCTTTTGTAAATAACATGTTGTAGACTGGTTCAACTCACTGCAAACTGTAACTAGCGTTGCAGACTGTTTTGTTGCAAACTCTCTGGAGAGGTCAATGGTGGAAGCTTAAAAGGATGACAGGATTGGCTCTTTGCAGCAGGGAGTGGGATTTGATGTTAGGTACTTGTTTCATGTTTTCCCTAAAATCCTATTTTCAAAACCCTACTCGCTGCAAACCCCAATTGTTGCAAACTCCAAATTCGTTGCAAATTGTGCTACGAACCCTTTGTTTTACACAGTCACTTGTAAATTTGTCTATTGGAGGTTTATTTTAGTTTTAGGTTGTTATATTTACCTCCATTTCTTAATTTCAGTCTCTCTCAATTTCTGCACTATTTCTTTAAGCACAAATCCTTTTTCCAGCAAACCCTTATTCTTATAAATCAAGCAACAAAACCTAAATTGTCAGTGTCCATCACTTACTCTAGTACCATTTTTTATCAGAGGGGGGTTTTGATTTAGTTGTCATAGATACCTACCAAAGGAAGGAAGTGAAACATTAAAAGAGAATATATGCCACCATTTTTTTTTTTGCAGCAGTATATCAGTTTTGTCATGGTTCCTCATATATGTTGGTTCACAACTCTAAAGAACATTTTTGTCTTATGATGTTCATGATTTTGTTCACTTGTTTTTTGGGGAGTCATCCTGCATGGCTCAAAGATTATACAAGGAATCAACATAGGTTTGAATCTTGTATCCATGATTTTGACATCAATTGTAGTGGTCAGAAGAAAAAATGATACCTACAGGAAAGTTCACAGTGCATCCTGCAGAGGCACTGGGAACTGCTAAATTGAAACAGTTTACAGCAAATTAGTACACAACATAATCATATTTTCATCACAACTTTTAAATTATGATCTAGGATCTTATAAATGTTCTTTTACAGATGAATCATAAAATCATTGACTTTCTAACCAAAAACTAGCCCGACCCAGTTCATCGTTTGGGAGAAAAGTTGAAAACATCACCTACAGGAAAGTTTGCAGTGAATCTTGAAATTGGGCTACAAACTCTAACAGTATGATAAATTTGAGTTGTAGGAGGGATGCCACCTATCTGAGGGGGTTTGAATGGTTTCCCAGGAGTTATTTAAACATGAGGGACATGTGTTCTATCACCAGATCAAGCAGGGTGACCTGTTTCAAAAGGAATTTATCACAATAGACAAGATCCAAAAAAAATAGGAGCTAGGTGGATTTTTTGTTTCACCTTATTGTAACAACTCCTAGAGAAAAGGGAATCCAATGCAACCACTTGGGATTCAACCTCTTTATAGTAGGAATGAATGATACACTATATATAGAAGTTATTTTTTTTATGAAAGGGTGGAGTTCATGATCCAAGAGAGGAGAGAGCTTGAGGAGCAGTTTAGCTACTTATTTGTAAGCCTGGGGGCCTGTTTGTAATCACATTTTCTGGCATTAAAGATTCATGAGAGTTGTTTATCAGATTGTCTTCTTTGTTTTCCATTTCTTTTGTCATCCTCTTACTTGAATATATTGCAGGTATTGAATATCAATGGATGGCCATGGGTAGGAGAATTCATGAGCTGCAAAGGATTTGCATGATTTCCTCCTTTCATGATTTATGTACAAGTATATTTTTAATTCATTTTGCAGAGAGGATCATTTCTTGATGAATATTTTGCTTAGTGTCATCTACTCTATTCTTATGTTCATCATTATATAGCCCTTTTTTTCTGGTATGCAACTTGGTTTCCCTTTATCTGTAGGGTGTTTATGACTCCATGCCCAATGGAATGTCTCTGCAGACAGTTTATTTCCCTCTTTCTTGCTCTTTCTTGTTGATCCACTGATCCAAAATGGATCTAGGAGTTCTCAGAATTGGACGAAACTAATGCCATTGTGTCTGTCTCATCGTGTTGATTTTGGCCATATAATTTTTTTCACAAATGGACATCGTATGTGAAAGTTATCGCATTCTGACGGATTTCCCAAACAAGCAAAAAGTCAACTGGTCAAAGTCAATAGGATGTACTACTAACGTTAGCAGTATGATAGGTGATGTCATCATGATGTCATGATGATGTCACCATGCTGACATGGCATCACCAGGAGCCGACACGTGTCACTCAAAATCGACATTTTCGGGTTGAGTTGGCACTTGTATGGATTTCACATGTGGCACTGTATGGATAACACATGGCAGTCCGTACATGATGTGGCCCAATAGTAGGCTAGCACGTGGCAGTACTGATGACAGTTGGGATGTACGAATGTTGACGTGGCAGGGTGACTATGCAATACGGATGATGACAAGGCACGACACGTGGTTGTATGGCAAGTGACATGGCAGGGTGACTATGTAATACGGATGATGACAAGGCATGACACGTGGTTGTACAACAGGTGATGTGGAAGGTGACTGGGATGTATGGAAGTTGACATGGCAGATGAATGGGTTGTATGGTGCTGACATGGCATGATGAATGTATGATGATTGTGTGGTACGGTCCAATCACAGGGTGACACGTGGCCCAATTAGAGGCCACCACGTGGCACCCCAGATTTTTCCAATGTCGGCTAGTCCAAGAATTTGTTATAACCTTCGAGGGATTAGAACCCCTAACCTCCACGGGCACTAACAACTTCGTGGAAAGGGGCGGACCGATCGGGCTATCTGACAAAGCTTAACCATCTATCGTTGAATACATATTTGAGTTGCATGTGTTGTGTGTTAGGGGATAAGCCCCAATCGGCGGGGGCTAGCCCCGACCGACTTGGGGCTAAAAACCAGGATCTAAAGGCTAGAGCAGAGCGCATGGGAGCTAGGGGTATGGCCATATCACCATGCCAACAACCAAGGGTCGAAGTTGGGGGGATAACGACTAGGGGCGTGCCAGCCTATGGACACATGGCCCTGTCCCATGTGACCTAGAGCCAAAGATAAGGGGTTGTGCCCAATAATTTTCCAAATATGGGTTTTAAACCATATTATATAAATTTTATTGATTTCTAAGCCTGTTTTTAATGGATTTTGCCCAATATTGGGAGATCTAGAGCCCGATTTGAGGCCATATCTTGGGAGGGAGTTGGGAGGTTGATACCCACTTCAAATATACATAAACCAGGGGTTCTTGACAGCATTAGAGAGGTTCAGAACATGAGAAATGCTGAGTAATTTGACAGCCAAATCCATTTTTATGCAGGGAAGCCATTGAGGAGGGGAACTATGCGGGCCAATTCTGGGAGCTACGCTCAACCGTTTTCAGTGTCGTCGGTTGTGTTGAATTATTTAGATCGATCAAAACACAGCTAGACCAGTTTGTAATCCTTTTGACACTTTCCTAATGTACTTTTGAAGCATTGAAGAGAAATAAGAAAGCCTCACCCATTGAGACAAAGGCTCGAAGACGTAGGCAATCTTGTCGAACTTCGTTAACAACTTTGTTGTTATGGTTTGTTGATTCTTTGGGCTTACATTCAGATCTGAATTTCTTATTATGGATGCTATTGTATCTCATTAGTTTATGCTTATTTCATCAATTCCTAATTGGTTAATGAACTCATTCTTTAAAAGTTAACCATAGTCTTTAAAATATCATTACGAATCAAGTGGTATCAGAGCAGTTGACGGTTGGTTTTTGAGTTTGCATGATTACCAAGGAAAATATGAATTTTGGTGAAGGAAAGATTTTAGAAGGGGATCTAGAGATTGGATCAAGAAAGAGGACTTCTCAAAATGACGAGATGGCATCAGAAGAAAGCATGTCTTAGAATGAGATCGAGTTGTAAAAGACTTTATTCTCCATGTCTGAGATGGTAAAGGTCTTATATGAGGATTACTTGGAACGAAAGAGGCATTTCCAAGGGGAATATTCTAAACAAGGAAAAAGTGAAGAATGAGAGGATCCTCCTAAACCTCCTCCTTCACCTCCATCAACTTCTTCTTCTTCAAGTACAAGTTCCAAATCCACTGGAAGAAAACATTCCCATAAACATAAACATGATATGCCTTTACTTAATCTTGATGTGAAATTTGAATTACCCATGTATGATGGTGAATTCAATGCAGAGAGGCTTGATAAATGGGTCATACAGATGGAAGTTTATTGTAGTGTGCAACAAATCAAGGATGAGGCAAATCAAATCAAGTTGGCATTGCTTCGTCGTGCAGGCACAACACTCATCTGGTGGAAAATCAAGTTGCAAAATGGCATGCAACAAGTGGGTAATGTATTTCCATCATGGCAAGATTTTGTTTTTGCACTTAGAAAGAAATTTTATCCTTTGGGTTATAAAGAGAAGGATTTAATTGAATGGAAAGGTCTTAAACTAAGAAAGGGACAAACAGTGCAAGAATACACAGATGAATTTTGTAAGATGGCATTAATGTTGGATATTCCATTACATACCTAAGAAACTCTTATGAAGTATATAGGAGGTTTACCTGTAAATATTCGTAACACTGTATTTATGTTTGGACCTACTAATCTTGATGAGGTTTTTTTTCAAGCAACATACATTGAAGCGGGGAAAACATGAGTTGGTGTATCAGGGGAATCGTCTTCGAGAAAAAGGGACAAAAGGAAGGGGAATGGAAAGAAATAAAATTCAGCGACAAGAAGGGAAGAGAAGCTCTCTTGCAAGCATTGCAAGAAAGAAGGGCATGATGATGACCATTGTTGGCAATTGCATCCCGAGAAGAGACCGAAGTGGTTCAAAGAGAGGAAAGGGAGGAAAACAGTTGTAGTAGCAACACGGCCAACAGACTTGGGATATGATTCAGGTGATGAGACTAATATCATAGCATTTGGTTTGACAAGTAAAATTTGTGATGGATAGGATTCTAGATGCAAGTTGTTTCACATAAGGGTGATAATGAAACATACTAAGATCGATACATTGATAGATACTGGATCTCAATCTAACTTGATTTTAGAGGAAGTGGTTAAACAATTGGGATCAAACACTAAGATGCATCATAAACCTTACTCACTTAAATGGATAAGCAACAATCATAAATTGCACATAACCAAGCAATGCACTTTAAAGTTTGCAATTTCATCAAAATTTGTGGATGAGGTAACGTGTGATGTGGTGCCACTCAATGAATGTGGAATGGTCTTAGGCAGTCCTTATTTTTATGATCGCAAAGAAATCTTCTACAGGGAATAGAATCAATATAACTTAATCAAAGAAGGCAATGAATATGTTTTACATTCTCATCACTTAAAAGAAAATCAATCTCTACAAACAATGGAACAATTAAGGAAGGAAGTTTATGCAAGCAACGCACCTATAATTGTGCCAAGTAAAGAAATTGATCTTAAGCACGAACATGAGATGGTTGTAGAATGGAAGTTCAATCATACTTTTCTTCAAGATAAGCTAATGTCGTGCAAGTACTACAAACATATTAGCTCATTTGCAGACATATTTTTTATGTTATCGCTGCTAATATTTTCAACATAGATGGTAGTGGCTTCAATAAGATGTGAAAGAGTACAAGTGGCTAACAATATGATGTCAGTTGTCATAGTTGTTTTGCAATTGATCTTTATGAGACAAGTGCACAGGACAGAGTTTAAAGATAGAGAACAAGTGAGGTGTCTTATCCTACACTTGATGACTGGTTAATACCCTTTTGGAGGACCAAAAGGTCTTAGTGGGGAGGCATGATCCAAAATGGATCCAGGAAGGCCTAAAAATCAAAGTTATCGGAATCAGAAGAAACTAGCTCCATTCGGTCTGTCTCGTCGCGTTGATTTCGGCCATATATTTTTTTTCGCAAATGGACGTCGTATGCAAAAGTTATCGCATTCTGACTGATTTCCCAAACTGGCAAAAAAAGTCAATTGGTCAAAGTCAACAGGATGTATTGTTGATGTCAGCAATACGACAGGTGTTGTCAGCATGACATAATGATGGCATCATCATGTTGATGTGGCATCACCAGGAGGTGACATGTGTCACTTAAAATTGACATTTTTGGACTGAGTTGGTACCTGTATGGATTTGACATGTGGCAGTTCGTACATGATGTGACCCAATAGTAGGCTGACACTTGGTAGTACGGACGATAGCTAGGATATACGTATTTTGATGTGGCAGGGTGATTGTGTAGTATGGATGATGACAAGGCACGACATGTGGTTGTACGACAGGTGACGTGGTAGGTGACTGGGTAGGTGAATGTGTTGTACGAAAGATGATGTAACAGCTGAAGTGGATGTACAGGGGTGATGTGGCATGCTTATTGTATGCTAAATGTGTTGGCGACTGTGTGGTACGATCCAATCACAGGGTGACACATGTCCCAATCAGAGGCCACCACATGGCACCTCGTATTTTTCCAATGTCGGCTTGTCCAAAAATTTGTTATAACCTCTGGGGGATTCTAACCCCTGACCTCCGCGAGCACTAACAAATTCATGGAAAGGGGCGGACCGATCAAGCTACTTGGCAGACCTTAACCATATACCATCAAATAAATATTTGAGTTGCATGTGTTGGCGTGTTAGGGGATAAGCCCCGGTCGGCGGGGACCAACCCCAACAGACCATGGGATAAAGACTAGGATCTAAAGGCTGGAGCGGATCATATGGGAGTTAGGGCTATGGCCATATGGCCATGCCAATGACCAAGGGCCGAAGTTGGGGGGATAACCACCAGGGGTGCACCAGCCTATGGACACATGGCCCTGTCCCATGTGACCTGGAGTCGAAGATAAAGGGTTGCGCCCAATAATTTGCCAAATATGGGTTTTAAACCATATTATATAAATTTAATTGATTTCTAAGCCTGTTTTTAATGGATTTTGCCCAATATTGGGAGATCTAGAGCCCGATTTGAGGCCATATATTGGGAGGAATTTGGGAGGTTGATACCCACTTAAAATCTATATAAACCAGGGGTTCTTGGCAGCATTAGAGAAGTTCAGAACAGGAGAAATGCTAAGGAATTTGACAGCCAAAGCCATTTTTATGTAGGGAATCCATTGAGGAGGGGAACTTTGTGGGCCAATTTCAGGAGCTACGCTCAACTGTTTTTAGTGTCGTCAATTGTGCTGAATTATTGACGTCGAGAAGAACACAGCCAGGCCAGTTTGTAATCCATTTGAAAATTTTCTGATGTACTTTTGAAGCATTGAAGAGAAATAAAAAAGCCTCAGCCATTGAGACAAAGGCCCGAAGACGTAGGCAATCTTGTTGCACTCCGTTAACAACTTTCATATTATGGTTTTTTTATTCTTTGTGCTTACATTCAGATAGGCATTTCTTATTATGGCCTATATGATATATCATTAGTTTATGCTTCTTTCATCATTCCTAATTGGTTAATGAACTCATGCTTTAAAACTTAAACATAGTCTTTAAAAGATCATTACGGATCATCTACCAACCATAAAATTGATTTAATTATTCAAATTCTGATGGGTATTAGGCTTACACTTACAACAGTCTAGGTGTGACATCTAGTGCTAAAACTTTTGGCATTATTTTCGGGGATGAAGTTTAAGATTTTCCCTGGGAGAATGAAAAAGCTTAGATCCAGTATTTGATCGTAAACAAAGTTTGTTGACACAGTACATACTGCATCATTCACCTAGTGACTCCATGAAGGACAGATCTAGTGGCGACTCCACAATTTCAGAATGTCAAAGGAATTTGTTGTTGTTTTGGCTCGGAGGTTTTCACCTCTTAACTTTTCTACAGCTCCTGGTTTTCCGCATCCAATACCTCATATATTGAAATGGGGAGATTTTATGCATGTATTCAGAGAAAGGAAGTAGGATAATCCTGCACAGCACCTCATTATGTTTCATAAATGTATGGATCAGTTAGATATACATCATGAGGATGTGCTCATGAAAATGTTCATGTATTCACTAGAAGGAGACGCTCAAGGATGGTATAGATCTCTTCCTCCCTCAAGTATTTCATCATTACAATAATTTCATACCATGTTTCATCATCACTTCAAAAGATTTTATCCAACTGATCTTCTTTTTTTAAAACTATTGTAAATAATTTGAATTCTACATCCAGCATTCATTTAGTAATTCTTCTGGTTATAAGGATGAAGAAGAAAAAACTAATGAGCATGTAGAGGAGGAATCATCCCCATGTAAAACATTCTCTAGTTATTTAGTTCCGAAAGAAGAGTCAGTTGATTGTTTTAATGATAAGGATGTTGGTGATAGCAACACTGTAGACACATTTTTCCTTGACTCAAATGTCTCTTGTAGTTTTGAGGTTGTTCCAAATTTTCATGAAGATCAAGTTGTTTCTTTTAAGTAATCAGATTCCAAAGAACTAATGTACACATCAACATATGATAGCTATGAAAATGATGCTTGTCATGAATAAATAGTTCCAGAAGAATATTTTCCTCGGGTCTTCCAAGAGGTTTCCTACAATGTGTTTTCACCTGTGATTGAAGAGAAGGATGATAAACAGGCCCATGAGCTTGTGTGTGTTCAAATTTTACCTATTTATGATAAATTTGAAAATATACTTACTCCTGTAAAAGATCATGAAGACGAGCTTCATTTTCAGCCTTCACCTGAAATATTTGACAGTGGTGGAAATATATTGCAGCAGTATTTTATTTTTCAAAATATGAGAGATCATAATGTTATTCACATACCAGATTCAGTACAGTGGTAGCCTTGTCCTTTGTATCAGCCTAAAAAAATTTGTCATGAGTTTCATAATCCAATAGTCGATTGGATGGAGTCTCTATTTTCAAAAGCTTCACATACTAATAGTTTGGGTGTGGTGTTTCTTTGCTACTGTGAGTATGAGTTGTCTAAGAATTTTTTGTTGCATACATTAAATTATTTTTATGTTCTCACACACAACAGCAAGCATAAAGCCATGCCAAGAAATCAGTTACTTGATTGGATATTTTGGAAATTTGTATTTACATGAGAAAAGAGGTTTTTCAGTTGGTTAGTATATGAATTGTAAATAAATAAGCTTGATGTTTCAAGCATTTCCTTCAATTTACACAGTGTGGTTAGACTATAGTTTGAGGTTAGTTTTCAACAGTTTTTACAGTTTGTTTTCAGTTTGAGAAAGTTGTAAAAGTTTGGAATGAGAAAATGACTCCATTCTCAATGTAATAGTAGATGGTCTCTGTGAGATGACTTAAATTGCAAGCAGGTGAAAAACTATTGAAATCAGAATCATATTCAACTGACAGATAAGGCACTAGAACTGCAAATGTTCTTGGAACCTCACAAGGAGTTCTCCATCCCCTGTGGAGCCAGATGTTAGCACATATGATGAACTCTAGTTTTCAGTGCCATCACATCATCAAAGAAATTATAAAGGGTCATTTTCAAAGGGACGGTTTATCATTTTATATCTTCTTTTCCTTTTGTAAATAAGGCATTGTAGATTGGTTCAGCTCGCTGCAAATTGTAGCTAGCGATGCAGACTGTTTCACTGAAAACTCTCTTAAGAGGTCAATGGTGGAAGATTAAAAGGTTGATAGGCTTGGTTCTCTATAGTAGGGAGTGGGATTTGATGTCGGGTACTTGTTTCATGTTTTACCTAAAATCCTATTGTCAAAACCCTACTCGTTGCAAACCCCAGTTGTTGTAAACTCCAAATTCACTACAAATTGTGCTACAGAGCCTTTGTTTTACACAATCACTTGGAGGTTTGTTTCAATTTAAGGTTGTTATCTTTACCTCCATTTCTCGGTTTTAGTCTCTTTCAGATTCTTCATTATTTCTTTAAGCACAAATCATTTTTCCAACAAACCCTTATTCTTATAAATCAAGCAACAAAACCTAAATTGTCAATTTCCATCACTTACTCTGGTATCAGTTGTTATCAGAGGGTGGTTTTGATTTAGTTGTCATGGATACTCACCAAAGGAAGGAAGTGCAACATTAAAAGAGAAAATATGCCACCATTTTTTTTTGCAACAGTATATCATCTTTGTCATGATTCCTCATATATGTTGGTTCACAACTCTAAAGAATATTTTTGTCTTATGATGTTCATGATTTTGTTCACTTGTTGTTTTTGGGAGTCATCCTGCATGGATCAGAGATTATACAAGGCATCAGCAGAGGTTTGAATCTTGTCTCTATTATTTTGACATCAATTGTAGTGATCAAAAGACAAATTGACACCTACAAGAAAGTTTGCAGCGCATCCTGCAGAGGCGTTGTGAACTGCTAAATTCAAATAGTTTACAGCAAATTAGTACACAACAGAATCGTATTTTCATCATATCTTTTAATTTTCGATATGGGTTCTTCTAAATAATTTTATGGAGATGAATCATAATATCATTGACTTTATGACCAAAAATAATCCCGATCCGGTTCATCGTTTTGGAGAAAAGTTGAAAACATCACCTATAGGAAAGTTTGCAGTGAATCCTGAAATTGCGTTGCAAACTCTAACAGTCTGATAAATCCAAGTTGTAGGAGGGATGGCACCTATATGAGCGGGTTTGAGTGGTTTCCTAGGAGGTATTTGGACATGAGGGACATTTTTTCTATCACCAGAACAAGCAGCATGACCTGTTTCAAAAGGAATTTATCACAATAGGCAAGATCTCAAAAAGTAGGAGCTAGGTGGATTTTCTATTTCACCTTGTTGTAACAACTCCTAGAGAAAAGGGATCCAGTGAAACCACTTGAGATTCGACCTCTTTAGAGTAGTGAGGAATCATACACTATAGATAGAAGTTGTTTTGTTGATTAAAGGGTGGAGTTCATGATCCAAGAGAGGAGAGACATTGAGAGGCAATTTAGTTGCTTATTTGTAAGCATGAGGGCCTGTTTGTAATCACATTTTCTTCCATTAAAGATTCATGAGAGTTGCTTATCATATTGTCTTCTTTGTTTTCCATTTATTTTTTCATCCTCTTTCTTGAATATATTGTAGGTATTGAAGATCAATGGTTTTCCATGGGTAGGAGAATTCATGAGTTGTAAAGGATTTGTAGTGATTGCCTCCTTTCATGATTTATGTTCAAGTATTCTTTTAATTCATTTTACAAAGAGGATCACTACTTGATGAATATTTTGCTTAGTCTCGTCTACTCCATTTTTATTTTCATCATTATATAGCCCTTTTTTTCTAGTATGCAACTTGATTTCCTTTGATCTGTAGGGTGTTTATGACTCCATGCCCAATGGAATGTCTCTGCAGACAGTATGTTGCCCTCTTTCTTGCTCTTTCTTGTTGATCCACAAACCATAAAATTGATTTAATTATTCAAATTCTGATGGGTATTAGGATTACACCTACAACATTCTAGGTGTGACTTCTAGTGCTAACACACATCGTGTCCCTTATCTAGAGTCGTCTTTCTCTCAGTAGATTGCTTCTCATTGGATCTTGTACTGACTTCCATTGCCTTTGCAGTCCCTTTTGTAATTCCCATATTTACCGCTCTTCCATCATCTTCTCATCGAATGAACAAGGGATTTAGATCTACCCTTCGAATTAGACTTTCTACTGGAGAATTTTCCTTTATCTTTGTCAATTGGTCGATCATTCCATGTTCTTCCTTCTCATTTCCTCTAATAGTATAGATGCAACCATGTATTCTAGCACTAATGTGTTTGTATTACTCACTATAGTCGTGACTAAGTTATCCCAAGAATTTGGTAAAGAATATAATAGTCTAACACATTTATCCTCCTGTGTGATTTTAATATCCACAAAATATAATTGTATTATAATGGTATTAAACACATTTAAATGCTCAGTCACTAAAATTCCCTCACTCATCCTCAGAAGATATAGTTTATTTTTTAGAAACAACTTGTTTACCAGGGATTTCAACTGGTAAAAGCTCCCCAACTTGTCCCACAGTTTCTTGGTCCAATCTTAACCAGAGAAATTCAGCAGTACCAAATCTACAAGACAAATTCGAATCACACTCCTTGCCCTTCTCTCGAGTTTCTCCCATTCTTTCATCGCCATACCTGTCGGAATGGTACCCGAACAGATTGATGCCCATTGTTCTTGATATACAAGGAGATCTTCAATTTTAAGCTTCCAAAGCTCAAAATTATGGACATTGAATTTTTCGATCTCTATTCTCGAGTTGCTCGCCATTCTTTAAAACAATATTTAAAGATTTATGACTTACAAATATTACTAGACCTAGGGTTTAGCTCACATCCAATTTTGTTAAACCAATCTCTGATACCACATGTTAGGAAATGAAGAACACTTCCACACTAAACCTAGTAGAAGTGAGGAAGAAAGATAAAGAAAGTAAATGGCAAAGCAAACATACAGTACATGGAGATTTTACCCTGGAAACCCAAATGGAAAAACCATCATTCCTTGATCTGTATTCTCTCTTGTTGTCTTATTCATTCATAATAAAATGTTACCTGCCTAACCTTTGTCTACACCTAAGATACAATCGACATCATACCTTCTTTCTTTACACAAAAACAACCTTGTAGCCAATTCGGCTGACATCTGCATGACCAACAGCCTATATGATTATTGATTAGTGATTTTCCTTTCTAACATTATAACACCCCTTCTTTATATGTTTTATAGTAGGAAAAACCCTAAATACAAGGCGCCCAAAAATGGTTACATATCCATGCAAATCATTGGCTACAAATCCCTCGAATATCGGTATTCCTTTACAATTCACTACCAAGTCGGATTACCAATCGACTACCAGTTGGCCTCCATTCGGTCTTCAGTCGGTTTCGGCCACATGATCGCCTGTCGACCAATGTCGGTTGACCTCTTCAACTTGCTATCAATATCTTCGACTTCGAATTTACTTGGTTGAACCACCTCGACCTTTGACTTGATTTCGATGTCTTCAACTTTGAATTTACCTAGTCAAACCACCTCGACCTTCAACTTGCTATAGATATATTTGACTTCAACTTTACCCAGTTGAACCACCTCGACCTTCGTCTTGTTGTCGATTCCTTCAACGTTGACTGTCATTTGATCCACCTCGACTAGAATTTCACTACAAAGAATATAACAACCCAACATTAAAGTTGGAGGCAGTTTAGATGATATGCTCCCTAACGCATAGCTCTTCAGGTTCAAAGCAGTGTCTAATCAAATAGTAGATATTGCAGCATACTTAACAACATTTCACACATCAAAGGAATATACTCAGACACAGCGCATACAACAGATGACCCCGAGCGTTGATTACCAATTTATTGTAGGGAACTTGTACAAGATTGGTGCAAATGGGATCCTATGTAGGTGTGTATTATAGCATGAGTGTGACATGGTCCTCTATGAGGCACATGAAGGAATTGTGGGGGGACACAACACGGAAAAGGAAACTATGAAGAAAGTGTTACGCGCAAGGTTAGGGTGGTTGTGAGTATTTGAAGATGTTAAGGAATATTGCAAGTGTTGTGACATTTTCCAACAGATGAAGCCTTCAAGAAGAGATGAAGTGCCACTTTTCTTGGTCACCATGCTAGAGTTGATTAAAAAATGGGAAATTGATTTCATGGGTCTGATCAATCCACTTGCATGTAGAACCAAAGTGTGATACATTATTACCACAACAAAATACTTGACCCGTTGGTTAGAAGTTACGTCGATGAAATATTCTACTATAGATACAGCCACACACTTCATCTTTAAAAATATGATCACGAAGTTTGGATGCCCAAAAGTGTTGATGAGCCTTCAAGGAACACATTTTTTGAATGACACCATCTGCGCACTAACTCGGGAGTTCATGATCCATCACCAAAAGAGTACAGCATATCACCTGTAGGCCAATGGAATGGTCGAAGCATTTAACAATATATTAGAGCATGCACTCACTATGGTATGTAATGTATAGTGACATCTGGGATCAGCGGATTCAAATAGTATTATGGGAATATATAATGACCTACAAGTGATTGACTAAGCATACACCTTTTAGGTTTGTCTATGGTAAGAAGGGATGCCCTTAGAATTTGTGGTACCAAGTCTGTGAATTGCCATCGCAACACAGATGTCAAACGATCGGTCCCTTCAAAAGGGGTTAGATGAGATATTGGAACTAGAAGAAGACCAATTGTTTGCAAGTCACATCCATATGGTCGAGAAGTAAAGACAGGAGGCATAGCATGACCGCAACATTCAGTGTAAGACTCTACAACACTTATCCTTGGTATTATTGTATGAAAAAAAATTCTTGGAGCACCTTAGAAAGTTACGCATGTTCTAGTTAGGACCCTTTAGACTGGTTTACGTTAGTGAGCCAGGTGCAACAAAGTTTCTAATGTTGCAGGGTCATCCCCTTAAAGTATTGATCAATGGAAGTTGACTAAAGGTTTGTTATGGCGCGGACGAGTCGAATGCACTATGAATGGATGCAGTTTCATTTTTAGCATAGGATAGAGGTTAGGTAGGTAAGAGTAAAGGAAGGTATCTAGAAATAATGATTACTAAGATAAGATAGTTAGGTAATCCATGGGAAAGGAAAAGTTTTCACTTCCCAAGATTTGGAAGATTCGGCCAAGTTAGTGTGACAATTACTAGTGTACATGTTATAGGATAAGACAGTTATCTCCCCACATGTGGATGAATAGAAACACAAGTGAATGTGACGACATATAGGTAGGAAGGTTGTGCGATGATAGATCAAGATAGCATAGGGAATGGGAAAAAACATAGCAATAGGTACAAATGACAGACGCTCATCGTAACAGCCTGGGAATTGGATGCACAGTTGGATAATGGCCCACATGGGAGAAGTAACCAACTCGGCTATTTATAGTTACCATTAGCTCGCTACCAATAACTTTTGATGAGGATTAGACCACAAAGTCCAAATATCTTAGAGAGCGGGGTACAGTCTGAGCCAAATCAGAGAGTTGAACCCATTTCCCATCCAATGACAGAGCAAGGCATAGACGTTAGGAGCTAGCAGTGTTGGATATTCATCCTACCCAAGGATTTGTTTGAAGCAATATCTACCGACTTGATCCACTTGATCCGTCAGGATTTTTCGAATGACTTTATGGTTGAGTTTTTAATTTGCATGAATTAATTGACCATTGGGAAACTTAACGAAAGAACGAGAAAAGAAAAGGAATTATATAGCCATTCACATATATGAAGATCTGAAATGCAATGAAAAACAGCAAACCATAATACGCAGGTTGATAACGGAGTTCGGCACAACTTTGCCTACGTCTCCGGGCCTTTTCTCTGTGGGGGAGGCTTCTTTATTTCTGTTTGAAAGCTCAATAGTACATCATTACAATGTCGAAAGGCTTCAAGACTGATCTGTTCATGTTCGCCCAGATCTTTAGAACCATGCACAAAAAAATGGCACATGAAACGGATGTTCGGAGCTCTCAGAAACGGTCCGACAGCATCTCCTCCTCAACGGCTTCCCTGCCTCAAACTGGCTTTGACTTGGCTTCTCCTCAGCATCTCTGCTCTGAATGCTCTCCAAAAATCTGTCCCATGGCCTCAAAATGGCCTTGGTTAAATAGTGGGGAATTTGGTTATCCATATCCAACTTCCTCCACGAATTTAGGCTTCAAAACTGCCCAATAACCCCCAAAAATGGATTAATTACATTAAAAATGGGCTAACAATAGTTAAAAACCCAAAAATTGGTTAAATAACCCACTTTATAACTATAATGGGCGCTAGCCCCCTTCACCTGGGCGCGTGCTCCTTTGATAGAGTCATATGAAGGCCATATGGCCAAGCGCTAGCCTAAAAAGGCTGAGCGTTGGCCCCTTTATGCGCCATAATACTACCATATAATAATTTTATGTTGTGGGTTTTAATACATGAAATAGTTTAGGCGCATTGGTAAAGGACTAAAGTGAAGGCGCTTAGGCTTAGTGGTTGGTCATGGGTTCAAAACCCATGGACCCCAACAAAAAAAATTGAAACCTGCCACTTTGACTTTGACTGGGTGCCACGTGGCACTTTCCCATTCAACGGACAAATGCCACTTGTCAACCATTGACTGGTCCAGTTGCCTGCCACATGTCTGCCCTGTCAGCAAACCTGCCCAATCACCATCAGCCAGAGAGTGCCACGTCATCTACTGCACAGTCAGCATGCTGATGTCAGCGTTGAC
>ML786611.1:338804-356897 GCA_009831015.1 Picea engelmannii
CCACGAATTTAGGCTTCAAAACTGCCCAATAACCCCCAAAAATGGATTAATTACATTAAAAATGGGCTAACAATAGTTAAAAACCCAAAAATTGGTTAAATAACCCACTTTATAACTATAATGGGCGCTAGCCCCCTTCACCTAGGCGCGCGCTCCTTTGATAGAGTCATATGAAGGCCATATGGCCAAGCGCTAGCCTAAAAAGGCTGAGCGCTGGCCCCTTTATGCGCCATAATACTACCATATAATAATTTTATGTTGTGGGTATTAATACATGAAATAGTTTAGGCGCATTGGTAAAGGACTAAAGTGAAGGCGCTTAGGCTTAGTGGTTGGTCATGGGTTCAAAACCCATGGACCCCAAATTTTTTTTTGAAACCTGCCACTTTTACTTTGACTGGGTGCCACGTGGCTGCCCATGATTGGGCCACGTGGCACTTTCCCATTCGACGGACAAATGCCACTTGTCAACCATTGACTGGTCCAGTTGCCTACCACATGTCTGCCTTGTCAGCAAACCTGCCCAATCACCATCAGCCAGAGAGTGCCACGTCATCTACTGCACAGTCAGCATGTTGATGTCAGCGTTGACTTTTTGACCAGTTGACCTTTGACTTTTTACCTGTTTGGGCTTCCGATCAGAACGCGATAACTTTCGCATACGGAGCCCGTTTGACAAAGTAAATATACCGCCGGAATCGGGAAGACGAGACGGACGCAATGGCATTGGTTTCGTCAGATTCTAAGCACTTTCATTTTTGAGCATTTTTCAAGCCCTGTCAGGCTTCTGAATCCGATTTCGGATCAATGTTATAGGATAAGACAGTTATCTCCCCACATGTGGATGAATAGAAACACAAGTGAATGTGACGACATATAGGTAGGAAGATTGTGCGATGATAGATCAAGATAGCATAGGGAATGGGAAAAAACATAGCAATAGGTACAAATGACAGACGCTCATCGTAACAGCCCGGGAATTGGATGCACAGTTGGATAATGGCCCACATGGGAGAAGTAACCAACTCGGCTATTTATAGTTACCATTACCTCGCTACCAATAACTTTTGATGAGGATTAGACCACAAAGTCCAAATATCTTAGAGAGCAGGGTACAGTCTGAGCCAACTCAGAGAGTTGAACCCATTTCCCATCCAATGACAGAGCAAGGCATAGACGTTAGGAGCTAGAAGCGTTGGATATTCATCCTACCCAAGGATTTGTTTGAAGCAATATCTACCTCCAACCAGCAGAAGCAACATGATACAGTTTCAACAACAACAATGTCCCAAGTACCAACTGTTGAGTTCCTGCGAATAGACCACATCCACAAACATCTCTTGGGTAGGGGACCTAGCTTACAATGTTCCCACAAAAATGGTTTGGACGTGACATGGTTCTTTGCATTATGATTTGAATCTTATGCAGACAACATTCCATACCCCAAGGAGTGGGAGAAAATGATCACTAGGAAATGGACCAACCCCAATTTTGAAGAAGGTAGTTTGTTTCTCGTGGTTGTCCCCGATATAAGGTGCAACTTCCCTAATCCCAACCATTCTTCCACAACTTGTGAGAGACAAGAAAAATATGATGGGAAAGCGCAAGGGAGGCACCATATTTATGCGGGGCTTCAGACTAAGATAGACGATGGAAAGCTCAATATCCCTGAGGAAATAAGACTTCACATTTTGACTGCATGGGTTGGAGAGACATGCATATTTTGATAGATCCACCACACCAGACAATGATGGACCAATTTCACTTACTTAGGGACCACTAAAGAGTTTGTACTAGTATGACTCTAGGGTTCTAAAGCTTCATTAGCGATCTTATGATGAAGCAACATATTTGGCTTGAGGATGAGCCAACTAATAGTGTTGGGGGTCTATTGGTATCCTAAGGTTTTGGAAAGAATGCATGCATGCCACAAGTTGGCAATGTGTGTGTGCCAATATTTTTCATCGCACAACACCAAGATTCGACGCCTACACCAACCTATGTTCTACTATGCATGCCAACCAGTTTTGTAATGTGTGCAAAGAATTGTGAAATTTGCATGCATGCCAAATCCTCGAATATATTCAGTAATAATTATAATTGATTTTGTAGCAACTCGACTGGCCATGGTCAAGTTTGTGAGTGAGATAACAAGGTTGTTATGATTCCCACACTCTAGTAGAGATAAGGGGAATGCATGCAGAAATGTAAGGGTTGGGTTTTTGGTGAACTAGTAGTTCATTGTCATGTTAAGTTATTATGATTTAGGGTTTTACAAAAGAAGTGTTTTAGTTCTAGTTATGTTTTTCTTCACTAGTTGTTTAGGGGATGTTATGTGAATATGAGAGAGAGATTAGATCGAGATCTGAACATATTGCACGTCTCTATTTTAGTTTGAATGGGATCTGAGCAGGCTTTGGCTTTTGTATATTGAAATGTATCTGAATGAATTTGACATTAATGAATGAAGCATGAAGCACCTTTTCCTCTATATATTATGGATTCTGGTTTGAACGTATGTTGATTATTTATTATTTTGTGTAGCACTCATGTGGATGTTAAGATTGAATGTGAAATGATTGCATGGGTATGAGTAAAATTTATTCTATCTATACAATTCCTTCGTAGTTTTCACAAAACCTATAGTCTCAGTGATTCTCAAGGCGTCTCGGGTGAGACCTTCTTCAACCCTTGAAGATTGAATATGTTGGCGCCTATGGGGTATTTTTTGGTAAATCCTTTCTAACCCTGGGTCTCAAACCCCATATACGCCACTTTTTTGTAGCCATGCTCAACATTGGAAGCATGAGAGAGAGAGTGTGCATCTCAAGAAGAATCAATTTGCAGGATAAATGGTTACCAAAGTAGCATTTTGGGGTTTAGTGGGCAGCTTGTATGTTTACATGAGAAAACCCAAGCAAAAACCCTTTCAAACACAAATGTTTTTAGCTATGGATTCAAAACGCATTGTTAATTTCATCTCAATCCAACACTTGCATTTTTTTAAATCAGTTCTCCATGAATGAGTTTTTGGAGGATTGAAAATCATGAATCAAATGAATTCCAAAGCTTTTTGGATTCTTTGTTATTGTTGGAGTGAAGAGGAAAGAGCTTCAAAGTTTGTAATTTCAATTTTTCTTCTACTTTCAATTTTTCTTGTTATGCACTAAAATTTCCATCTTTTAACTTGTTTATTGCAAATGAATTCATGGAGGATTTGTGTCGACGACGTTTCTCTTCTTCATCACCATTTACTTGTTTTTTAATGATATTTTCATTTGACAGTTGAAGTGTTTATTGTAGATTTTTTAAAGAGGAATATGATTGAATTTTAAGCTCATTCATGCATCAGACACACTAAAAATTTGAGTGAAGAAAGGGGCAAAAAATTATGAAAGAGAAACCATATTTGTTGTAGAGTAACTTGTCTATGAATAGAAAAGCCCTCTCACTGACCTTATTATAGTTAGCAACATACCGTAGGATAGATCACTATGGATTCCACCTAGATCCAATGCACACATAAACTATTCTAAGAGAGATTAGAAGGAGGATAGATTATGTTTTTCCCAGTTGTTATCCAATCATATACTTATGAAGAAGCTCTCGATATATAGCTCCTAGAAGCCTCTTACAGGTGTTACCTACACACACAAAAAACAACTGGCCTTTCTCAATCCCTTTAACACATAAAATATAATTTCATGCAAATATATCTAATATAATACCTCAAGAACCATTAGATATACCAAAATTTAATCATAAATTACATAACAATGATTGACACAATGTTTGGAGGGGGGAAATAACATAGATCTATATTAATAGAAAATATTTATGACAAGTGAAGATTTACCTTGAGTCTTTTGTTACACTCCTAGCTCCAAGTTCCTTGAGCTCTCCCTTAGCCAACCTTGTTTGATTGGAAGAAGTGAGGAAAATATCTATATCACAGAAAAAAAAAAATATAATGGAATCTCTCACCTAGGATTATGATCTATCTTGTGTTGATGCCCATCGCTAAACTCTCTAGAAAATGATGATGAAAGGACTCTTGATTTATTTTCACTAGCGTGAGGACCCTTGTATTAGCTATGATATTACGTTCCCATTCCCTCAATTTGGCCTGTCTTTATAGGAATGTAGATAATATTGGAAATAGGTCATGCACAAGTTCTATCCTCAATAATGCATCAAGTCTAACCCATATCTTATTGATCTCCTTAGAACTCTCCAAATCTAGAAGATCGAGGGTGTGTCCATAGGTTGTGTATGGGAAACCAGTGACTGGCATTAAATTATCTATGAGGATTCCACAACCAACTACCCTTCTTCTTAGGAAAGGCACAACCAGGCTCAAATGTGGTGATTTACAACAAATGTTCTCATGATTTCGACATTAAAACATCATTTGGTTCTCTTCAAGTCCTAGGGTCACAAATACATGTGTAACAGATGCCCCTTAATGTGTGAGGTCAAAAGAGGAATTGATGACTGAGATACATTAACAAAATACATGGAAACGAGTGGCATAAGGAAGGATCTTATGGCTCAAGGAACCAGGAAGTTTGTCTAAAGAGGGCCTTAATGTATACCCCATCAATTGACAGGAAACTATAATTGAGAGATTATGTGAAGAGATAAATCACCAAGTACAACTAACATAGGGAGGGCCGACATGAAAGGTGAACAAGACTACATAATGGTTGACTCGTGCTTACTCTTCCCTTGAACATAAAGCATAACATAATGATGACTTAGCATCACTAACTCAAGAGGACCAACAATCTATTGCAACAACACATGAGGCATTGAATCACTCTCCATAGTGAGTGGAAGAGTAACCAATTAGAGGATTAAATGACTCATAATCATGGTACAACTCCTAGGAAAGATAAATCCAAACTATAAGACAAAGATGAAAATAGGTTCCATGTTCAAGGGAGATAATGACTGATGGATGCCACTCAACTAGATATGGGTCGAGGCTCTTCCCCTCTCCCCCTCTTTTTTTTATTTTTTTGTTTTTTAGTGTCTTTTTTATGGTTTTATGAGTGCAAAAAAGATATAAAATTATTCTCTATGTGTATTTTTCATGTTTTTATGAGCATGGAAAGAGGTAAAATTATGCTCAAGTGGATAAAATGAGTAGCTCAATGGCATGTTAATATGTTCCAAGCACATGGAATAGACCTATGCAAATAAAATGCAAAAAATGTATTGGGCATGTGATGTCCACTCATAGCATTTTTATCCAAGGGTAAAGGTCGCAAAACAAAGGCAAATCAATGAAAATGGAAAGAGGTCAAAAGTGACTACAATGGTGATAAGTGGGATCATAGAAAAAAATAGCATAGCAGTGTGTGCCAAGACATAAGAAATAATAAGTTTATGCAACTGTAAATCATTATAAGTGATGACAGAAACCCCTTCAGGACATGGTCAGGAAAATATTAAGAGAGAAGAATGAGGTCTCAAATTTTAGTCATGGTGGGGCTAAATATGGGTTCCCAGGCCTACAAATAATTGCAACATGGGAACAAAATCGAAAAGGGAATGCTAACTAGGGTGCCCATGAAGGGTAGACACTACTGCACAAGTTACAACATGCAATAAAGAGAAGGGTTAATGTCACAACCTAGCGAGATTGAACCTAAGGTACAATGATGGAAAAAGGGATGGTTGATAATGCAAGATCGGATTGCAGGGAAGAACCTATAACTATATTCTAACTCTAAATGCATACATCATGGTTCAGTAGACACTACCATAGAAAATACCAAATAAAATGTCACCAAGTCCTATAAAAAACATTCAAAAACACTAGACCTTAGGTTCAATTACATAGTGAAAACTCATAAAATATAATATCAAATCATGAATTAGAAGTAGTGAAAGGTGTGTTTTCAGTACATGCGTAAAAATGGTCGTTTCAGGCCCCAAAAAGGCCCAAAATTGGTCTATTTATGGGCAAATAAGGCTCATTTTCACATTTACCTAGTGGAGTCACCAATAAGGAAAATTATCTCTTGGAACTGTAGAGGGTTAGGGAGTAAGAACAAAGGTGAAGCATTGAGGGGCTTCATTTGATCTAAAAAACCCAAATTCTTTTGCTCCAGGAGATGAATATGAAGGCTCCAAAGCTTTTTTATCTTGTAAAAAGCAATGGCGTGCTAAAGAGGGTATTGCAGTAAGTTCTCAAGGAGCTTCAGGGGGACTCTGTATAATATGGAACATCATTGTTTTGATGCTAGTAAACTCCTTTAGTACCCAACATTGGCTTCTTACTAGTTTTGTACATATCCAAATAGGAAAGAAGTTTATTCCGGTAAATGTTTACATGTTGATGACTTACAAAGAAAAATAATTTTGTTGGAACTCGCTCTTGTCTCTCCAAAATTCAGAAGAGTCACATAATAGCATCATAGGAGAAGACTTCAATGTCTCTCTGAATAATAAGGAGAAAAGAGAGAGCAACATTGTGAGAGATCCTTTCCATGAAAATCTAGAGGACCTAATGGTTGAATGGGACCTAGTGCATATTAAGCCTTCCAAAGGGAAGTTCACTTGGTCAAATAAAAGAATTGGGCCGGGGAATATAGAAGCAAGGATGGATCATTTTTCGGTTCATAGCAAAATTTTATCTCAATATTTTCTCATTTCTTCTAAAATAATTCCTTCTGACAATTTTTATCATTAACCAAATCCTCTTGTTCTTGAAGATTCCCATGATTATGGTCCCCTCCCCTTCATATTTAACCATTTGTGTCTGCAAGATTAAAAAGCGATGGACATTATCTCTAATTCCTAGCGCACTTGGATTGTGAGCTCACCTATTTACATTTGGGAGCAGAAGTTGAGGTCAGTGAAATTGGCTCTCAAAAATTGGCTTTAACACTCATACACATCCCCATCCTCAAAGGATACGTTGCTCTATCAACTTAATTTAGTTTAAGAAAAGGTAGAAGTGGGACAAGTGACGAAAGAGCTATAGCAAGTAGAGCACAAAATTTGTCAAAACTCTTAGAGTTGAAGAAGAAAATTGGAGACTTAAGTCAAGAAGCCTCTAGTTAAAATATGGGGATCACAACACAACCTTCTTTCACCATAAAGCCAGGGCTAGGAGGCAAAGGAATAACGTTAAATAAATTGCATTAGAATATGGTAGAAAGGTTGCAAATTTTCTGGAAATAAAAATTGTAGCCAAGGAGCATTTTCAAGCTCTATATTCATAATAGGAGGGAGCATACCCAATTATTACTACTAAAGTTCTCAACAACATCCCCTTGCTTGTCTCCCTGTAGAACAATGCAAATATTCTAAATCAAATCGAAGAATATGAAGTGGTTAATATAGTTTGGATCTTAGATCCGGACAAGGTGTCAGGTTCAGACGTCTTTACCATACATTTCTATAGAGTGTGTTGGGAGTTAAATAAGTATGATCTATTATGAATGCTAAGGTATGCGCAAAAATATTATGGGCTAGGGGGTAATACAAATTCCTCTTTCTTAGGTTTGATTCCAAAAGAGTCAAACCCTTCTTCATTTTCTAGGTTTCGACCCATCTCTCAATGCAATGCCTCCTACAAAATAATGACGAAAATAATGGTAAACATATTAAGGAAGGTGCTCCCAACGATAATATCATAGAACCAAGGGGGATTCATGTAGAAAAGTCAGATATTAGACAATATAATTCTAGTTCAAGAGGTTATCCACTCCAGTAAAGCTAATAAGGATAAAGGTATGATAATCAAAATAGACATGGAAAAATCATTTGATCGAGTGAGCCATTCAGTCCTCTTTGATGTCATGCACAAATTTGGCTTCATTCCTTTGGTCATTAGATGGATAGATTATTGCATTAGCACACCATGGATTTCCCCGCTAGTGAATGGTAGGCTAGTCTGTTTCTTCCATATTAGTAGAGGGTTGAGACAAGGATGCCCTCTCTTCCCTCTTCGTTATATTATGATGGTTGAATCCTTGAGTAGGATGTTGGATTATGAGAGGTTAATTGGTAACCTAATGAGAATAAAATTTGTAAGAGTAAATATCATAAAGCATTCGCAATTTGTGGATGATACCATGTTGATTGGAGGATCTTCTTTTGTTATTGCATCCAAGTTCAAGTCTATTTTTTATTCCTTTATTCGTGCTTCAGGGGGGAAATTCAACAAGCAAAAGAGTCAAATATTTGGATGAAATGCAAGCTTGAAACTCCTACAATGCATCTCAAAAATCACGAAGTTTCCCTTTCAAGAAAAGTGGACCTCCTTCAAGTACCCTGGTATGCCTCTCTCCTTAAGTAACCCATCGTCCGAGTCATGGAAAAGCATCCTGGACAAAATCAATAGTAAATTTCAGCAATGGGGCTCATAGTGGTTAAATCCATCCAGACACACCATTCTTGTCAAATATGTTATTTCTTCCCTCCATATCTTCCAGTGCTATGCTATGTTGGCTCTAATTGGAATAAAGAAAAGAATAGCTTAAGATTTGAGAAGGTTTTGTGGCATGAAGGTAAATTTGACACAAAGACATATCACCTGGTAAGCTAGCCAATTCTAAGAGAACCCAAAGACAAAGGAGGTTTGGACATTAGAGATCCAACACTTCTCAACTTAGCAATGAGGGGAAATGGTATGGAGATTGATTATTGGGAAAGTTGATTGGTGGAAAAAGGTACTCTGGAAAAAGTACTTCATTGGGTCAAGCAGGAAAAGATGTAGAGAAGAGGAGAAAAATAACAAAAAAGGATCCCATTTATGGAGGTTATTCAAATCGAAATCCCTCTAATCTGGGAAAAACTCACATGGGTTCCAAGAAATGGAAAATATATAAGGATATGGAAAAATAGCATAATGGGTCACAATTCGTTGAGAGTTTCTCAAAGCTTATTCCTCTTAAAACTTGGCGCTTATTCCTCTTAAAACTTGGCTAAATGAAAGAAACCAACTCACATTTTTTGATATATCGAAATGATCTTCGACTTCGGGAAATTGGCTGGGATGGAAATTTGATGAGCCCCCACCCTCCTTGCATCCCCTTCTTTATTCTTTGTCTATGCTTCTCAAGGAATGCACAATCATCGGATCAACGTGGAATCATCAGATCGACGTGGTTGGGGATATTTGGGATTTTCTGTTAAGAAGGATATCTACATCAACTTCAATCTCTCCCACTACCTCAATGCTCTACAATATGGAAAAAGGTATGGTATACCAAAAGTTAATGATTTTTTTGGCTACTGGTTCATGGAAGAAATTGATCACGGACAACCATCAGAAAAGAGGAATCCAATGCCCAAGTTGGTGTGTGTTGTGCAGGAATGCAAAGGAAAACTGTAAGCATCTATTTCTAGAATTTCCTTTCTCAATCCAAGTCTGGGAAACATATTTTGCAGAGTTATCCCATATATTTCTGAAGCCATCATACTGGAATGAAGTTTTCACTCGTTGGACCAGAATATATAGGGGGATCTCAAAGAAAAAAATATCTTCAGATGGATATGGGAAGCTCTACCCAAATATTTATTATGGAAACTGTGGCTTGCCAGAAACAGAGCCATCTTTAATTACTGTTTAGAATCTCTGGTATCGATGGTCAATATAGCTAAAAGCCTCAGGATGGAAAACCTGATAATAAAAAATTTACCCCTCCAAAACAAGCAAACACTTGACAGAGAGGAAATGGAATGGATGAGACAATTCGAAGAACCTCCAATGACTCCAAGATTAAAGAACCATTTAGTACCCTTCGATTAGTAAATCATGCTAGGGTAGCAAGAATTAGAGCAGTGGAAAACAATATAGAACTCGCATATCCTTTTCTTTGATAAAGCATTGAAGGGAAATCCAGGGGTGGTAGGAGTAGGAGTAGGAGGGGTCATTATTGATATTGAAGGTAAACAAAAATATGCTTATGCTTGGGGTTTAAGAATTGCAACTAATAATCAAGTTAAAGCATATGTTATTTTTCAAGGTTTATCTATCACTCTCGACTTCGGAATAAAATAATTGGTGGTCATAGGAGATTCCAAGTTAGTCATAAAGTCTTTGACCCATCAAAAACATCCAAAACACTCTCAAATAGCTTCAATTATTTCCTGAATAAAAAAGTCCTCTCAAAAGCTAGCCAAATTCTTGCTCTTTCATGTCTTGGGAGAATTCAATTACAGGGCAGATGGCTTAGTAAATGAAGCCTCTAGCTTTCCGCAAGGATCTTTAAGGAAAATTGGGGTTACTTATCAATCCACTATCCCCTAAGTATATACACACCCAAGCTAGCATGAGAATGGAGCATATGGTTGGAATTAACAGAATGGAGCATATGGTTGGAATTAACAGCACCCAGCGTTAATCAAACTAAAAGGATCAATGAGGATAGAGCAATCAAAGGACCCAATGGAAGAGATCAACCATCATATCCAACAAAGGCAAGTGGTTAGGAATAAATGTTTTTAATATGTTTTTTAAATCTATATCCATCTTGAATGTTTACTATAGGTAGTATATATGCAATATTAGCATTTTTGTAGCCTCAATGAGACTGAAAAGGATCGTGTATATAGCTAAAAATAAGGAAAATTTGATGGGGGTGCTAACCGAAAATTTTTAGCATGTCATTTTTCTCTATAATTGACTGCCAATTTTGGCCACCTTTGATACAAATATTCCCCAACCAGAATGAGAGAGAGAGAGTTAACAAATTCAATCAAAAGAGATTCCAATAGGTTAAAATGAGATGTTAGGGATGAAATCTTTAAATATTAGAATCTAAAACAATTATTGAACGTGAGAACAAAATTGGTGGAGGGAGTGTGGGTTAATGAAAAAGACAATGGATGATGGGTTTCCCAGGATGGCTAAGTTTGTAACTATCTTCCTGATTAATATTGTTAGGTTGTTTTTCAATTTCAAGGACTTCCTTAATGATACATGATAGAGTTTACATGAAGATTTTGGTTCGATTAAAGCATATAAGGTGTTTGGCATTATGGGAATGTTCGACAATAATGGATTTAGAGATGATTATGAAATGTATCAACAATGTGTTCTTTGAGATGGGTTTGGATGGATCTATCAATTTGGTCAATCTAGGATTTCCCACAAGAGCGGGGAATCTAATAAAAACCATGAGAAAGCATAGGGTTGAATTTATATTTGACGCTTCTAAATAACTAATTTAGGATTTTATGAGTTTTGAAAAGAGTTTTGATATTCTTTTTGGCCAAGATCTTGGAAATATGATTGGTGATTCCATAAATGTAAGGAAGCAAAATTTGGCCTCAAGGAGAAGAGGCGAGAAGGGGGGTCTTAGTTTTTGGATGGAGAATGAAGCGAAAAGCTCTGTCAATTTGGGAAATAGAATAGCCATCAACTTGGAGGGAATTAGTGAGGATAGATTTTTATTTGTCTAGGTGTTGGGTGGCGAAAATTTGAATGGCTCTAGATACAGGAGTTTTAAGAATGGTGGTGGGATTGGGCATGAAGATATATATTACTAAGAGGATTTAACTAGGCTACATATTTTTTCATTTATGTACTTCTCTTTCATGCAAGTAGGTAATCAATGCACCAAAGTGAAAGGAGATGATAAACCCTAATTTACATCTTTTCTTTTGTTGGTTATTTATTTGTTATAGTGAGTTAACTTTAATCAACTCTTCACACATAAACCCCAAAATCCATAGAATATTAAAAAAAATTAATATAATTATTATTTTAATTAACTTAGTTTTTCTAGTATCTCCTAAACACAAAAATAAGATGTGAACCCACTTCCCTTCCCAACATAGTACTTCAGTCTAACTATCACTCTACAATATAATATAGGCTTCTCAACATAGTACCCTCGCTCTAACTATCATGCTACCATATAGGCTTACATGTAAATTGTATAACATAAAACTGGGAAAACCTTGAGCCGCACTCCAAGACATGTCAATGGAGATCCTTTGCATGTATATCATGGCGCCTCCTCTAATGCCACCAATAATGAACATGTCCAAGATGAGTCTATGGAATACAAGTGGGAGATTTTGTTTTATTGAATAGATGTCAATCTCATTAATGAGCTTGGCTTACTTGGAAGGAGGGATTTCAATGTGAACAATGCTCGCGATTTTGATTTCATGTCATTATAAGTCTAGTAGAGGGATGTTATTTGTGTTGAAGTGGCATGATTCTTATGCCCAAGTTGTCTTGATCATATCCTCACACATCATTATGGGTTATTGATGCAGTTGACTGGCAGCAAATCATTATGGTCTTTCCTCGTCAATGTTATTCGAGAAGAAGCATGGCAGGTGGAGTCCACCCACTACAAGTCCCTTGATCCTCCTTGCACCAATACTGCTTTGTGCCTCCTTTCTCTTATGATCAACATTGGAATATGATGAAATATCTGTAGAGGAATGCCAAGGAGGATATGATGAAATATCTGTAGAGGACAAGTTGTTGTCCATCTCTTTGTAGCCAATTTTATGTGGCCATTAGTTTGGTGGCTTATCCATGTTTTCCTTTATATATGGGAACAATACGCTCCTTATTTATTTATACTACTATCTGACGTGACAGGTGTGAATTGTGAATAAACAAGGTGCGAAATGTTTGAATTTATACTACTATCTGACGTGATGGGTGTAAATTGTGATTAAACAATGTGCAAAATGTTTGAATTGTGAATTGTTATCCAAGGAAATATATATTTACTACGAATTATTGAATTTTTACTATAGTCATTAGCTCTTGCATGGTTGATTCACACTTTTTTTCATAACCTAATTATCATACAACCAACACCTAACTAAACAAATAGATTAGGGTAAAATCATGAAGATGGGTAACACTTTTGCTTGTTTTATGACAAAAAAAAATGTATTTTCACAAGTTCTTCAACTTCCGACATACAAAATTATTTTTTTTATTTAGAATTTCACTTTACAGTAAAAACAAAACTTGTAAATAATTTTGTTATATTTCTAATGACTATTTTTCAAATTTTTTTTATCAAGATTTGATATGTCAATTTGACAATAGTTTAACAGTATGTTCCTTAAACATGAAAGGAATGATAATGAGTTATTGTTTTCCACAACAATGTATCTATTATTAAACTTATGTTTTTAAGAAATGAAATATACTGCAACAATCTACAGAGACTCTATTTTATTATGACTATAATTTTGAATCTAACTGATGAATATTATAATTTCTAGAATTTTTTTAAGTTGACCAAGATGAAAACGTTGCAGATTTTAAACACGTGTTTTTCTACACCTTGTATCTATCTTAATTTTTACTTAGAAGTAAAATCTAAAAATACCCTTTTGAAGAAAACAGTTTAAAAATTATGAATATAAATTTTCCATAATTTTCCGTTGTGTATTTTTAGAGATATGGGTTTTTCATTTCACCTAATCATAATCTCACCTAAAAATATTATGCAGTGATTTTTTTATAAAATTAAATAAAATTAGATAAAAACAATGAAAATGAAAACAAATTATACCCAATGAAAGAAGATTCAATTTTAAAAATGTTGGTATCAATTCTCAAACTAAATTCTGAGTATTTGTAGGAGTCTGCTACCTCCAAAGATGAAGTAAGATGGAGAGAATTTGCAGTTTCCTAAAAACAGTCTCATTTTCAAGTTTTCAGCCGAAATATTATTTCGGCCGAAACCTAGTTTTTAATGGAATCCGTTAAAAATAAACGTTTCGGTTGAAATATGCTTACCATGGGAAAATAATTCATCCAAAAAACATTGTACACGAATTTCGAGGGCACCTTTAAATTTAACGTGAAAATTTTCGGCCGAAAAAATATTTCAGCCGAAAGAAAAAATAAACGTTTCGGCTGAAATATGCTTACCATGGGAAAATAATTCATCCAAAAAACATTGTACATGAATTTCGAGGGCACCGTTAAATTTAACGTGAAAATTTTCGGCCGAAAAAATATTTCAGCCGAAAGAAACATTTGTTCGACCGAAAAATTGCCACTAGAAATTTTGGAGACCCTCACGAAAATGTTACCTAGATTCATGATTTTACCCATTATGATTTCCATATATTACATGGTTGGTGGACACTTCTTTTCATGCCCTAATTATCATACAACCAACACCTAACTAAACAAATAGATTATGATTTCCATATATTACATGGTTGATGGACACTTCTTTTCATACCCTAATTATCATACAACCAACACCTAACTAAACAACTAGATTATGATTTCCATATATTACATGGTTGATGGACACTTCTTTTCATGCCCTAATTATCATACAACCAACACCTAACTAAACAACTAGATTATGATTTCCATATTCAAATAATAGACGAATGATTGATAATTTTAGGTAAACATAAAAGATAAGATAACAGTGTGAAAAGACATTTAGATAATTGATAAATCACTAATATAACATTAATTATTCACTGTAAAAGATAATATACAAATAATAAATTATGAAGCACAAAGTATAAAATTAAAGAAATTGTCCTTTACAGAGAAAGATAAAATCGTATATAAATTTCATCTCACTTTTGAGAAAAAAATATATATCAATTATAATTATCTGAAGATGGGATGTTGTTTGATACCTTTGTTGGTTCATCACTAAATTTACCCCTAGAACCATTCGCCATGGCATCATGTAATGTTATTGCAGTGTCAGAGTGTTATTCTGCGAGTAACAATGTTGCATATGTCACATTGTTACTTTTAATGTAAAGATGGTATTCGTGTTCAAAATTTTGTTTTGGTGAATGTATGTAACATTTTCCATTATTGTGAAGTTGTGTCATTCACATCCTTGTATTAAAAACAAAGTTGATGAGAACCCTCCAGAGTTCTCGTTTTTTTAAGTTGTATTTAGTGGTCTGTTTCAAAAAGTGGTGTTACTGGTAGCACTCACTTTTTGTTTGGTGGCTAAAACTGTGACTTGCTTGAAACAGCGGCCTTGACGGTTGACACCATTGCAGGAAATCAAACATTTTACATTTTGCATATTAATAACTAGTAAGATTAGCCCATGTTTCTACATTTTAATATAAATTTCCATCCTTAAAATTTTCCTTGCTTAAGTAATGAAATTTAAAAATAAAAATAAACAAAATAAAAAACCACACATAAAAAAAATTAATTTTAAAATTTGAAATGCAAAGGGTGCTCGAGAAGGGGGAGGGCGATGTCCAGCATCACCCATCACCCCTCCTTAAGCAAAGGGGGAAGGGGTGATATCGGGCATCAACTTCCCCCTTCCCCACCCCCTTGCATTTCAAATTTTAAAATTAAAATTTTTTGTGTGGTTTTTTATTTTGTTTATTTTTTTAAGTTGGACTTTTATTTATTTAAGTTTTTTTTTCAATTTTTTTGTTTTTTTTTTAATTTTATTTTGAACTTTGTGTTTTTCCTTAAGTTTTGTAATTAAAAAAAAAAAGAGTCTTTTAAAATTGAGTTTTTCTAAAGGTTTTTTTTAAATAATTTTATTTTTAAAGGTATTTTTTGTCTATTTTCTTTTAAAGTGTGTTTTTTTTTAAGTTTTGTGGTTTTTTTTTTTTTAATTTTAATTAGAATTTACTTTATGTATTTTTTTCTAAATGTGTTCTTTTTCATTTTTCTTCAAAGAAATTGTTTACTATGTGTGTGTGTTTTTCAATTTTTAATGTAATAAACAAGTTTTCAACTTTCCAATTGATGAGGTGATTTTAGCCTCTCTTTTTTTTTTAGATAGTACCAGTGGTCAAGGCCACAGTCCCAATTAAGTCTTAATTTTTACTTGAAAAATAAAATGGGTGCTACTGGTAGCATCGGTTTTTGATTCGATGGTCAATTTCTCGCAATGGTGTCGGTCGTCAAGGCCACGATTTCAAGCAAATCACAACTTTAGCCACCAAACAAAAAGGGGGTGCTACCAATAGCATCCCTTTTTGAAACGGGGGTTGATTTTGGTGTTTTTTACCCAAAAATGAGTTTTTTGGGCCAGAGTTCTCATTTTGAGGTCACAGTTCTCGTTAAGTTGGTAACTTTGTTTAAACTAAATATAACATTTTGTGTAACCACTCTTTGGTTGCATAGGATTTGTGACACTTGCATCATTGGAGTCATGCCTTGTTTCGTAACATTCCAATGATGAGAGGGTTCTATATCTTCAACTACAAAGGGGACATTGTCAGCCCCCTGCGTTGGGAGTGCATTTGTCACAAGGAACCCCTATGACATCACTTGATACACACTGGGAAGTTTTTTTGTGGTGCACTTGTCCCTTGAAACGGGGGTTGATTTTGGTGTTTTTTACCCAAAAATGAGTTTTTTGGGCTAGAGTTCTCGTTTTGAGGTCACAGTTCTCGTTAAGTTGGTAGATTTGTTTAAACTAAATATAACATTTTGTGTAACCACTCTTTGGTTGCATAGGATTTGTGACACTTGCATCATTGGAGTCATGTCTTGTTTCGTAACATTCCAATGATGAGAGGGTTCTATATCTTCAACTACAAAGGGGACATTGTCGGTCCCCTGCATTGGGAGTGCATTTGTCACAAGGAACCCCTATGACATCACTTCATACACACTGGGAAGTTTTTTTGTGGTGCACTTGTCCCTTGTCTACCCAAAGCTTATGTCACATGGTAGGATGTTTCAATTTGCATCGATTTTGCCAACAAGGTTGTTAATGGTTGACCTTTTTAATTCATTAATTACCCAAGCATGCACAACATATGTCATCCTAATTATTGGATATTTTGTTATGTGAGATCAAGGAAGGAAATATTGCCCCTTGATTTGTTGCTCATTTGTAAGTGGTCAACATGGAATTCCCTTGACATGCTACCAAGTTGAGCAATTTGATGTTTATTGTTACAAACCTCAACAATTTTAGTTGACATGCAAATTATGAAAGTTGGAATAGTGAGAAAAGTTGATCAATTGGAAAGAATCGTCTTTGCACTCGAATATTGACATGAAGGACCTCAATCGTTGAGATGATTGCAATGCTATGCACGCAAGATGCGACAACTTGGATAATGCACTACAGAAAATACAACTTCAATTTGAATGTGATTGACATCTATTGAACACATTCACATGGAACAGGGTCTTCATGGACTCTAGGGCTCGAGGAATCAAGAGCAATTGATGCAAATTAAGTTGTCAAGGATTAGCACACTTCTTTGTGCATATGGCCTAGAGGATAAGATGGAATCAACATTGGATTTAGTTGTGACTCTATTAAATATAAATCTTAATAGGAAATTTTACTCCATATAATAAATAATGATGATGATGATGATGATGATGATTAACGTCCACTAAGACCGAATTGGTCCATTGGACCTTAAGAGAGTAAGTGATTACTTTTGATTCTTTAGAATTATGTTTATGTGCTCGAAAAGCATTAAGAGAAGCTTTCCAAGATCACCATACTTTTGTTGAGTTAAGAGGTTAGGAAGGTTGGTAGTGTGATAAATATTTTGAAAATGAGATCTAATATGGGTATAGACTGGACAATCTAAGAGAAAGTGATTTTCATCTTCAACCTTCTTAGTGTCACAAAGGTGACACACTCTTTAATCCCATGGCGTTTTAGGAATTGACCAACGCCCAGTTTCACTATGCAGCTCGTGAGAATTTGTTCTTATCTTAGCAATGCTTATTTTTTTCTTTACACTTGGCAAAACAGATAGATAATTTTGATCTTCTAGATTAGGGTTGATTACATCTTTATAATACCTTAATTTTCTTTTTTCCTCTTAACTCTTTATCACACCACATTTTTTCCTTAAATTTTGATTTGACGTTTTTTTTAATAATATTTTTATTCTGCAAAATGGTTTCTTCCATGATTCCCCAATAGTTTAGCCAAGACCGGGTGTCTTTATGCCATCCTCACTTGAGTCGATGGTGGTTATGACTTGATTTTGAGGCAATTTTAGATAGCCTCTTGTCTTCCATGTTGTTTAACTTGTTCTTATACATTAGGTATCTAGTCATAGCCATGCTCTCAATGGAGGAGAGGCTTGTTTCTAAGAGGAGGATGGGATAGGGCGTATTTCCTTTAATTTTGAGATTATAGGTTA
>ML786611.1:384954-395393 GCA_009831015.1 Picea engelmannii
TGTCCTCCATGGCCTCAAACAGGCCTGGTTTTTATAGATCTGAAGTTGGTTATCCATCCCCAACTTCCTCCCAAAATCTGGCCTCCAAAAATGCCCAATATCTCCCAAAAATGGCCAAAATCCACTATTAACAAGCTAAAATCAATTAAAAATCAATTTAATATAGTTTAAAAAACCATATAAATTTAATTTGGGCGCAGCCCCTTTTGGCGCGCGCTCCTGATCATATGGGAGCCTGCCATATGGCCAAATGCTCCACCTATTGTGCGCTAGCCCCCCTGTCTGGGCTAGCTCCTGGTCTTTGGGCGCGTGTATAGAATTGATGGCTATGGATAGAGCCCCCGCACTCTTTTTGGTGGACAGGTCCTGATCATATGGGATCACTCGAGAACCAAGGGCTGGGCCCTATCCGCATACACCCCCAATGGTCGTATGGGAGTGTAATATAGCAGCGGGCTGGGGCAAAGCCCCAGCCCTTTCCGCCTCTGACTAACACTTTGTGTTAATTTAAATAAATAATTTTCCATAGAGATAGTAAGTAACACTAGCAGAGCGGCTGGCTAGCCCAGCCCTGCCAGTCCGTAGCGCGATGGAGGTCGGGGGTTCGACTTCGGTGGAGACCCCAAAATTTTGCATATCAATGAGCCAACCAATGAGTGCCACGTGGCAGCCCATGACTGGGCCATGCGGCACCTCAACAACCAATCAGACACTGTCACTTGTCAAACACTGGTTCATCCACTTGTCTGCCACGTACCTGTCTTGTCAGCATGCCACTGTACCTGCCACGTCATCCTGCTGACGTCATTCCGTGCCACGTGTCACCCTTACAGTGGTGACACGTGTCACCCTCGGATTGGTCCAACTCACCTGTTGTACACCCTGTCATCTGCCACATGTCATCTCCAGATGTTGCCACATCATTCGTATGGTTGTACGGCATGTACAGTCAGCCTACCACGTGGACTGTACGGACTGTACAATCACCCCCTTTTTTTACCTGTTTGTGTTTTCGATCAGAATGCGATATCTTTCGCATACGGAGTCCGTTTGACGAAGTAAATATATGACCGGAATCAGGAAGACAAGACGGACGCAATGGAATTGGTTTCTTCTGATTCTAAGAACTTTCATTTTTGAGCCTTTTTTAGCCCTATCAGGCTCCTGGATCTGATTTTGGATCACCTCACTCCTCCTTATTGTCTATAAACAACATCCAAGGGAAAAGGAGACAAATTCCCAAAGAAAAAATCAAAAGAGGACTTACTAGTAGAAGTGTGGACTGCTTTGTTATAAGAGTGTTGAATATAGATCAAATTTTCATGTCAGGTCTTCGAATGCTTCTGATTATAACCCCTCAAAAGTTGCACCAAAGTCTCGTTGACTACTTATGTCTGTCCATATGTTTGTGGATGGAATGTTGTATATCTCTTCAACTTAGTGTCCATATTCTCCCAAAGTGTAGTCCAAAAGGCACTGAGAAAGTCGGTATCATTGTTTGAGATGATGATCCTTGGTATCTCAAAGTGCACCCAGACTTGTTCAAAGAACATATTTGTTGTATCTTGTCCTTTGATGGTCTTTTTACTAGGCATACAAATGAACATCTTGATGAACCTATCAACTACCACAAATAAATAGTCATGTCCCTTCCTAGTTGTTGGTAAACCTCCCACAAAATCCATGGAAATGCTTTCCCAAGGTCAAGTGGGTACATGTAAGGGATGGCATAGACCTTTATTTCTATTATGGGATTGATGGTAAAACAAAGTCTGCATCCTTTAATATACCATGCTACATCTTCTTTCATTATGGGCTAGTACACATACCTTTGCAAGTTAGCAACTGTCTTCCCAACACCAAAATGTCCTACAAATTTGGAGGTGTGAGCCTCTCTAGTAAGTTGCAATCTTTCACCTTTAGGAACATGGAGCTTGTCTAGCTTGTAGAGTAATCTGTTATAGAGATGATAGTCAACCTTAGTACCACCTTATTCTACATGAATTTGGCTCTATAACGGTTGAAACACCTCCTTGAAGTCCTCATCTTCTATATATGCCTCTTTGTATGCATCATGGGTAAAAGGCTCCATGTGCATAAGAGTTCCCAAAGTTGTAATCTTGGGTGTGAGTGGTCTTGAAAGCATGTCCACCAACTTACTAGTGTTTCCCTTCTTATACTTCATGACTAGATGAAATTGTTGCAAAAAACCCATCCACTTGTAATGTCTAGTTAGTTGGAGCTTACTTACTCTAGGCTTGAAAATACTGTAGTGGTTGGTGATATGTATGGATAACGGTTTCCTTTCCCATCAGATAATGCTTCCACTTCTTAATAGCTTGAACTAGGTTATATAGTTCCTTATCATAGGTAGGGTAGTTTAATACCCCCCATGAACCATTTCAAAATGATAGCATATTGACTTACCTCCTAGCATCAAAACTACTCCCATAGCATACCCACTTACATATGTCTTCACTTCAAAGGGCTTCTACAAATTAGGCAATGTGAGAACTGGTGCTTGAATAATATTTTGGTCCATCTCATTGAAAGCTAATTTGTTGATTCTTTCCCCACTGAAAACCTTACCACTAGTTGTTATGGCATGTAGTGGTGCAGCTACCACTAAGGAAGATGCCATGAACTTCTGTAGGGATTTTGTTGCCCCAACAAAGCTCCTAACTTCAACGGCATTGGTAGGAACTAGTCATTTTATGATGGACTCCATCTTTGTGAGATATATCTTGAGCTCCCCTTCACTTATCACATAGCCCAAATACGCCAATGACTGTTGAGAAAACTCATATTTCTTGAGGTTAGCCAGTAGCTGGTGCTTTTTTAGAGTCTCTAACACCTGCATGAGATACGAGATGTGCTCCTCCTAGGTAGATATATAAATCAATATGTCATCCAAATACACTATAAAAAATGAATCTAAATATGGGCACAATACACCATTAATCAATCTCATAAATGTAGCCGGTGCATTAAATAAACCAAATGGCATGACGAATCATTCATACAAACCTTGCCTTGTCTTGAAGGTGGTATTCTAGGAGTCTTCTTCTTTGACACATACTCAGTGGTATCTTGATTTGAGATCCAACTTTGTGAAGTACTTGGCATGCTGCAACCGGTCCAACAAATCATCGATCTTGGGCAGAGGGTATCGATAATTGAGTGTAATCTTGTTCAAAGCTCTGTAGCTTATACAGATTCACCAAGTCCCATCCTTCTTAGGTACGATGATGATAGGTGACCCACAAGGTGAGGCACTTGGTCGAATTACTCCCTGCTCCAACAGTTGATGCAACTATTTCTTTACTTCATCTACTTCCATAACAAACTATCTATACAACCCAATATTTGGTAATGGGGAGTCAAGCAACAACTATATCTCGTGCTCCACTTCCATCTTAGGTGGTAGTCCTTTAGGCTCCTGGAACACTCCTCTGTATGCATGCAACAACTCCTCCAGTTGTTGTTTCTTATTTTTAGTTCATCGCTCCATGGATTCCTTTACTCCTATCGATTCATCACCTGGATGATTCTCTCATAAGAAAAGAAAAACGTAGTTCTTACTTGAACTAATCAACTTTTTGGCTTGGTTAGCACTTTCCAGTGAGATATTCGATTTACCTTTATGTACATTGATGATGAAATAATTCCCATCCTTGATCAGGCGGTACTAGTTTTCTCTCGACATGAAGATCGCATCCCTCATATACATGTAGGGGATTCTAAATAGTACACCACACATGTCAAGTGGGACTACATCCAACTCCACTTCATCATTACAATTTGCACTTACAACAATTTTGATCTTTCACTGTTTCAAGACCTTGATCTTTGCATCATTTTTTACCCACCCCAGTGGATATGGGATAGGATGATCATGAACCTCCAACCCAATCTTGTTGACTAGATCGACTACTACGAGATTGGCTTGTGAACCAGAATTGAATAGAACATCTACCTTGGTATTCTTGACCTGGATCTCGAGAAATAAGAGTTTTTTCATCTCCTTTTCTTCCTTGTGATGAAGCCTACTCAGATTCACCTCCTTCTTCATTGAAGTGTCGACAATCTTCTCATCCAAATCTAATTTGTTTTCCACCTGATTGCTTGAGTCCGTGGCTAGAAGGTTATTCTTCTTGGAATCCTTCTTATGGTTCTCAGGGTTCAACTCTGGATGTAGTTTCCAACACTTTTCCCCAGTGTGACCATTGATATTTCAATGGTTACAGTGGTTACTTGGATCCTTGCATTGATGTGAAGTGGCTATCATATTTTGGTCTTTCCATTTTTCGCTTCTTCTTCCCCTCATTAGAAGCGTCTTGGTTCTCTTTCTATTTGGAACCAGTTGGTTGTCTTTTTTTGTGGCCTATATTTTCCATATATTGTACTTGCACATAGGCCTCATTAACTATTCTAGGCTTGAATAACATCACTTGATTTCATAAATGACAGTGTAGACCCCCTCAATACTTTAGGAGTACATATGGGTTCTTGGAAGAGATACCCAACATGATATCCATGCTTATAAATTTGATGGTGTACTCTTGCACACTTTGCCCCTTCCTTTGCCTGAAGTAATTCCAATGGATCCATTAGTCCTCTACATACCCAATAGGGTATAATTGGGACTTAATGAGGGTTTTGAAATCCTCCCACTTAGTTACTAGCAGATCACCCTTTAGCCTAAGTGTTTCCATGTGACATTCCCACCAGGTTAATGCATTGCTCTCTAATTTCAGTCTGGAAAAAAAACTCTTATGCTCTTCTTCTATACGGTGGACACTGAAATAGACTTCTAATTGTTGCAACCAATGATTCAAATTTACTACATCAATCTCACCTTGGTATGGCTTGATGCCCACTTTTTCTTCCATTTTAAATAAAAACTATGAAGGGGTAATGGCACTAGAGTTTGGTTTCTCTTTCTTAGGCTCTTTCCTCAACTCCTTTTGTGGGTCTTCATTATCTCTCGGTTTCCCATCTGATCCAATATTTGACTTAGAGTCTCCAACCTCCTTGAATGGTCCAGGATTAATTGATAGAGCTTCCATGAGAAGGGTCATATTGCGAATGATATCAATAACTTGCTCCTCTTGCCTCACAAATCTCTCTTTTTCTAGATATTGAGGGTTGTTGTGAACAAAATTGTCTGCTATGGCTAGGGTTATGTGACTTCCTTCTCAAGCCAATTCCTAGATCATGCAACTTTCCACAAATACCCTAAAGAAAACTACTCTGATACCAATATGATCTGTAAATTGTCATGGATATTCCACTAGAACAATTCATCACAATAGATATTAAACTATTATGAAATCTTAGATTATGAAATTTGTTTCCTTAGATCCCAAATTAGTTATTACTAGCTTATTGCTCAGATTTATGAAAATAATTGAATATGAAAATAAAAGAACAAGAAAAAATATAAACACCATCCACAAAATTGAACACAAGATGTATCTTAGGAAACCCAATATAAGAGAAAATCCAGCTAGAAGGTGAGGCCTATGCTCTGCTATCTTTTCTTCAGTTATGGAAAACAAGTCCAAAGAAAGAGTCACTCACTATGGAGTTTCCTTTGACACTATGGCCTAAATGGTTGCCACATAATCTCCTACCTCTTATGTTATGCTCTCAAAACACCACTCCTTGGATGCTCTGCTCAACTATGGAACAAGTACAATACAAAAGAATGGAACCTCTTCCCCTTTTAGTGGCTTGGTATTTAACATAGCCCGATAGTGGTCTGGGGTTAGGGTTTTAACTTCCTTAACCCTTCATTAGTGACAAGGTTCGGATCTTCTATAATATCCTTGAAAATCCACACACGACTAGCCCCATACGTTTGAGTAATAGGGGCTGGCGTGGCAACCACTCATACCATGGTGGTCAACATAGTAGGTCAACTTGCGAGAGACATAAATTTCGTATAAAAACTTTGATTAAGGAGAGTCTTGCACCGTTGGAAAGGTATCAAAGTGTAGAATACAAAATCGTCTTTCAAAGTAGGTTTTAGACCAAAAAAATGTCGTTTGGTGCCTCAAAATGGCTCCAAAATATTTCAGATTCTTTTCGATCCCAATTTTCCAAATTAGAACCTACTGCTAAAATGGCTCTACAGGCCTATCCCTCCAATTTTTTCCAACCAGAAAGTACCGAGATAGATGAAAAATTATATAATGATCCAATATGGATCAGGAATAGTTCCATGAAATGTTTTTGAAGAGATGGGGGGTCGAAAAGTATAACAAATACTACCTGACATAGTTTAATACCCTTAAGAGGAATAATGGTGAGATAGTCCCCGAGTTCACCAATATGTTATGTAGGCTCTATCATTGTATTCCTAAGATTTTTAAACCATCTAAGCTAGCTTCCATGGTAACATATGCAGCTACCTTTGAGTCTTATTTTACCCTACACCTAAGAGAGAGGAAATCAGTTGACCTAGATGCAATGTTTAATGATGTTGAAGACCTAGAAATCAAGATGAGGGCCTTAGGAATACAACTCAAAACTAGACATGACCCCTCTATGAGATGAGAGTATCCTTATAGGAGGAGAATAAAGGAAGTTGAGATCCCATTTGTTGGCGAGGAGCCTTTTCCATGGAAAAAGAGACCAAAATTTTGAGATGTAGGGCCAATGATTTTACTATGGTAAGACAAGGAAAGTTCAATCACTCCTATTTGGGTCCAGCCCTCAAAGCCTAGAATTAACATATTAGAAATAAACCTTAGTACAGAAGGTCCCCCAATGTGTTGTAAAGTAAAAGTAGAACATAAGATCAAGATATCTCACAAACTTCTAGAGGATAGGCCAACATGATAGTTCCCCCCCATACTTATCATGAGGATTATTGTAGGAAAGATGTCAAAAACCTCATATAATCCCATGGATATCGATATGTTGTTTCATCCTAATGATAACATAAATACAACAAGAAATCCCCCCCTCCCCCCCCCACAACTCGATTCAACTACTTTGATCACAATGTAAGAGGAGGATGAAATGCAAGAGGAGGCCATTTTACTTAATGATGACTAGCCTTTTAATCTATCCCCTACCTAGCTTAGAATGGTGTTTAATAATAGTATGTCTAGGGTGAGAAGAATGCATGATCTACAACCAAGGTTGAATGAACCAAATTTTTGAAGGGTAGAGACCACAAAGGGAGTTGACAATGTAAGGAAATGTGTATCTAATTGTGTTGAAAGTTTGAGAAAATAAGAAGCAATTAAGGCCTTTAACTTTAGAAGACATGTGGTACCAATCAGGGAAGAGCATAAGGTGATTGACAAACCAAAGAATACTCAAGGTGTTGGTGTTGGTGACAATCCCCTAGCATCACAATAACCAAATGTCATTCTGACCAAGCCCATTATTTATGCCAAAGCCCTATATACAAGCCTTTTGATGCCCCCACCTTTTGATAGTACTAGACATGAAGTAAGAAAATTCAAAATTCGCATGCCCGTGTTTGAATTTTCCAAGAGATTTTCCTCTAAGAGACGCATTTGGGTTCATAGTAGTAAGAGAGTAGCCTCAAACCCAACTTGTAAGAGTTCAAATGTCCTAAAACAGAGTTGTAGACCAAGTTGCAAATGTCGTGGCTCTCTAAGATGAAGTTCCCATGCAAACCAATATGATTAACCTCCAAGATGATGCCCCAAATATTGTGATGGGGAATCTAATAGATGGAAGGGACAAGCTTACTCATCATCTATATATCACTATAGAAATCCAAAACATTCATCTCCATAAATTCTTGTATGAATTTGGAGCCTCTTATTCTTTGATGCCTTTGGAAATCACAGAGAAGTTGGAATTGGACATCAAAAGGACCTATAAATACGTATACTCATTTAATTGCAACAAGGTCCAATGCCTAGGGATGATTAAAGACCTAGTGGTTAGAATGGTGCATATCCAAAGGAAGTTTGTTATGATGGATGTGCTTATTGTAGATGTCCCCCCCACATATGGAATGTTGTTATCTAGACACTACAAAACCTCTATAATTTGTAGTATTCCATTTGATCTATCTTATTCCACTATACATATCTTTGCAGGTGACACTTGTCATTTGTGTAGGGAACCTAAGATTGCGTACACCATTACTCATCCTAAGAGTCCATCTAATTTTCCTTCCTATAGTTCAAATGACATTAGGAATTTCCTTCTTAGTTATGAATTAAATCCTATATATGGGTGTGAAAATTCAATGTTTTAAGAAGAAAATCTCAATCCCTCTAGCCTCTAGACTTTATGCATTGATGGGGCATGTAATAAGGATGTAAATGCAACCGAGGCACTTTTGGTTTCTCCTAAAGGGAAAGATTTCCCCTAGGATTTCAAGCTTGAGTTTAAATGCACTAACAATGAGGTTGAGTATGGGGCTCCTATTTTTGGATAAGATAATGCATGGAAGATGGGAACAAGCCTCCTCAAAATCTTTGGGGATTTTAACCCAATAATGAACCAAGTGAAGGAGATATATTAGAACAAGTACAAAAGGCTAAGAAAGTACAAGCACAAGGTCTAGGACATGTTTGATCATTTATTAAAGGCCTTTAACATTACTATTGTTCTTAGAGAAGTGATCCATGATTATGACAATCTATTTAAGTCTATTATTGAATTCAATCCTCCCAATATCGTGAATTTTTCTTACTCCATTAAGGTCATGCACATGCCTACCATTCTTGACAACATCAAAGGATGGAAAGTTTTCAAGGGTGATGCACAAATTGAGAGATTATTTGCTATGGTGCATGAATACACAAATTTAAATATTGATTCAGATGGGGAGGAGGAAGACTGTGAACTAGACATAGGTCAACCTTTGATTGTGTTATGCCTGACATGATAGGAGGCTAGAGAGCCATTTAGTTGAAGATAAATGTTTTGCCTATGGGCCTAGTCCCTTTAGAAAGGTTGTTTGACATGTATGGTGTGCCTTTGAATCTCTCAGTAAATCCATAATTGTTTAAGCTAGAAGACTGAAATATGGACAAAGAAGAGGATCCTCAATTTTTCAAACTATACAAGACCATATCTCCTTTAGAAAAGGAGGAATATATTAGGAATTTAGGGAATTTAAAGATATTTTTACATGGAAGTATGAGTACCTAAAGACTGATGACCAATACATTTTTCAACATCAAATTCCTCTTAAGGATGACATCAAGCCTTTGAGATAAAAGTAGGGATAGTTGAATCCTCTACTTTTCCCTCTTGTATAGAAGGAGATAAAAAGGATTTGCGATGAAAATATAATTGTCCCAATTAGGTATTCGGACCAGGTTGCTAATTTGGTGCCTATAAAAAGAAGAATGGGGAGATAAGGCTTTGTGTTGATTTCAAAAACTTGAGTAAGGTCTCCCTTGAATATAACTATCTATTCCCCACGATAGATCAAATGCTACAAAAGGTAGTAGGGCCTATGAGGATTTCCATTCTAGATGGTTTCTCTATCCATAGCCAACTCATATTTGACCTAGAAGATGTGTTGAAAATAAATTTCACAACTTCATTGGGCACATTTGCATAAGGATGCCCCTTGGATTAATGAATGTTGGAGCCACCTTCCAAAGGGATATGGACTATGCTTATGCAGACATAAAAAATCACTTCATTATTATATACTAGGATGACATGACTATTTTCTCTAAGAGGGCATATGATCACATGGGGCATTTAGGGCAATTTTTTGAAAGACACAAAAACTTTGGCATAATCCTCAATTCAAGGAACTCATTTTTGGGGATGGTAGAGGACAAGTTGTTGAGACAAATTGTCTTGTCTCAAGGGGTGTAGATTGATATGAAAAGGGTTGAGGCCATAAACATTATCCTCCCCATACAAAAAATGTCATCCAATCATTATTTGGGAGGATAAACTTACATTAGAGATTTATCCCAACCTTTTCTAAGCTCACCAAGCACATGACCTAGATATTGAAGAAAAACAATGAGATAATATGGGTTGACCCCACAAAAATATCATTCTTGGAAATAAACAAAGCTATGGGAGAAACCCGTGTGTTGATAAGCCTCAATTACACTAAGGACTTGTTAGCACACTTTTTGACCCCTAAATCAGATCTCAAATAAAGTAAAAATCAACGGGTAAAAGAGGTTAATTCTAGGAGAAAATGTCCTAAGTGTCACCAAAAAGTCTACTCTCCATTTGGGCTGGTGCATTCCAACCTCAGGGGGTGTCCCTAAGGTGTCTTCCTGCTATTATAAACCTCGAAAATATGCAATACAATCAGAAAAAATAGTAGCAAGCAAATTGTCTTTGGTGGGTGGTTAAGCTACCAAAGGGATAAGTAACACGTTTTAAATATTAATTGGACAAAACCCCCACAACATTAGTATTTTGTTGAATGAAAAGAAGAGGAAATGTGTGCTACAAGG
>ML786611.1:411567-436082 GCA_009831015.1 Picea engelmannii
GCCTGGTTTTTATAGATCTGAAGTTGGTTATCCATCCCCAACTTCCTCCCAAAATCTGGCCTCCAAAAATGCCCAATATCTCCCAAAAATGGCCAAAATCCACTATTAACAAGCTAAAATCAATTAAAAATCAATTTAATATAGTTTAAAAAACCATATAAATTTAATTTGGGCGCAGCCCCTTTTGGCGCGCGCTCCTGATCATATGGGAGCCTGCCATATGGCCAAATGCTCCACCTATTGTGCGCTAGCCCCCCTGTCTGGGCTAGCTCCTGGTCTTTGGGCGCGTGTATAGAATTGATGGCTATGGATAGAGCCCCCGCACTCTTTTTGGTGGACAGGTCCTGATCATATGGGATCACTCGAGAACCAAGGGCTGGGCCCTATCCGCATACACCCCCAATGGTCGTATGGGAGTGTAATATAGCAGCGGGCTGGGGCAAAGCCCCAGCCCTTTCCGCCTCTGACTAACACTTTGTGTTAATTTAAATAAATAATTTTCCATAGAGATAGTAAGTAACACTAGCAGAGCGGCTGGCTAGCCCAGCCCTGCCAGTCCGTAGCGCGATGGAGGTCGGGGGTTCGACTTCGGTGGAGACCCCAAAATTTTGCATATCAATGAGCCAACCAATGAGTGCCACGTGGCAGCCCATGACTGGGCCATGCGGCACCTCAACAACCAATCAGACACTGTCACTTGTCAAACACTGGTTCATCCACTTGTCTGCCACGTACCTGTCTTGTCAGCATGCCACTGTACCTGCCACGTCATCCTGCTGACGTCATTCCGTGCCACGTGTCACCCTTACAGTGGTGACACGTGTCACCCTCGGATTGGTCCAACTCACCTGTTGTACACCCTGTCATCTGCCACATGTCATCTCCAGATGTTGCCACATCATTCGTATGGTTGTACGGCATGTACAGTCAGCCTACCACGTGGACTGTACGGACTGTACAATCACCCCCTTTTTTTACCTGTTTGTGTTTTCGATCAGAATGCGATATCTTTCGCATACGGAGTCCGTTTGACGAAGTAAATATATGACCGGAATCAGGAAGACAAGACGGACGCAATGGAATTGGTTTCTTCTGATTCTAAGAACTTTCATTTTTGAGCCTTTTTTAGCCCTATCAGGCTCCTGGATCTGATTTTGGATCACCTCACTCCTCCTTATTGTCTATAAACAACATCCAAGGGAAAAGGAGACAAATTCCCAAAGAAAAAATCAAAAGAGGACTTACTAGTAGAAGTGTGGACTGCTTTGTTATAAGAGTGTTGAATATAGATCAAATTTTCATGTCAGGTCTTCGAATGCTTCTGATTATAACCCCTCAAAAGTTGCACCAAAGTCTCGTTGACTACTTATGTCTGTCCATATGTTTGTGGATGGAATGTTGTATATCTCTTCAACTTAGTGTCCATATTCTCCCAAAGTGTAGTCCAAAAGGCACTGAGAAAGTCGGTATCATTGTTTGAGATGATGATCCTTGGTATCTCAAAGTGCACCCAGACTTGTTCAAAGAACATATTTGTTGTATCTTGTCCTTTGATGGTCTTTTTACTAGGCATATGAATGAACATCTTGATGAACCTATCAACTACCACAAATAAATAGTCATGTCCCTTCCTAGTTGTTGGTAAACCTCCCACAAAATCCATGGAAATGCTTTCCCAAGGTCAAGTGGGTACATGTAAGGGATGGCATAGACCTTTATTTCTATTATGGGATTGATGGTAAAACAAAGTCTGCATCCTTTAATATACCATGCTACATCTTCTTTCATTATGGGCTAGTACACATACCTTTGCAAGTTAGCAACTGTCTTCCCAACACCAAAATGTCCTACAAATTTGGAGGTGTGAGCCTCTCTAGTAAGTTGCAATCTTTCACCTTTAGGAACATGGAGCTTGTCTAGCTTGTAGAGTAATCTGTTATAGAGATGATAGTCAACCTTAGTACCACCTTATTCTACATGAATTTGGCTCTATAACGGTTGAAACACCTCCTTGAAGTCCTCATCTTCTATATATGCCTCTTTGTATGCATCATGGGTAAAAGGCTCCATGTGCATAAGAGTTCCCAAAGTTGTAATCTTGGGTGTGAGTGGTCTTGAAAGCATGTCCACCAACTTACTAGTGTTTCCCTTCTTATACTTCATGACTAGATGAAATTGTTGCAAAAAACCCATCCACTTGTAATGTCTAGTTAGTTGGAGCTTACTTACTCTAGGCTTGAAAATACTGTAGTGGTTGGTGATATGTATGGATAACGGTTTCCTTTCCCATCAGATAATGCTTCCACTTCTTAATAGCTTGAACTAGGTTATATAGTTCCTTATCATAGGTAGGGTAGTTTAATACCCCCCATGAACCATTTCAAAATGATAGCATATTGACTTACCTCCTAGCATCAAAACTACTCCCATAGCATACCCACTTACATATGTCTTCACTTCAAAGGGCTTCTACAAATTAGGCAATGTGAGAACTGGTGCTTGAATAATATTTTGGTCCATCTCATTGAAAGCTAATTTGTTGATTCTTTCCCCACTGAAAACCTTACCACTAGTTGTTATGGCATGTAGTGGTGCAGCTACCACTAAGGAAGATGCCATGAACTTCTGTAGGGATTTTGTTGCCCCAACAAAGCTCCTAACTTCAACGGCATTGGTAGGAACTAGTCATTTTATGATGGACTCCATCTTTGTGAGATATATCTTGAGCTCCCCTTCACTTATCACATAGCCCAAATACGCCAATGACTGTTGAGAAAACTCATATTTCTTGAGGTTAGCCAGTAGCTGGTGCTTTTTTAGAGTCTCTAACACCTGCATGAGATACGAGATGTGCTCCTCCTAGGTAGATATATAAATCAATATGTCATCCAAATACACTATAAAAAATGAATCTAAATATGGGCACAATACACCATTAATCAATCTCATAAATGTAGCCGGTGCATTAAATAAACCAAATGGCATGACGAATCATTCATACAAACCTTGCCTTGTCTTGAAGGTGGTATTCTAGGAGTCTTCTTCTTTGACACATACTCAGTGGTATCTTGATTTGAGATCCAACTTTGTGAAGTACTTGGCATGCTGCAACCGGTCCAACAAATCATCGATCTTGGGCAGAGGGTATCGATAATTGAGTGTAATCTTGTTCAAAGCTCTGTAGCTTATACAGATTCACCAAGTCCCATCCTTCTTAGGTACGATGATGATAGGTGACCCACAAGGTGAGGCACTTGGTCGAATTACTCCCTGCTCCAACAGTTGATGCAACTATTTCTTTACTTCATCTACTTCCATAACAAACTATCTATACAACCCAATATTTGGTAATGGGGAGTCAAGCAACAACTATATCTCGTGCTCCACTTCCATCTTAGGTGGTAGTCCTTTAGGCTCCTGGAACACTCCTCTGTATGCATGCAACAACTCCTCCAGTTGTTGTTTCTTATTTTTAGTTCATCGCTCCATGGATTCCTTTACTCCTATCGATTCATCACCTGGATGATTCTCTCATAAGAAAAGAAAAACGTAGTTCTTACTTGAACTAATCAACTTTTTGGCTTGGTTAGCACTTTCCAGTGAGATATTCGATTTACCTTTATGTACATTGATGATGAAATAATTCCCATCCTTGATCAGGCGGTACTAGTTTTCTCTCGACATGAAGATCGCATCCCTCATATACATGTAGGGGATTCTAAATAGTACACCACACATGTCAAGTGGGACTACATCCAACTCCACTTCATCATTACAATTTGCACTTACAACAATTTTGATCTTTCACTGTTTCAAGACCTTGATCTTTGCATCATTTTTTACCCACCCCAGTGGATATGGGATAGGATGATCATGAACCTCCAACCCAATCTTGTTGACTAGATCGACTACTACGAGATTGGCTTGTGAACCAGAATTGAATAGAACATCTACCTTGGTATTCTTGACCTGGATCTCGAGAAATAAGAGTTTTTTCATCTCCTTTTCTTCCTTGTGATGAAGCCTACTCAGATTCACCTCCTTCTTCATTGAAGTGTCGACAATCTTCTCATCCAAATCTAATTTGTTTTCCACCTGATTGCTTGAGTCCGTGGCTAGAAGGTTATTCTTCTTGGAATCCTTCTTATGGTTCTCAGGGTTCAACTCTGGATGTAGTTTCCAACACTTTTCCCCAGTGTGACCATTGATATTTCAATGGTTACAGTGGTTACTTGGATCCTTGCATTGATGTGAAGTGGCTATCATATTTTGGTCTTTCCATTTTTCGCTTCTTCTTCCCCTCATTAGAAGCGTCTTGGTTCTCTTTCTATTTGGAACCAGTTGGTTGTCTTTTTTTGTGGCCTATATTTTCCATATATTGTACTTGCACATAGGCCTCATTAACTATTCTAGGCTTGAATAACATCACTTCATTTCATAAATGACAGTGTAGACCCCCTCAATACTTTAGGAGTACATATGGGTTCTTGGAAGAGATACCCAACATGATATCCATGCTTATAAATTTGATGGTGTACTCTTGCACACTTTGCCCCTTCCTTTGCCTGAAGTAATTCCAATGGATCCATTAGTCCTCTACATACCCAATAGGGTATAATTGGGACTTAATGAGGGTTTTGAAATCCTCCCACTTAGTTACTAGCAGATCACCCTTTAGCCTAAGTGTTTCCATGTGACATTCCCACCAGGTTAATGCATTGCTCTCTAATTTCAGTCTGGAAAAAAAACTCTTATGCTCTTCTTCTATACGGTGGACACTGAAATAGACTTCTAATTGTTGCAACCAATGATTCAAATTTACTACATCAATCTCACCTTGGTATGGCTTGATGCCCACTTTTTCTTCCATTTTAAATAAAAACTATGAAGGGGTAATGGCACTAGAGTTTGGTTTCTCTTTCTTAGGCTCTTTCCTCAACTCCTTTTGTGGGTCTTCATTATCTCTCGGTTTCCCATCTGATCCAATATTTGACTTAGAGTCTCCAACCTCCTTGAATGGTCCAGGATTAATTGATAGAGCTTCCATGAGAAGGGTCATATTGCGAATGATATCAATAACTTGCTCCTCTTGCCTCACAAATCTCTCTTTTTCTAGATATTGAGGGTTGTTGTGAACAAAATTGTCTGCTATGGCTAGGGTTATGTGACTTCCTTCTCAAGCCAATTCCTAGATCATGCAACTTTCCACAAATACCCTAAAGAAAACTACTCTGATACCAATATGATCTGTAAATTGTCATGGATATTCCACTAGAACAATTCATCACAATAGATATTAAACTATTATGAAATCTTAGATTATGAAATTTGTTTCCTTAGATCCCAAATTAGTTATTACTAGCTTATTGCTCAGATTTATGAAAATAATTGAATATGAAAATAAAAGAACAAGAAAAAATATAAACACCATCCACAAAATTGAACACAAGATGTATCTTAGGAAACCCAATATAAGAGAAAATCCAGCTAGAAGGTGAGGCCTATGCTCTGCTATCTTTTCTTCAGTTATGGAAAACAAGTCCAAAGAAAGAGTCACTCACTATGGAGTTGCCTTTGACACTATGGCCTAAATGGTTGCCACATAATCTCCTACCTCTTATGTTATGCTCTCAAAACACCACTCCTTGGATGCTCTGCTCAACTATGGAACAAGTACAATACAAAAGAATGGAACCTCTTCCCCTTTTAGCGGCTTGGTATTTAACATAGCCCGATAGTGGTCCGGGGTTAGGGTTTTAACTTCCTTAACCCTTCATTAGTGACAAGGTTTGGATCTTCTATAATATCCTTGAAAATCCACACACGACTAGCCCCATACGTTTGAGTAATAGGGGCTGGCGTGGCAACCACTCATACCATGGTGGTCAACATAGTAGGTCAACTTGCGAGAGGCATAAATTTCGTATAAAAACTTTGATTAAGGAGAGTCTTGCATGGAAAGGTATCAAAGTGTAGAATACAAAATCGTCTTTCAAAGTAGGTTTTGGACCAAAAAAATGTCGTTTGGTGCCTCAAAATGGCTCCAAAATATTTCAGATTCTTTTCGATCCCAATTTTCCAAATTAGAACCTACTGCTAAAATGGCTCTACAGGCCTATCCCTCCAATTTTTTCCACCCAGAAAGTACCGAGATAGGTGAAAAATTATATAATGATCCAATATGGATCAGGAATAGTTCCATGAAATGTTTTTGAAGAGATGGGGGGTCGAAAAGTATAACAAATACTACCTGACATAGTTTAATACCCTTAAGAGGAATAATGGTGAGATAGTCCCCGAGTTCACCAATATGTTATGTAGGCTCTATCATTGTATTCCTAAGATTTTTAAACCATCTAAGCTAGCTTCCATGGTAACATATGCAGCTACCTTTGAGTCTTATTTTACCCTACACCTAAGAGAGAGGAAATCAGTTGACCTAGATGCAATGTTTAATGATGTTGAAGACCTAGAAATCAAGATGAGGGCCTTAGGAATACAACTCAAAACTAGACATGACCCCTCTATGAGATGAGAGTATCCTTATAGGAGGAGAATAAAGGAAGTTGAGATCCCATTTGTTGGCGAGGAGCCTTTTCCATGGAAAAAGAGACCAAAATTTTGAGATGTAGGGCCAATGATTTTACTATGGTAAGACAAGGAAAGTTCAATCACTCCTATTTGGGTCCAGCCCTCAAAGCCTAGAATTAACATATTAGAAATAAACCTTAGTACAGAAGGTCCCCCAATGTGTTGTAAAGTAAAAGTAGAACATAAGATCAAGATATCTCACAAACTTCTAGAGGATAGGCCAACATGATAGTTCCCCCCCATACTTATCATGAGGATTATTGTAGGAAAGATGTCAAAAACCTCATATAATCCCATGGATATCGATATGTTGTTTCATCCTAATGATAACATAAATACAACAAGAAATCCCCCCCTCCCCCCCCCACAACTCGATTCAACTACTTTGATCACAATGTAAGAGGAGGATGAAATGCAAGAGGAGGCCATTTTACTTAATGATGACTAGCCTTTTAATCTATCCCCTACCTAGCTTAGAATGGTGTTTAATAATAGTATGTCTAGGGTGAGAAGAATGCATGATCTACAACCAAGGTTGAATGAACCAAATTTTTGAAGGGTAGAGACCACAAAGGGAGTTGACAATGTAAGGAAATGTGTATCTAATTGTGTTGAAAGTTTGAGAAAATAAGAAGCAATTAAGGCCTTTAACTTTAGAAGACATGTGGTACCAATCAGGGAAGAGCATAAGGTGATTGACAAACCAAAGAATACTCAAGGTGTTGGTGTTGGTGACAATCCCCTAGCATCACAATAACCAAATGTCATTCTGACCAAGCCCATTATTTATGCCAAAGCCCTATATACAAGCCTTTTGATGCCCCCACCTTTTGATAGTACTAGACATGAAGTAAGAAAATTCAAAATTCGCATGCCCGTGTTTGAATTTTCCAAGAGATTTTCCTCTAAGAGACGCATTTGGGTTCATAGTAGTAAGAGAGTAGCCTCAAACCCAACTTGTAAGAGTTCAAATGTCCTAAAACAGAGTTGTAGACCAAGTTGCAAATGTCGTGGCTCTCTAAGATGAAGTTCCCATGCAAACCAATATGATTAACCTCCAAGATGATGCCCCAAATATTGTGATGGGGAATCTAATAGATGGAAGGGACAAGCTTACTCATCATCTATATATCACTATAGAAATCCAAAACATTCATCTCCATAAATTCTTGTATGAATTTGGAGCCTCTTATTCTTTGATGCCTTTGGAAATCACAGAGAAGTTGGAATTGGACATCAAAAGGACCTATAAATACGTATACTCATTTAATTGCAACAAGGTCCAATGCCTAGGGATGATTAAAGACCTAGTGGTTAGAATGGTGCATATCCAAAGGAAGTTTGTTATGATGGATGTGCTTATTGTAGATGTCCCCCCCACATATGGAATGTTGTTATCTAGACACTACAAAACCTCTATAATTTGTAGTATTCCATTTGATCTATCTTATTCCACTATACATATCTTTGCAGGTGACACTTGTCATTTGTGTAGGGAACCTAAGATTGCGTACACCATTACTCATCCTAAGAGTCCATCTAATTTTCCTTCCTATAGTTCAAATGACATTAGGAATTTCCTTCTTAGTTATGAATTAAATCCTATATATGGGTGTGAAAATTCAATGTTTTAAGAAGAAAATCTCAATCCCTCTAGCCTCTAGACTTTATGCATTGATGGGGCATGTAATAAGGATGTAAATGCAACCGAGGCACTTTTGGTTTCTCCTAAAGGGAAAGATTTCCCCTAGGATTTCAAGCTTGAGTTTAAATGCACTAACAATGAGGTTGAGTATGGGGCTCCTATTTTTGGATAAGATAATGCATGGAAGATGGGAACAAGCCTCCTCAAAATCTTTGGGGATTTTAACCCAATAATGAACCAAGTGAAGGAGATATATTAGAACAAGTACAAAAGGCTAAGAAAGTACAAGCACAAGGTCTAGGACATGTTTGATCATTTATTAAAGGCCTTTAACATTACTATTGTTCTTAGAGAAGTGATCCATGATTATGACAATCTATTTAAGTCTATTATTGAATTCAATCCTCCCAATATCGTGAATTTTTCTTACTCCATTAAGGTCATGCACATGCCTACCATTCTTGACAACATCAAAGGATGGAAAGTTTTCAAGGGTGATGCACAAATTGAGAGATTATTTGCTATGGTGCATGAATACACAAATTTAAATATTGATTCAGATGGGGAGGAGGAAGACTGTGAACTAGACATAGGTCAACCTTTGATTGTGTTATGCCTGACATGATAGGAGGCTAGAGAGCCATTTAGTTGAAGATAAATGTTTTGCCTATGGGCCTAGTCCCTTTAGAAAGGTTGTTTGACATGTATGGTGTGCCTTTGAATCTCTCAGTAAATCCATAATTGTTTAAGCTAGAAGACTGAAATATGGACAAAGAAGAGGATCCTCAATTTTTCAAACTATACAAGACCATATCTCCTTTAGAAAAGGAGGAATATATTAGGAATTTAGGGAATTTAAAGATATTTTTACATGGAAGTATGAGTACCTAAAGACTGATGACCAATACATTTTTCAACATCAAATTCCTCTTAAGGATGACATCAAGCCTTTGAGATAAAAGTAGGGATAGTTGAATCCTCTACTTTTCCCTCTTGTATAGAAGGAGATAAAAAGGATTTGCGATGAAAATATAATTGTCCCAATTAGGTATTCGGACCAGGTTGCTAATTTGGTGCCTATAAAAAGAAGAATGGGGAGATAAGGCTTTGTGTTGATTTCAAAAACTTGAGTAAGGTCTCCCTTGAATATAACTATCTATTCCCCACGATAGATCAAATGCTACAAAAGGTAGTAGGGCCTATGAGGATTTCCATTCTAGATGGTTTCTCTATCCATAGCCAACTCATATTTGACCTAGAAGATGTGTTGAAAATAAATTTCACAACTTCATTGGGCACATTTGCATAAGGATGCCCCTTGGATTAATGAATGTTGGAGCCACCTTCCAAAGGGATATGGACTATGCTTATGCAGACATAAAAAATCACTTCATTATTATATACTAGGATGACATGACTATTTTCTCTAAGAGGGCATATGATCACATGGGGCATTTAGGGCAATTTTTTGAAAGACACAAAAACTTTGGCATAATCCTCAATTCAAGGAACTCATTTTTGGGGATGGTAGAGGACAAGTTGTTGAGACAAATTGTCTTGTCTCAAGGGGTGTAGATTGATATGAAAAGGGTTGAGGCCATAAACATTATCCTCCCCATACAAAAAATGTCATCCAATCATTATTTGGGAGGATAAACTTACATTAGAGATTTATCCCAACCTTTTCTAAGCTCACCAAGCACATGACCTAGATATTGAAGAAAAACAATGAGATAATATGGGTTGACCCCACAAAAATATCATTCTTGGAAATAAACAAAGCTATGGGAGAAACCCGTGTGTTGATAAGCCTCAATTACACTAAGGACTTGTTAGCACACTTTTTGACCCCTAAATCAGATCTCAAATAAAGTAAAAATCAACGGGTAAAAGAGGTTAATTCTAGGAGAAAATGTCCTAAGTGTCACCAAAAAGTCTACTCTCCATTTGGGCTGGTGCATTCCAACCTCAGGGGGTGTCCCTAAGGTGTCTTCCTGCTATTATAAACCTCGAAAATATGCAATACAATCAGAAAAAATAGTAGCAAGCAAATTGTCTTTGGTGGGTGGTTAAGCTACCAAAGGGATAAGTAACACGTTTTAAATATTAATTGGACAAAACCCCCACAACATTAGTATTTTGTTGAATGAAAAGAAGAGGAAATGTGTGCTACAAGGAAGGAGTGATGAAAAGTGAGAGTTGAGTGAGGGAGATGTCCACACATGAGATAAATCGCCCACACGTGTGGAAGAGGGATAAATGCATGCACACATGTGGGATATGCATGGGGAAGTGCACCCAAGTGGAAAGTAGAGGGAGATGTGTGCATGGTGATAAGGGAGTGTGAAATTAGGGGAGTAGAGTAAGAGAAAGAGTGAGTTGATCATTAGTCAGCTCAACCTTTCCAACTTTGCATGCCAACCTAGCCACATGTGTGCTTTTATTGTAAAACACACCACCTTTCCTCAAAAAGTGCACCCAACATGCGCATGTAATGGTGCACCACATCTCACACTCTCAATTTTCCATATGTCAGAATTTTTTCTCGCCACTTGTCACCTTGCATGGTGACCCCACCTGCTAAATATAGCCCTTCTAAAAATAGACATGCCAAAAATAGTAGTCACCCTAAAAAGTAGGAAAATTCCAAATATGTCTAGGACCACTAGGAGACCACTGCTAAATAAAGTATGTATAAAAACATGCACTGCTAAAAATATAATCTTGTCGCATGTCAATGAAATTATACTCATCATATTTGTTTTTCAGTGAGGAATCTGAATATGTGATCATAATCATCATCTAAGGCCTGGATCTCCACTTGATAAAAATAATAAACTGCTTGTACGCCATCTAGAAAAGGATCAATGGAAGCATGCAATTACAAGGACTTTGAATATGTGATCAATACTACCTCGCGGACCTCCAATCTCTGTCTCCTCAAAAGTAGGGAATATATTATATATAGACATCTCTTTCTATCCATGAATACCTGTGCAACTTCTATCTATGAAATAAAGAACACTACCACACCAATCCTATACCTATATTTGTATGGGAACCAAGCTTGGCTCAAAAAAGGCTATCTCTGGGAAAAAATCCGAGTGTTATCCAAAATAGAACACGATGGCTCTTAACCCTCATTATTTTCGAGAAAGAAAATCTAGGGGTTAACAATGGTGACTCAAGGGGTTGGGATTCACAGGATGTTGAGAACCCGTGAATATCTATGTCTAAAAACTGTAAATAATGCTCTATGAGAAAACTAAAGAAACATACCAGTAGAATTGTACCTATGTGGAAGAGAAAATCCCTATAAGCTTACTTGTGATCCCAAATGCCTATCCAATGGGAAATGGAGTCAAAACAAATATAAACCTCCTATTGACTAGCTGAAAAACAAGGGGTCTCATCCAAATCTGCTACCTTCTACCATATGTTATGTACACTCCTCCCTATGGTAAATGTGTTGAAGTTGACAGATGGGAGAGAGTCACTTAGTTAGATGTCAATAATGTAAACACCTGTCAAGTGCGAAGGAACCTACCAATGATGTCAATGGGCCCTAAGGTACGAGCACAAATAGTCACCATGAAAGATTTATTGAAGTCGAACAATGACAAGTATCATTCAATCAAGGCCCAATAATGCTCAACCTCGTCGAATGTGAAATGATCACCAATGAGGCTAACGACCATCAAGGTGCTCTACTTCTAGATCATCCCCAGATAATGTGTCAGAGTCAATGTAGGATGATCTGTTGAAAGGAAAGAAATGATGAAAACTCCTCCCTCAACAAGAAGTGATAACTCAAAAAGATATAAGATGTATGGTACCATGTCCATACTGTTGGATGAGGGGGATGAACAACTCAAAACAGATGACTCAATGGAAAGTAAAGAAGAGACAAAACATAAGATGAATCAAGACTCTCCTATGTCTCTTCAACTCCACCCTTCCTAATAGACTCAATGCTTCAGAAAATGAATAAACAACCCCCCATATAGGATCACTCTAATGATAAGACAACAAAAGAATCAACAAATATATGATAATACATTCTGAGGATTTGAATCGCTCGGACAACAATGTAAGGAGAAAAGTACATTAGAAGACATGACCACATGCTGATATAACAAGGGAAAAATCAACGACTCTTACCTAGGCTTGAAAATGGATGACTGTGAAAGGAAAAAATTGCAAAACAAAAAGATTAAATTGTTGTCCTAAAACATAAAAATCAGCAAGATTGAAATCTGAAAATGACCTTGTGGAAAGGAAAGGAACTACATTACTACCCCTCCAAAACCCAAAATTTTACCTCTTTTTTTTTTTTTGTAGGGGGGACTTGATCCCTCATTGGAAGTAGTATTTCAATTGTTTCCCATTGAATGTTAGCCCCTCATGATCACCATCCAATTTGGCCAAATGAAAAGTGTTAGGCCCCACCGCCACATCGATACGATATGGTCCCAACCATAAACTATCGAACTTGTTGTGGTCAACTGGTTTCTCATTCTTCTTGTCCCACAATAACACTATATCTCCAACCTAAAAAGATTTCCCTTTAGCCTTTCGGTCAAACATCCTCTTGACTTGAGCCTGGTATTCTTTGAATCAAATGTAAGCCACAAGTCTCTCTTCCTCTAATTGTACCAACCTATCTATATGATGTTGCAAAGCCTCCTGGTTGGTAGTAAACCATCCCAATAAATTGTACACTGGTAACTTCAAATTCATTAGTAGACCCATGTCTAAACCATAAACCAATTCAAATGGAATCTTCCCAGTTGCATGCTTCTTAGTAATTCTATCATCCCATAATGCATATTTCAAACAAGTGTCCCACACTCGCTTGTTGTCACCAACTATCTTTCTGATTATTCGGATGAGATTTTTGTTACTCAATTATGCCAATCCATTCCCCTGTGGATAGTAATTGGTCGAATGAGACAATATGATGTTATAGTGGGAACATAATGAGACCAACTCAATATGTCTAAAGACACTGGAATTATCTATTGTAATCTTACTCAGGACTCCAAATCTCATGATAATGTTTTCCTCCAAAAATTTGATGATGACGACACTAGATGATGTCTTCAAAGGAACTGCCTCCACCCATCTCGTGAAATAATAAGTAGAAACCAAAATACAACTATGCCCACCACCAGAATTTTTTGAGAACCATCCCACAAAGTCTATCCCCCACTACTAGAATGGAGCCTCTACTATGACTAGATCAAGGGGAAGAGCGGGAAGTTTTCGCTTCCCCTAAAATATCTGACAAGGCTCTCATGCTTGAACAAACGCATGCACGTATGCAAATAATGTAGGCAAGTAATAGTTGGCACACATGATCTTGTGTGCAATGTTTTGAGCTGAGAAATTCCCACCACACACTCCTGAATGTAGGTCATGTAGTATCTCTTTAGACTCATCAAAGTCCACACATCGTAAAATAATGCTCAAGCGAAATAATCAAAGCCTTTACTTGTTCAGTTACTTGAATTTCTTGGATGGCATCTAGATTATTCTTCGTCATCATTTTATCTAACCCCTAGCCTCTTATCAACTTGGTAAACTTGATCTCAAGATCATACTCTTGGATTTTCATGGTCCATCTCCCCCTTGTTCTGTTACACTCCTTTTGAACCAAAACTTGTTTGACCATGGGGTGAGGGACATAAGTGATTATTCGAGCATTCCAAAAATAATTCCTGAAATAAACCAATCCTTTGACTAATGTGTTAGCTTTCTTCTCCATTATTTCATAATTCAATCCAAACCCTTGGAGAGCTTTACTCACGAAAGCTATCGTTTGCTCCATACCTTGATTTTTTTATGCAAAAGAACAAAAACTATAGTTAATTCAGATGCAAAAGAGAATAATTGAAACTCCTTATTATAATCAAGACTAATACGAACAAGATAATGACACAAATAATTTTTAATATCCTCAAAATCCATTTTAGCCTCTTCGTTCCACTTCAAGTCATGGTCCTTTTTCAACATGTCCGAGATAGGCTTTACAATTTCTGCGAAGTTGGGAATGAACCGCCTTATGAAATAGATCTGACCAAAAAAGAACCAAATGGCCTTCTTATCATTGGGGAGAGGTACTTCATGAATTCCCTTTATTGTGTTAGGATAAACCTTTACACCATCTTTGGAGATAATATGGCCCAACAAATTTCCTTTAGAAACTCCAAGGATTGATTTCTTTGGATTTAATGAGATTCTGAGTGACCTGCACTTGTCAAAAAATTTACACAAGTGAGATACATGATCAACTCTTTTCCTTGAAAACACAGTAATATTATCCTGATAAACTACAATGAAATTAAAAAGGTAATCAGAAAAAGAAAAGTCCATAGCCCGTTGAAATGTGGCCCCTGCGTTCTTAAGTCCAAATGGCATGTGTGTGTAAGCATATGTGCCCCATAGGGTTGTGTATTCCATCTTGTGTCTGTCATTATTGTCTACCACTACCTGATTATACCCTGAAAATCCATCCAACATGGACATCATACCGGAACCTATGACTACTTGAAGCACATGTTCCATGGAGATGAGTGGATAGTTATCTTTAAGAGATGCTAGATTGAGATTCTGATAATCAATACACACATGTATCTCACCAGTTTGTTTCCTTACCAGTACAAAATTTTCCACCCAATTCAAATACTCGACTGTCTCAATGATCTGTGTTTCATATAACTTCTATAGTTCCTTTTGGATGGAGGGTGCCACCTTTGGGTTCATGTACCTTTGTCTCTGTCGAAATGGTTTTGCGCCTTCAATGAGTGGGATTGCATGCTTAAGGATATTTGGATCATAGGCTTTGAGTTGCTCATAGGACCATGGAAACACGTCCCTGTATTCCCTAACCAATGATACAATCTTGGTTCTTTCCTGAGGGGTGCAATCTTGCCCAAATTTGACAATCCTTGGTGTCTCTTTGGATCCAATGTTTATTTTTATCACCTTGTGATTTGTAAGAGGTTTGTTAGTGCCTAGAAATGCATCAGATTTATTAAATAATCCTTCTAAAGAAAACAAACCTTTGGGAATATTATTACTTTTCAAGTGGATCATAAAAAATTCTTCTCCTTCATGTATCTCTTCAACTACATGGTTAGCAAAATCATTAATGCAATTTAAAAAATTACATATTTTCTTATCATCTTCAAAAAATTGCCATGAACCAATGTCATTAGGGACATAGGGGAAAAAATATACCTCAACCATATACTTTATGTATGGATTTGTTAAGTATGGTTGAAAAAGCACAGTCGTAGATGCCATATAATTTACCAATTTATTGAGGAGCCAAGGCACAACAGTTATGTTGAATGCATGATAGTACTCTATCTCATCCCGCACTAGATCTTTATACTTCTTTAGACATGTATTTCGTGCTTCACACAACATTCTTGCTTGGTTAACCACCAACTAAGAATCCCCTTGCACCTTTAATTCTTCGATTCCCATATTTCTGGCTAGTCGGAGTCCTAACAGTAAGGCCTCATATTCTACCATATTGTTAGTGCAATCAAATTCCAAATGAAAAGAAAGCAAAAAAATCATACCCGATGGAATATTGAGAACTTATCCTACTCCTGATCCAAATTTTGCTCGGGCCTAATCAAACTACATAGTCCACATTCCCCCATTCAACTTTTCTTTCACAATGGGCTCCTCCTGATCCTCTATTATGAGATAAGCCCCTAAATCTGATTCCTCTATATTAGGGTACAATGGATCATTATCTAAACATTTAGGATCTTCCACACAATGCAATATTTTTTGTTTTTTGAATAGCCTTACGTCCCATGTTAGAGAATATTGGATATTTGCAAACAACCAATCCATATGAACACTTCCTCCTACATCTTTTGACCAATTCTTGGATAAAATCAGGCCCCACTAGACCATACAGTCATTCACTACTACATCCATGGTCATGATCTTCATTGGGCATACATGTAAATGAACCTAGAGGTTTTTGATCACCCCACAAATTGGTACCTCCCTTGCATGAATTGCCTAAACATTCTTGTAAGGTTTAGTGATCTATCTAAGCTCATTCATAATATCAAGGGTCATAACGTTAGTGGAATAATCTGTAAACTATCATGGATATTCAACTAGAATGGTTCGTCACAACAGATCTAATAAATAAAACCAAAATCTACCTATGAAGGTTAAATTCCTTTAGATTTCCAGAATATTTAGTTACTTATTTTTTTCTTATGCATGAAATTGATAAAATGCAGAAAATCGAGAATAGTAAAATGCAATCACACACCATCCATACAATAACACAAATATTTTCTCTGGGAAACCCTTATAGGAGAAAACCCAGCTAGAAGGTGAGGTTGCTCTGCTCTTTCTTCTTTGGTACGGAAATAATGCAAGTACAAAGGATAAGGCACTCTCCATGGAGTTACCTGAAACCTGTGGCATGTCAGGATACTACAAAAAATTAACCCCCTATATTATGCTCTCTAATTTCCCACTCCTAGTTGTTCTGCTATGTTATGGAACAAAATACAATAACATAGAATGGAACCCATTTTCCTCCTAGAAACCTGATATTTAACATAGCCCGAAGGCCATATAGGGTTAGGGTATTGACTTTCTCAACCCTCAATTAGTGATCAGGTTTGGACCTTCTAGAGTGTTCTGGAAAATCCACTATGTGGATAGCCACACACTTTTAAGTAATGGGGGCTCACATGGCATCCACACGCACCATGGTGATCAATACAATAGGTAAACTTGTGGGAGGCATAACTTTCACATATGAAATCCGATTGAGGCAATTCTTACACCATTAGAAAGGTATCCATAGTAAGGTTTGGACCATAAAAAAGTGTCGTTTAATGCCTCAAAATGGCTCTGAAATATTTCAGATAGTTTTTTGGACCCAAATTTCCAAATTTGGATGAACCGCCAAAATTACCCTGCAAGTTGATTCCTCCATTTTTTCCACCTAGAAAGTACTAAGATAGATGACAAATAATACAGTGATCCTATCTGGATCATACCTCCCCATTTAGGGAGGATTTTGGTCCCCAAAATATTTACTGAATGAGGTGAGGAAAGTTTTCCTCTACCTTCTCCTAGGAGTACAACTTTTCTTTGCCTTGAAGTTGTCCTTTCAACCCAATCTTCCAAAGGTCATGTTGCCCATGTCTTGTAGTTCTAGACCTCTTATGAAAAACCATGTCTTCTGCCAACTCTTCATGAGCATCTGGTGTTAAATTCATTATGGAAGGTAGGCGCTACTCGTCCTCTTGATCCAACATGGAGGGATCACAGAGTTTGAGATTCTCCACGTTCACTACTAAGTAAATGTGCATGTATGGGGGTAGACTAAGTTTGTAGGAATTATCGCCCACCTTTTCCAATACCTCAAAAGGAACATAGCGAATAGTCTTCATATTCTTACCAAGACCCTATAATATTTCCTTATTTAGATGTAACCATACTCTTTCTCCCACTCTAAATGTTCTCTCTGTTCTGTGTTGCTTATTTCTAGCCTTGTACTTTTCTTGTGACTTCTTAAACATCTCCTATACTTGCAAATGGATCTGCTTGATATTCTCAACATTTTTTCTACTTTTAATGCATCTCCTATGAGGTCCTCCCCCACTCCTCCACATTGTCCATATACATCATCTAAGGGTGAAGGTGGAAAATATCTAAAGCAAGTTTCAAAAGGTGACTTACCAGTAGAAGTGTGGACTGCTCTGTTATAAGAGTGTTGTATATAGATCAAATTTTCTTCCCAGATCTTCAGATACTTTTGATTATAACCCCTCAAAAGATGCACCAAATTCCCATTGGATAATTCCATTTTCCCATTTGTCTGTGGATGGAATGATGTATACCTCTTCAATTTAGTGTCCATATTCTCCCACATTGTATTCCAAAATGCATTGAGAAATATGGTATTCATGTCTGAGATGATGGTCCTTCCTATCCCAAATTTTACCCAGACTTGTTCAAAGAACTTGTTTGTTGCTTCTTGTTCATCGATGGTCTTTTTATATAAGGCATGAGAATGCACATCTTTTTGAACTTGTGAACTACCAAAAATAAATAGTCATATATCTTCCGGGTTGTTGGTAACCCTCCCACAATATCCATAGAAATGCTTTCCCAATGTCGAGTGGGTACAAATAAGGGATGGTATAGGCCTTGCTTCCTATTGTTTGGCTTGTTGGTACAACATAGTATACATATTCTAATATATCGTGCTACATCCTCTTGCATTTTGGGCCAGTACACATATCTCTGTAGGTTGGAAAATGTCTTCCCATCACCAAAATGTCCTAAAACCTTAGGAGGTGTGGGCCTCTTTTATAAGTTGCATTTGTTCACTTTTAGAGATAAAGAGCTTGTCGAGCTTGTATAGTAAACTAGTCTAGAAATGATAGTCAACCTTGTTGTCACCTTCTTTTATATGAATTTTTCCATGAAGCTGATAAAACACCTCCTTGAAGTCCTCATCTTCTGTGTATGCCTCTTTGTATGCATCATGGTTAGAAGGCTCCATGTGCATTATATTTCCCAAAGTTGTAATATTAGATGTGTTAGGAAATGGACTTCCACGTAAACCTAGGAGAAGAGAAGATTTAAGCTATAAAACAAATGATTGAGCAAAGACACAGTAAAAAGAGATTTTACCTTGGAAACCCAAACAGGAAAACCAACATTACTTGAGTATCTTGCTTCTTGTCACCTTATTCATTAGAATAAAATGTTACATGCTTAACCCTGGTCCACACCTAAGACACAATCAACATCATACCCTCTTGCATTACACAAGAACAACCCTGCAACCAATTCAATTGACATCTACATGACCAACAACCTACTGCTAAATATTAGCATGAATATCTAAAGATTAACCTTTACAACATTACAACATGCCTTATTTATAGGATTTACAATAGGAAAAACCCTAAATAAAGGAGCCCAAAAATGGCTACAAATCTCGTGAATCTAGGGATTCTGTTATAGTCGACTACCAAGTCGGATTACCAGTCAACCTTCATTCGGTGTTTAGTCGGTTGCCACACGACCACTTATTGACCTCTTGTCGGTTGACCTCTTTGAATTGTTTTTTATCACTTCGACTTCACCCAGTTGATCCACCTAGACTTCAACTTTCACTGCTACTCGATTCACCTCGACTCGACTTTCACTGCAAAGAATATAAGAACCCAACATTCTCCCACTTTTTGTCTTCTTTGTTGAAACTGGGAGTTTCCTAAACTTTTGTTCGTAGTCCCATGGCAACAATTATTATTGCCTCTCTACACCAAGAGAACTTCACAACACTCATAGACTTGGTCAAAGAGTCTGCTATGTTTTCCAACTTACTTGCTTTCTCTAGTAGAACATTTTTTCTTTCCACCATGTCCCTTATGAAATGGTATTGTACATCAATATGCTTAGTCTTGGAATGATAAGCAGGGTTCTTTGCTAGAAATATTGTGCTTTGACTATCATAATTTATCTTCAAATCTCTCTGCTCAAACCCAATCCTTGAACAAAGTCTTTGCAATCATATTGCTTCTTTGCTTCCGTGAGTATCTTCCATGTATTCAACTTATGTTGTTGACAAGGCTGCAACTGTCTGTCGCTTACTCATCCAATTGATTGTTCCACCGAACATCTTGAACACATATCCACTGGTCGACCTTTGTCGATCCAGATCTCCAACCCATTTGACGTCGACAAATACATGTACATCTAATTTACTATCACCTCCAAGTTTCCCTTGGTAGCATATAAAATAATATTTTGTGCCACACAAATACCTAAATACTCTCTTGACATTTGTCTAGTGCTCCTTACCAGGTGTCGACATGTATCTACTCAACACTCCCACGACATGGGAAATGTATGGTTGAGTGTAGACCATCACATACATCAGACTACCAAGAACACTTGCATAGGGAACATGTGCCATGTCCTTTATCTCTTCCTATGTCTTTGGACATTGTTCAATAGTTAGCCTTCCTCCCACAAGAATTGACACATTTACAAGTTTGCAATCCTGCATGTTGAAATGTTTCAAAATTGTTTCAATATACTTCTTCTAATTCAACCAGATATTTCTATTTGCTCGATCTCTCTTGATCTCCATTCCTAGAATGAAGTTTCTTGCATCGAGATCATTTATGTCAAACTTGGAGGATAGCTTCTTCTTCACCTCCTTTATTGTGTCTGTGTTGTTTCCGACCAACAACATGTAATCAACATACAATGCTACATATATGAAACACCCACCTTATTCCTTGGAATATATGTAGTGATCAACTTTGTTTCTCACAAATCCCAAAATAAGGATGCATGTGTCGAAAGTTTGGTACCACATCCTTGGTGATTACTTTACACCATAAAGGGATCTTTTCAACTTGCACACTAGCTCTTTATTTCCCTTTACTATAAATTCTTTAGGTTGTTTCATGTAGTTTTCTTCTTCTAGGTCCCCATGTAGGAACGTTGTCTTCACATCCATATGTTCTATTTCCAAATCAAATGCTGCAACCAAATACATTAGTAATATAATGGAAGTTAATTTTGCAGGAGGGGAAAAAAATTCACCAAAGTCGACTCCTTCGACTTGGGAATATCATTTCTCTACTAGTCGAGCTTTGAATTTCTCGACATGACCTACAACATTCATCTTTTTCTTGAATACCCACTTACTACCAACAAGATTTCTTCCATTAGGAAATTCGACCAAATCCCATGTCTCATTCTTGTGCAAGGATTCCATCTCTTTGACCATGGAATACTCTCAGAGTTTACCCTCTGTCAAGTCGATTTCCTTCTTGATTGACTTGGGCTCTTCATCAGTGGCAGTTAACACATATGCATAACGGAAGTCGGGCAGACTATACCATTTGACTGGTTTTCTTACTCATGCAAACCTTCTGACAACCGAGGTCAGTTGTTCCACCTATTCATCTGATTCAGTCGACTCATTTGAATCATCTTCTTCTTCGTTCCTCAATTCATCAATGTTTTGTTAATTCTCTTGAAAAATCCATTTTTTTGTGGGGTATATGGTGTGGTATTTTGGCGTGCTATGCCACACTGCTTGTAAAAATGCTCGAAATACTTTCCACAAAATTCTCCACCATTCTCAGTTCTCAACACCTTAATATTCTTATATGTCTGGTTTTCTACAAGAGATTTTGATCCAGATTATTGTAAGAACGACATGAAGAAAAAAATATAATAGATATATAACAAGGAAATACACAGAGATAATGCAAAGAACACATAAATATAGTGAAAACCAACTTCTATTAATGAACAAGAGAGAAAAACATTGTAGAACACAAATTGGAAGAATGGGACAACCTGTCTCTGAACAGAAAGAGATGTTGGCTACACATCATCTGCAACAAGCTTTACATCACACTCCATTACATGCTTAAAGGGCCTCCTTCACCTCAATTATATGTGAGAGAGTGAGAGGAGAACAATTCCCATGATGCATGTGGGATAAATTGGACTAAGTTTATAAAATTCCATAGGCATGTAAAAACACTAGGACTTCCCGGGCGGTCACACATCCCATTACTACTCTATCCTGAGCGCGCTTAACTACGAAGTTCTAATGGGATCTGGTGCATTAACACTATGCTATAGGCATGTACATAACACCACTAGGAAATCATTGCATGATGTTTATAATTAACAAATGAAGATGAAATTACATTCCATTCCCCATCAAAAGGGTGAATATCATGGTTTATCAAAACCACGTGCTCAAAATGGTGATTCAGTGGAAACGGTGGATGGCCACTGAGATCCATCTGGATCATTCCTCACCCTTAGGAAGAAATGGTCCCCATTGCGTAAAGTTCCCATGGGAGATGGGGAGACTTCTGTTAAATCTGAAGCTTGGTGTGTTGCTTGCCCTGTTGAAGAAGTTGTCCTGCTTATCTTGTTGAAGGTTTCCATGAACCTATTGCTGGAGGGGTTGGATATGTTCAACCAATATAGCTACATGATCTACCTGAGTGTGGGAGGAATCTGTTGGTGAATATGCAACATGAAGAGTATGAAGGGTTATGTTATAACCTTTCTTCACTGGGCAATGTGGAGGCACCCCCGTAGGTGAAACAAGAACATCTTGGGACTCTTATACAATCTTGTTGATCTGCTTCTGTTAGATAGAAATGTCTTGGGTTGAGGATGCAATGGTTGCAGTGTCCTTCTGTTCACCTTCTGATCAGATTGTGAAGAGGATAAACTTTGCACTATGAGAGATTACTTTGTGGCATTGTTTTGGTGGGACAATAGTCAAAACTACCTCTGGTATCCTGTATAGTTGACCCCCCAGAGTAACAATCACGCTACGAGGCCGAGACTCATAAATAGCATGATGCCTCTACATATATGGTTGGCCTAATATAACATCACATAATTCCAGTGGGGAAACATCACACAATACCTCATCCATGAAGGGCTTAATGCTGTAGGACATGAGACACTGTTGTTGACACGAAGATCTTGACCTTGGCAAAGCCACCCGATATTGTATGGTTGCGGGTGTGGTGTTGTTGGCAAATCCAGCTGCTTGACAACCTCTACTGAGATGATGTTGTTTTGGCTTCCACTATCAACAATAAAATGTAGTGGGGTCCCCTTCACCCACATCTGTGAATGGAAGAGTCACTCCCCCTCCTCAGGATCCTCTTTTGGTTGGATTGTTGCAGTTGCGACAGTAGCAGTGGGTTCTGCATCAATGATTTGTCTCCTTTTATTATTTTCTAAATCAGGGTCCAAGTCGGGGTTTGACTCTTTGTCTTTAAGCTCGACCACCAATGACTGTATTGAGTGACATTCATCAGTGTTGTGCCAAGGGCTCTTGTGGAACTCACACCACTTTCCAGTGTCTTTCTTAGACTTCCTGTTACCCTTCTTTGCCTGCATCTAGGACTGGCTCTCTTGAGGTTGGCCTTCCTTGCTCTGTCCATGCTTCTCCCACTTACTCTATTGCTTGAATTTCTACTCAATTTTGATTGCATATCGATAAGAAGCTCCCAGTGAGGATATGTCTAAGAAATCCATGTTTTTTTGGATGTACCTGTGTAGACCACTGCAGTACTTCAAAACCAGGTGTCGTTCAGAGTCTTTGATACCCATCTTGGAGCACAAGATATGAAATATGTTGGTGTACTCTGACACCATCTGGTCTCTTTTTTGATGAAGAGTTGTCCATCTCATGTATTTATCATCATAGTTTCCGACAGGGTAGAACTCCTCCTTTAGGGCATCTACAAAAGCCTCCTAAGTGGGTTCTCTCCTAAATAGTGTAGATTCATCTATGGTGTACCTCTCCCAGTAACCTTCCCACCAAGATTTGACATGAGGAAGGGATTTAAGGAGCGTGAAGGTGATCTTTTCACTGTCGATTTTTTTTTGGACAAAGTAATAACCTTCTAGTAGATTCAACCATTTTTCTAGAGCACCTGCATCTATCTAGCCTTCAAATAAGGGGATATCAAAATTGACTTGTACCTTGAAGGGCGCTGCACTTGCGTGGTTGCTTGTCAAAGATGCCTCAGTTGCTGCCATCGGTAGTATTTGAAGGATTTGAGCGAAGTTGTCCATCATCTCATTCCTTTTTTGCACGAGGGCTTCCTCGAGCAACGTCTTGAAAGGATATCCTGCTCTATCATCTCTCTTTTCTTCTGCCATGGGAGGTGACTTGGGCTAGCGAGAGTGGTTTTCCTCAAGTGAAACTAGCTTGAGACCCAAATATCTATACCCTGACCTCGTCGGGGACTTGCTGTGAGAAATGATAAGGAGCAGACTGCTCTGATACCACTGATCTAGATTATTTTAAGAATGACATGAAGACAAAAATATAACTGATATATAACAAGGAAATATACAGAGATAATGCGAAGAACACAAAAATATAGTGAAAACCAACTTCTATTAATGAACAAGAGAGAAAAACATTGTAGAACACAAACTGGTAGAATGGGGCAGCCTATCCCTGAAAAGAAAGAGATGTTGGCTACGCTTCATCCGTAACAAGCTTTACATCACACTCCATTGCATGCTTAAAGGGCCTCATTCACCTCAATTATATGTGAGAGAGTGAGAGGAGAAGAATTCCCATGATGCATGTGGGATAAATTGGACTAAGTTTATAAAATTTCATAGGCATGTAAAACACTAGGACTTCCTGGGCTATCACCCATCCTAGTACTAATCTATCCTGAGTGTG
>ML786611.1:436179-450076 GCA_009831015.1 Picea engelmannii
ATGTCTTCCTGGAGAAATCATATATGAAGGAGACGTAATAGAGGAATCCACCAAGTGAAGGCACTGTTATAGGGCCAAACACATCACTATGAACCAATTCTAGAATCCCCTTTGTCCTTGTCACTCTAGATGGGAACCTAACCTGATTTTGTTTTCCATATATGAAATGTTTACAAAAATTGACTTCTAAATTATATTCAAGAGTACCTTCGACCATACCTTTGTTATGCATAGCTTGAAGTTATTTTTCTCCAATGTGTCCCATCCTCTCTTGCCAAATCATGGTCGAGTCGACTTGATGAAGTCTCGTTGAGTCGACTTGATGAAGTCTTGTTGAGTCGGTTTGAATCGACTCAACCCGAGTTGAGTCGAGTCGAAGTCAATTCAACTTCAAGAACAACGATGCCATTACATCTAGTTGAGTCGATATTCCCTAACAACTTGTATAGGGTTCCAATCCGAACTCCTTTCATTAAGACCATAACACCTCTAACCATCTTGCATGTATCCTTATGAAATAGAGTGTGCACTCTTGCATCACTCATCTTACTAACATATATCAGGTTTTTGGCAAAACTTGGAATATGTAGCACACCTAGAAGGGTTCTAATCCTCCCATCCTGCAACATCATTCATACTCTTCCCTGTTCGACAATTTTGGTTGTCGAGTCGTCCCCCATGAACACATATCCTCCTTCATACTGTTCATATTCATAAAACCTTTATCTATGTGGTGTCATATGATATGATTCTCCGGATTCGATCAACCAAACATCTTTATCCGACTATGCAATGGTCGACATTAGATACACATCACCTCCTTTTTCTAGAGTAGTCTTTCTCTCAGTCTACTACCTCTCGTTGAATCCTATACCGACTTCCATTGCCTTTGACTTGCAGTCCCTTTTATAATTCCTAGCCTTACTACATTTCAAACATATTCTCATCGATTGAATCAGGGATTTATATCTACCCTTCAACTTAGACTTTCTATCGAAGAATTTTCCCTTATCTATGTCAATCAATCGACCTCTCACCACTAATGCATATTTGGTTAATACTTCCATGTTATTCCTTATCATTTCTTTTGATAGTAGATATGAAACCACGTCTTCTAGCGCTAATGTGGTTGAATTACTCCCTATAACCACAACTAAGCTCTCCCAGGAGTCTGGCAAAGAACATAATAGGATAATACAATTCTCCTCCTCAATGATTTTAATATCCACATACAACAACTGGCTTAGTATGGTATTAAATGCATTCTAATGCTCAGTTACCGATCTACCATAACTCATCCTTAGAATATACAACTTATTTATAAGGAAAACCTATTTACCATGGATTTCAACTGGTACTATCTCCCCAACTTGTCCCACAATTTCCTCGTCAAATATTCTCCCGAGACATTCAAAAACACTAAAGCTGTAAGACAAATTCAAATAGTACTCCTTGCCATTCTTTCTAGTTTCTCCCATTCTTCCCTCGATATACTTTTCATAATGGTACCTAGGCAGATTGTTGACCATTTTTCTCAATCTACAAGGAGATCTTAAATTTTAGGCTTCCAAAGCTCAAAATTCTGGCCATTGAATTTTTCGATCTCTATTCTCCAGCTACTCGTCATTCTTTAAGCACAACTTTAAATATCTCCGACTCACGAATCTTACTAGACCTAGGGTTTAGCTCAGATCCAAGATTTTCAAACCAAGCTTTGATACCAAATGTTAGGAAATATACTTCGACGCTAAACCTAGTAGAAGAGAAGAATACCGATTTAATCTATAAAACAAATGACATAGAAAACACACAGTACACATAGATTTTACCTTGGAAACACAAACGGGAAAACCAACATTCTTTTAGCATCTTTCTCCTTGTTTTCTTATTCATTCATAATAAAAGGTTACATGCCTAATCTTGGTCCACACCTAAGCCACAATCGACATCATACTCTATTACATTACACAAGAACAACCCTGCAACCAATTTGTCTTACATCTACATGACAAACAACCTACTACTAAATATTAGCATGAAGATCTAAATATGATCCTTTACAACATTACAACATGCCTTATTTATAGAATTTACAGTAGGAAAAACCCTAAAGAAAGGCGCCCAAAAATGGTTACAGTTCGATGCAGATCATTGGCTACAAATCTCATGAATCTTAGGATTTTGTTATAGTCAAATACCAAGATGGATTACTAGTCGACTACCGCTTGTAGATTTTAACCTTGTACAATATTTTACTACAAATAAATTTTTAATAAAAGAACAAAAAAGATACAATGGAAAATACACACATTACACAAAGATTTTTCCCTTAAAAACCCAAACCGGGAAATCCAACATATTCTATATTCATTCGCTCATACATTGTTTACAACACAATATACATATAGGAGCAAGCGACATACAAAACCCTAATCCAATGACCTAGATTAGTCAACAACCATAATTCCTTAACCGAAAATAAAAAACCATCAGTGAAAAACCATGTGCCGAAAAACCGCCCAAAAACGGACACGGAAAGTGATAAAAAAAAATATTTCGGGGGCGTTGCCCACGAACCCCCCTGCAGGGGGGCTTCCTCTCCCTTTCAATCCACCAAACAATGGGGATCCACCCCCCTCTTATCCCCATGCGCACCCGACGCAATGTAGATACTAGTTCTAGTCGTACAAATAATATAACACATACCCAAAATTCTCCCACTTGTTGTTTTATTTTCATATAGGGGGTTACAAGGTTACATAGTCAACAATGCCCATAGATGCTCTACACCAAGAGAAATTCTCAGTGCTCACAAATTTTTTTAATCAATATGCAACATTCTTCAAAGTTTCCACCTTCATAAACAACACCTTCTTTTCTTCAACCATGTCTCTCACAAAGTGATATTGAACATCGATATGCTTTTTCATTGAATGGTAAGATGGGTTCTTCACCAAAAACATTGCACATTGACTATCAAAATCTATTCTTATAGCTTGTTGTACCAACCCAATACCTGAAAAAAATCTTTGTAACCATAGTGCTTCCTTTCTTGCATGTGTGGATGCCATGTATTCAACTTATGTAGTTGAAAGTGCCACTATAAACTGTCTTTTTCTCATCCAACTGATTGCTCCTCCAAATAGGTTAAACACATACCCACTTGCAGATCTTCTATGATACAAATATCCAACCCAATATGCATCCACAAAGCCATGTATTTCCAACACTCTGTCCAAACCTGGTCTTCCTTGGTAGCACAATCCATAACTAATAGTGCCACGTAAATACCTCAAAACTCCCTTTACTACTATCCAATGCTCCTTCCCCGGTTTTGACAAATACTTGCTCAAAACTCCCACTGCATCTATAATGTTCGGTCTAGTACAAACCATTGCATACATCAAACTACCAACCACACTTGCATATGGAATATGAGACATGTCCTCCTCCTCTTCCTGTGTCTTGGGACACTGATCTGCAGATAACTTTACACCTACAAGAATAGGGACCCTGACGGATTTACATTCCTGCATATTGAACCTCTGTAATATTGTCTCGACATATTTTCTTTGATTTAACCATAGTTTCTTGTTTTTCGATCTCTTTTAATTTCCATGCCCAAAATGAAATTTGCAGCACCAAGATCCTTCATGTAAAATTTAGAGGATAACTGAGTTTTCTCATCCTGGATAATCTCCCCGTTGTTTCCTATCAACAACATGTCATCCACATACAAGACCAAATAAATCAAATGATCACCAATTAATTTAAAATATACACAATGATCCTCTTTGCTTCTTGCGAAGCCAATTCCCAACATGTAAGTATCAAATTTTTGATACCACATCCTTGGTAATTGATTTCAACCATACAATGACTTTTTCAGTTTGCATACCAGCTCCTTCTTTCCCTTCAAAGAAAATCCTTATGGCTGCTACATGTAGATTTCTTCTTCCATATCCCCATGTAGGAATGTTCTCTTCACATCCATCTGTTCTACTTCAAAATCAAACATAGCAACAACATATAACAAAAATATAATAGAGGTTAACTTGGCAACAAGAGAAAATATCTCACCAAAATCAATACCCTCAACCTGGGAATAACCCTTTGCTACTAACAAAGATTTGTATTTAACCACTTTTCCTTCTGCATTCAACTTCCTTTTAAATACCCATTTTCTGCCAATGGGATTTCTTCTAGTCGCCAACTCCACTAGATCCCAAGCCTTATTCTTATCCAGCGCTGCCATTTCTTCAACCATGGCCTTTTTCTAGAGTTTTCCATCCTCTAAATCCACTGCCTCCCTACCAGTTTTAGGATCATCATCAGTAATAGACAAAGAAAAAATTGAATAAAAATCAAGTGGAGTATACATTTCCGATATCCTTTTTTCCCCGCACCGATCTCCTTAATACTAGAGTATGAGGATCTTCTTCTTCTGATTCTCGTTCTTCTGTAGAGTCTGATTCATCATCCTTTGGCTCAAATTATATTTTCTTTGGTTCTTCCTTACTTGGTAGGAATTCCTGTTTGAAAACATCATTCATTTCTCTAAATACCACATCTCGGTTATACACAACCTTCTTAGTTTATGGGTTCCAAATATTATAACCATTGAGACCATCTTTATACCCAATAAAGATATACTTGCTCATTCTTCTTATCTAGCTTACTCATGTTTTCCTTTGGAACATGAACATACGCCTCACAACCAAATACCTTGAGATGTGTGAGATAAGGTTTCTTACCATTCCATACATGTTGTGAAGTCTTGTCATCTAGTGTTGATGAGGGTGGTATGTTCACTAGGTAACATGGAGTACACACTGCCTCAGTTCAAAATTCTTTCCCTAACCCGACACCACTGAGAATGCACCTTGATTTTTCCATAAGCACCATCTTCATCCTTTTTGGAACTCCATTCTGCTGAGGTGTATATGGAGTAGTCTTCTGCCTTGCTATGCTTCACTTCTTACAAAATTCTTCAAATTCATTCCCGCATAACTCTCCACCATTATCTATCCTCAACACCTTAATTATTTTCTCTACTTGATTCTCAACAAGAGCCTTAAACTCTTTAAACATGTCAAAGATTTCGGATTTCTTCATGAGGAAATATATCTAAGTATTACTCGAGAATTCATCTATAAATGATACATAGTACACAAATTTTCCCAATGATGGAACCTACACAGGTCCTAACACATCACTGTGCACTAGCTGTAAAATTCCTTCTGCCCTTGTTGCACCAGAGGGGAATCTTACTTGATTTTGCTTCCCATATACACAATGTTAACATAAATCAAAATCTAGAGAGCAGTTATACATACATTCAACCATATCTTTACCATGTAGTAGTCAAAGACCCTTCTCTCTGATATGCCCTAGTCTTTAATGCCACAACATAACCTTTTCTCCAGAGACTGTAGGAGTTTTTTCTTCTTCTGCTCCAATATCAGGAACAATGGAACTATTACACCCATCACTAATAATTCTTCCTTTCAACTTATATATATTTTCAATCCGAACTCCCTTCAACAACACCATTTCTCCTCGAAACATCCTGCATGTTTCTTTTTCAAATACAGTTTTTTCCCCTGCATTGTCCATTTTGCTTACAAAAATCAAATTTTTGGCCAATCTTGGGATGTGTAGAACACCAAGAAGTGTTCTAATCCTTCCATCTATGAACCTCAACTTGAATTTTCCTCATCCTATGATTTTGGTTGCCGATTCATCACTTAGGAAAACATTTCCTCCATCATACCTTTTATATTCACAGAACCACTCCCTGTGAGGAGTCCTATGAAAGGATGCACCCGAGTCAACCAACCATGCCTCATGATCTACATGTGTGCTTGAAGAAGCCAAGTACACATCCCCTCCTTCTTCCTTGGAGGTCTTTTCTTTTGTAGAGGGAGCACCTTAAGATCCCTTCACTTTCTCAACTCTTTTGGATCTACATCGCTTCTTGAAGTGCCCTTCTTTTCCACATCTCCAACATACCTTTACAAACTTTTCGAGAGATTTAGATCTACCCTTAGACTTAGATCTCCCACTTGAGAACTTAGATCTATTTATATCATGGGAGCGTCCTCTTGCAAATAATGCATCTGTGCTCTGTCCTTCCATGCTCTTTTGTCTCATCTCCTCCAACAACAAGGATGAAACCACATCATCGAAACTCAAGGTAGTTGTATTACTACCTATGGCCACAACCAGACTATCCCACAAGTCTGGTAAATAACATAGTAAACTAATACACTTACTTCATCTGAAATTTTAATCTCAACAGATAATAACTTACTTACCACAGTATTGAAAGTGTTTAGATGCTCTATCACAGAGTCTCCATCTCTCATCCTCAGACTATACAACTTCTTATGCAGGAGCAATTTATTTACCAGGGACTTAGACTAATACAAGTTCCCCAACTTATTCCATAACTCATTGGTTGTAGCTTTCCTTGACACATTCAATAATACTGAATCTGAGAGACACAATCAGATTGTGCTCTTTGCCTTTCGATCCAACTTTTTCCGGTCATCTGTTGACGTTCTTGTAGGTGCAGTACCTGGATCTACCATGATTCACTAATCTCTATCTACCAACAGATCTTCCATCTTGAGTTTTTCGATCGCTATGTTTTAATTGCTCACCATTTCTTTTCACTTGAAGAATCAATACCACAGATCTCCCACTACAACAAGGATTATCACAGTCCCGATCCAAACCCCTGACCCCAAAGGAGTCCCCCTAAAGCCAATAATTTCTTTGATACCATATGTGTATTTTAACCTCGTACAATATTTTACTGCAAACAAATTTTCAGTAAAAGAACATAAAATATATAATGGAAAATACACACATTACATAGAGATTTTTCCCCTTGAAACCCAAATCGAGAAAACCAACATATTCTATATTTATTCACTCATACATTGTTTACAATACAATATACATATAGGAGAAACAAAATAAAAAACCCTAATCCAATGACTTGGATTAGTCAACAACCATAATTCCTTAATCGGAAATAGAAAACCATCAGCAAAAAACCATGTGCCGAAAAACTGCCCAAAAACGGACACAAAAACCGGTAAAAGTTTTTTTAAGGGGTGTTGCTCCCAAACCCCCGTGCAAGGGGGCTCCCAGTCCCCAATAAACCCCGTGGAAAGGGGGGTTCTGCCCCCCTGTCACCCCTTGGGAAAGGGGGTGCTCCACCCCCCTCTTACCCCCCTGCATGCCCGATGCAATGTAGACACTAGTTCTAATCATACAAAGAGTACAACACATACCCAACGTCACTTGACCTTCATTTGGTATTCAACCAGTTTCCATACAACCACCTGCCGACCTCTTGTCGGTTGACCTCTTCAACTTCGAATTCACCCAATCGATGCACCTCGACCTTCAAATTTCACTGCTAGTTGATTCACCTTGACTCGAATTTCACTGCAAAGAATATGACAACCCAATAGGATAAAGCATGTATGCCAACTTGTTTGTGATACCCTTTTTATAATTTGTGACCAAATGAAATTGTTGTAAGAACCCCATCCATTTGTAATGCCTAGTTTGTTGTAACTTACTTTGGGCCTGCAAATACTAGAGCAACTAGTGATTTGTGTGGATGATGTTCTCCTTTCACATAAGATAATGCTTCCACTTTTTTACATCTTGTACTGAGGCGCAGAGTTCCTTGTTGTAGGTAGGGTAGTTGAGAACGACCCCATGAAATACTTCTTAATGATAATAGATGGGCCTTCCTCCTTACATAAGGACTACTCCCATGGCATACCCACTTGCATCTATCTCCACTTTGAAGGGATTCTGCAAGTTTGGTAGCACGAGCACTAGTGCTTGAATGATCTTTCTTTTCAGGTCATCAAAAGCCTTCTGTTGATTCTTACCGCACTGGAAACTCTCACTACTACATATTGAAAAAATTGCGATGACTACTTGCGACGAAAGAAACCTTTCATCGCAAAATTGAAGATAAAGAGTTGATTTTTTTTTATTTATTTTTAAATCCAGCCCAAGTGCGTCGCTCTTGCAACGAAACCTTTGGCTATCGTCGCAAGAGAGACAAAACCAGATATACGTCACAAGAGAGACGAACATGAAGATAGTGGACTCTCGTCTCTCTTGCGACGACCTTTGGCTATCGTCGCAAGAGCGATGATTCAATGATGACCGCTACACTATTTGACAAAGTCAACATTGACTATTACACGGTTTGACAAAGTCAACATTGACTTGGTCAACGTTTATCGCTCTTGCGAAGAAAAAAAAATCTATAAATATTTTCAAATTAGAGATGTTGCGACAATCTAATTGCTATAACAACGACAGTTTAGAAAGGGTATTTTTGTGCAGAAGAATGTCGCAGAATATTAGAGGTGGGAAAAAGTAAAGCGGGTGAAAAGGGTGATGTTAGATGTTATTTCCCTTGCAAAAATGTTGCCTTACATGTCCCATAACAATTTTAATAGCAACAACTACAAAACATTGTAGGAAATATGGGCACATTGATGGGGGATCAAATGAATATCGTTTTGTGGTAATTAGCTATATATTCATTATCTGTTTTTATATTGTCAATTTTTTATAAAATTATATGTATGTATATATATTGTTTGAATATTTGTTATAGTACATACTAATTTTGCATGATTGTTTGTAATTATAAAGTTAAAGTTTCCCTCTAACTTTTTGCAGAATATTGCACCAAGTAGTACTAATAGAAATGATGTTGTACAAGTTGAGGAACATGATCAAGCAAATGAGGATCTCACGGAAGAAGATGATGGGGAAAATAAAGTTAATGATCCTGTTGTTCCTGAGATTAAACTTAAGGCTCAAAGAATAATGTCAGGCATCAAGAATTTAATGAATGTTTTAGAAGGTGCTTTTTCTTCCGTTGAGTATATAAGAGTAAATCCTCAAATGCAATTAATAACAGAACATGATAGAGGTTGTGTTTCGTCATCTGAGTCGATTAATAAAATCAAGAGGTATGGGGGAAAACTTACAAAACTGTTAAACAAAATAAGGTATCATTGACAGATAAATCTTACCTTGCTCACAGTAGAAGAAAATGTAAAATGCACCCTTGAAAGGACATAAGATACAGTGATCCAAGTAGCTTGCAGGTCTTGTATTTACTAATAGAAAATACAGAGGAAAAACTGCTTGCTTATCAAATAACCGATAAAATGTGATTACAATAGATGTTGCACTAAGTTGAAACCACTCACTTATCAAGGAGTAGCATAAAGAAAACTAGAAATATGGAATACAAAGGGAGCACATAACTCAAACTGCACAAAATTTGGAATCCTTGTCTGCACTTGTATTGATACTCACAAAGGATGAGTTTTCTTAGTTACAATACGACAATAAGAAACCTTTGTTCAATCTTTGAAATATGTATTTATACAAAAGGTTCTCAACCCTAAGCGGTTGGAATTCTTCGTATTTCTAAAATAGTAAAAATTACAAAATGCGAAATTTGAAACGCTTTGCTTGCATCTCTTCTGTCTCTCCATAACGCTAGCGGAGATGTTTTTCTTTCTTGTTATCCAGCTCAGAAACACACGGTCTCTAATCATGATCTGTACAAATGATGTGTACATGCTATCTCATTGGTTTCCAGAGGTGTTGGCTTTTCCTGGCTGAATACATTTAACACATCTGCTCACAAATTGCACCACCAGCCTGGAGGGCTCTATTGTATCATTTGCCTCAAAGGTATAAAACTTCTTTTCTATATGAGGTAGTTTATCTTCCATCCTGCTAGCTTCTAGAGATAAAGACTGTAGTCTTAATCTATGTTTGACTATCCATTTATTTATCAGAGTAAGATCAACCTGTTTCAATTGTAAAATTTCGGCTTGGGCTTCCTCCATACTTGCCTTGACATCATATTGTTTTTTTATCATATCAATCTATCCCAGGTCTCCATAGATATTATCTCTTCCCACATACAGTGACTCTTTTTCAAGAGAATAGAAAGCTTCTTCACAAGCCTTTTTCACCTCCCTAGCCAATCTTTTACTTTCAACTATATTAGCCTCCCAGGTCTTAAGTATTATATCTCCTTGGGTTTGTTCTGAGAGGGACAATCTGGTGACCCTGACAACCTCTTCTTTTGTTGATGATAGGACAACCTCCTGGAATGTCACTCTAGCAGCAGTGGCTTCCTTCTCTTTTATGCAAATATGATCTAAAGAGTGTTCTACTAATCGATAATATTCTTGAATGTCGTCTATTTTAGTCAAAAGGCTTCACTGGGCTGATCTCAGCTTCTCGTGTACCTCTAAATCTTGGGCCTGGAAAGATGATATATCCACTATTAATTTTTCGGTCAGGCCTATTTTCACCTACAATTGTTTTACCAATTGCTTGGTTTCCTGTGAATTTCTCTGCATCTCATCAATGCTGATCTTGAGCTATTGAATTTCCTACTTGTCATGAGCTCTAACCTATTCAAAGCTTTTAGTCATCTCATTCCTTACTCCTTTCTCTACAATATTTATTTTGTCCTGCAACTGGCTCACCAACAGATCCTTCTGCTTCAACTTCTCCTTCAGGCTACCCATTGAAAACTGGTTTGCAGTGGTAAAGGCCCCAAATGAATCCGCTATGTCCGTAGCGAAATCTGTTTCATCTTGGGCCTGTCCATCATACAATACTCTATGCCTCTTGACATGCACACCCTCCCTCTGATGTATTTCTATTTTTACTACAACCTTTCTCTTTTTGCTAAAGAAGATGCTGGAAGGGGGCATCTCTTCTACCAAAATAGGCATGAGATCCTCTATGAATACCACTTCATCGCTAGGGTTTCCTCTGCTTGACTATATTGGTGTGATATATTGAATGGGGCTACCAATCTTAGTGGATGGATGTTGCTCGACTGTATCAGTAGCTGATTTACCTGGTGTGAATGGTGGTTGTTCTTCTCCCCTTTTTCTCGAGTCTTCAGCCTGAGCTTTAGCTTGATCACTTGTTGGACTTGTCAACGTGGTCTCCTCCACAGGAATCAAAACCTCGATTTTCTCTATATTCTCTTGAGAATCCTATCCACTGGAGCTCCCTGCTTCTGCATTATGGGTCTCAATTCTCCATGCGGTAGGAGGCGTCGGGGTTTCTCCCTGCAATACTTTGGGAAGGCTATTTCTTCGATGTTTCTATAAGTTATAAAACTCAGCCAATTTATCTGGAACTAGAGCTTGAACTCGACTCAATACCTCCTGATAGAACCTTGCTCCTCAGAATATTTCATTCTGAGGAGAATCTTCATGTACATATCTTTTCAAATTGCAGAGGGCCATATGATTACCTACGATCTTCTGCAGATTGTGCTTCTTGAATTCGATATTGACCAACTTGATTTCTTCCAGGGCCGCGGCCTCTACTTTTGAATGGTCGAAATCCAGCAGAGAAAACATACCAATTTGCATGGGAAAGACGGGACATACTCTTTTCTGTACTGCTTTCAGCTCCTTACTAATTCCCCCATGCACAGTTTGATGTGCCACTTCATGACACACCAATTGATCTGGTAAGAATTCAGGCAGATCATGTGGAGGAACTAAACAACCAAAAACCCCAATATAGGAGAAATGCTCTTCAATATACCAGTCAACTATCTTACCCAGATTAGCCACTTTTTGTCAGAAATCCTGAGAGGTGGCCAACCATATATAGTGCTATGCATCGACACCACCACCCAGTTGCAGATTTCGTAGAAGAAATCTTTGGTTTTATGTTCCCATAGTTTTGAATGATAGACATGTATGGGCTCAACCCTAGCTGGAGTCCAATTCCATCCCATCAGAGGGAAAGGTGTCATAAAACAGACCTCGCCCATGATGTAAGCCGACATGAAAAATGGGGCAGGTTGCCCCTTGGATTTTAGTGATTTATATTATGTAATCTCCCTAACCAAATTGTCAGACAAGATCTTGGCCCAACAAAAGAATACCCGTCTGCTACTATCTACATAATAGGCACCCATGGTAACAAGAAATGGGTTGTGTTATCCCTCCTGTAGAGTCTACACATCATCATTTCTATATACATCATGTGAGGCTCAAGTGAAGAAACTGCGTATATGCCATGGGAGTCGGCTCTGAACTTCTCAGGGCGAGAGCACCAATCCTTAATTAAGTCAGGCAGGTTTCTTCCATATTGGGCAGATTCCTTCTTGTCAAAGTCCCTTAGGAAGTCAACATTGTAAATGAAATTGGGTGCTGGAGACAATTTGTACATTCCCTATAAATGTTCTGGCCGGAAAGATCCAACTGCGGCCTTTTGTGAATTGAAGATGGTTCTGGTTGGAATATCAATGTTTTCTAGCGCCCAACCAAACATATCGTTGTAAGGCAGGAGACTAGGCCTCGTTGCTATCTTATGTAGCTCTTATTGGGCAACAATTTTGTATTTGGTAGCCAGGGTCTCCGTCTCCTTGTCATCTGAATCGTCTGGGCAGTTGACCAATTCATGCTGTAGAATATTGAATACCTGCGTCCAAGATTTAATGGTGTCTATGCTTCTGGGTTAAGTGTCAGAAAAGCCATCTGTTTTCTGGCTCGAACTTTTACCAGTTCCTTTAACTATTTTTCGTGGAGACATGATAGAAAACCCAACACTATGTTACCTGTCATAGAAAATGCACAAAATTTCTATCTCGCTAAGCTTTTCGTTCTGTGAAGACACAAATAGAGTTCAAACTTCAATATCTTTTTCACCTTAAGATTATCAATTTACGCATACCTTCACTGACAATATATTTACTTTCCTTAATGGAAAATATTTATGCGGGTTTTCAAGATCTTTTTCGAAATGATTGTCGTATATCGATCATTAATGCCATTAACTTCTGGTGGTTCATGATCGAGAAAGCATAGATGAAATTTGAATTTATCCGCTTTATGATTAAGTGAAATATTAATCATGAGATGATTTTCATTAAGGCATTAGTTAATCGCACTTATCGTTAAGTAAATTTTGGAATTTCGGATCTCAAGATATCCTATAACAGTTCATGATACGACCTTTGAAATGTGAAATCGCGATGTGATTAGTTAATTCTAATCATGTTTAACCCTTTTAAATAATCATGATTAACCTCAAAAATTTCGGGGTTTCAGATCTCGGGGTATTGATAGTCTCTCGAGGAAGGATCCCCAAAACGTGAAATCATGATGTAATTAATTAACCCTTAATCATTTTTAATACTTAATTAAGCCGAGGCTTAAAGCTTAAGACATTTAGGGATTTCGCATATCGGGACTTTGAAGGTGAGGCATGTTAACACATCTAAAGCACGAAAATCCGAAATCCGAAATCCTGAAGCCATTATTCAATTTTCTAATTGGACTTTAGTTTCTTTTTAAGTATTCATTACTTCATTTGTTTGGTCAATTAACTTCATTTAAAAAAAATCCGATAGGTCATTTTTGGAAAGATACGTCAAAGATTAAGGGGTACACGTATGTGGTGACTTGGATCTTTTGAACGCTTTTCGCATATCAGAACTTTGGAAGTGAGGCATGTTGAAATGCCTGAACTCCGAAACTCCGAAACCCGAAATTGCAAAGTATTCTATAGGGATTTGACTCTTTAACGAGTAGGCAGCTCCATAACTTCTAAGAGATTAGGATTGTTTGATTTGATGGAATATTTTATCAACGACGAGAATCCAATGCATGTTATTTTATTTTAAATGGAAACATAGTTTATTTAAAGACTAAAGTTCAGAAATTTATATGTGTTCCAACAAATCCCATGGAAGAAGATGATGGGACAAATCAAATGATCCAAGATTTTTTTTCTCATCCGGATGAGGATGGGGACAATGATGGTATTTATGATGAACCTT
>ML786611.1:498018-513958 GCA_009831015.1 Picea engelmannii
TTCCTCAAACCATGCTCTTCTAACATGTTCCTTCCTTAAAATAAGAATTCAAACCTCGAGATAGTGGAGCAATCCTCTTTGTTTGCATACATAATCCTTGATCATGCCATACAATCATTTTATATTGCCTTATAAGGTGGAGCATTCCTTTCAGAATGAAATTTAAACCATGTTCTTATGGTTTAGCTGTCATGTGTCCTCTCCTTAGCTAGGGCATTCCTCAAGCATGTGTGTTAAGCAATTATTATAACCCATTTTACATGGGGTGCTCCTCATCTATTTTTTACTTTATCATTATTTCATGGTTGGAAAGAGTCAAATCTGCCACTTGGTACCCCTTTTGACTTCATCAAGCTGGGCACTCCCTCCAGACATTGATTAATTGCCTTTTTTTGGTGTGTGCAAGGGTTTAGAACTTTGAATATAGAAACAAAAGTTCAAAAATTGGAACTAGGTTGAGGATGGACTACTCACTATTTGGGGGTTCTAATTGTATTATATTATAATGTGGTAGGATGATCATGGAAAAGGGACAACTGCAGAACATGTAATTGATTATCAAATTCGACTTTCATTTTATGTGAATTTTATTATTTATTTATATAATTTTATTTGTGTGGTGATCAATTATTTCATTTGTTTATATAACTTAAATAACATTCATTTTCATGTTGAAATTATATGTAGTCGGCAGGCCATGTTGATCATGATTTCGTCTATGAGGAGGGGTTGTATTCATCCCCCGATCTGATGGTATTAATAAAAAGAAAGATCATTAAAGTGAACAAGTAACTTGATAGCTTGTTAGACCGTCCAGATCAAACTCCTAACATCCTAGAAAGGATCAATCTTCTTATGTCACAACTTAACACATATAAGGTAATAACCATAATTTAAAGTGTTTTTTTTTTAATGCACTCATATGTTCAATTATGAAACTCATTTTTTTAACTTTTTCATTATCTCATGAAAAAAAAAAAACTTTTTTATAAAGATATTTTTGGAGCTTGTTCATCTCAATGTTGGTTGTAGTGGCGCTGCAGAGACACCACAAAGTCTTGACGCAAGTTGTCATACAACCGCTAGAGTACTGTTTACTTCTTCGTATTCCACACCTAATTTAGATATGAGCCATGACAAGCAACACCAGGCATCCCCACAATGGTCAGGCTCTAGAGGTGGTGACATAGATGAGGATGATGATGTGGTTGTCATGGTTGCATTTCCTGGAGCTAGACATGTGACCAAAACGGGGACCCTTCCGTGCACATTTTTGGCCGATGATAATAGAATTCCATTAAAATAAATAAGACTCCTAGGTATTTTTTCATATTTTAACTGTTTCATGTTGTCCATCTCATACACAAATCATCTAGATTATTATTTTTAAATTAATGATCATATCTTTTTGTGTGTAGGAAACGACCATTTTTATAGGCATCTGGAGAGCAAGGCCTTGTTAATTTTTGGGAAACCTTACGCATGAGGTGGATTTTCCATAATTCCAACCTCAAAAAAGAACTTATGGATTATCTCGAAGGCCTCTTTGGAGTAGACACATTCAATAAAAAAACGGTCACCTCTTTAGTAGGCGAATATTTAAAATATGAGAGGGATGTTTATAGATGAAGCTTGGTAGGAAACCCTAGGTAGGAACGTCCTCCCTTGATTCTAGAGAGGGAGTGGAAGTTGATCATTGATGATGCAAAATAAAAGATATTGAAAAAATCAGGAAAAAAAATAACTAGTACCCCAAGGTAAAGTAAAATACTTTGACTTCAATACCTTTAATTTTCTTTAGACCTAAATAAAAGTGTGGTATATAACATACTTGAAAATTTTGATTATAGGTTGCCTGACACTTTGAAGGAAACCAAAGCAAGGATTACCAAACATGTCCAACACAAGCTAGGCTAGGGAGGCTACTCGAGGTTACAGTCATGAATCGTAAGTACCCAAACATCTTAAGAATATTATTTGTATCACCTTACAACTTTCATTTTATTGCAACCAAAAACATTAAAAAAGCATGCTCTTATGCAATTCACGACGACGACTTCGGAACTGAAACCACAAAGGAAGACCTCCAACTTGGTTACAAGTATGGCTATAAATCTGTGGTTGATCGTAGGAAAAGCATGGGGCAGACCCCAAGATCCAGTTTGCGGGATAAGGTAAATAAAAATCAATCCACATTAACCTTTCATTACTTATAAAATACGTAAATGTTTGATATCGTCCATAACTTTAATGTATTACTTTGTTTTAATCAGGGGAGAAACACTATTAATGAAACCATTATCACTGGACAACAAAACGTTGATAGTGCAGTGTGACTAGAATATCATGTGACTAAGGCCCACGACGGTAAAATAACCATATATTAATCATATACTTCATAATTTCATACTTATAAATTTTGTACTTCTAATTTTTATTACTTATACATTTACGGTTTTGTCTGTATAAATTTTGTCATTTCAATGGCAGAGAATGCCGTAGTTGAGCCTCATCAACCTGGAGATGACTTGGAGAACATGGAAACCATTCCAACGGTGCCAACTAGTGGACCAACAGGTAAATAATTACATTGCAGAGGTTGTTTTAATATTAATGAACTACTTCAATGGTATTTAAAAATTGGTCGTATAAATTTGTTTTTTTCTTTTTGTAGGTGATGGCCCTTCACATCAACCTCCACATTGTGGGTACGATACCAGGCATGCTCGACATGAAAGGACTGAAGCAACATCAACTGCTAAAGAGAAGCTAGTAAACAAAGACATGGACATGGATAAATTACTTAAGAACTGGAATAATTGTACAGTAAATTGATGATGTATAATAATTTTATAAGACAAATAGATGTACATTAAGTAACTATTATGTTTGTAACATATTTTGAATGATAAATGTCATTTATAAAAATTCCTTTTCATGACATATGTCTTTGAATGATAAACCTCATTTATAGCTTTACAATCACTTTTTTTTATTATCAATTTTGAATATTTTTAATGCTTGTTTTTTAGTAGAATATAGATTGGGTATTGGGAATTGAGAGAGATGTGAGGGAGGGAGGGAGGGGGGGGGGAAGGGTGGTGGGGGCATAGGAGCTTCCACCTTCACATGGTTGGCCCTGTTCAATAGAGAAAAAAATATTGGCGTTGTTTATTCTTGGAGCGAACCTCTCTCGATCCAAGGGAGCAACAACATAGTCAATGTTGACTTCGTTGTTGCTCCTTCATATTGAGGGAGGTTTGCTCCAAGATCAGACGGATCCAATAAATTATTCTCGAAACCAAGAGGATATTATTCATGACATCGCATCTGAGATGTGTGTGTGTGACTATTTAATCTCCTCTCGTATGGATTTTACAAAAAAGAATATCAATGGTGTTTGCTATTTGCAATCTTGTCGGTTTTAATTTCTATTAGGATTTATTGACATTTCTTAAAAGTATTTTTTGGTTTTGACTAAAAACTAAATATAATTCTATTTTTATTTACTACAGTATGCAGTTTGCGCATTTGCAGATGCTCTAGATGTTGTATCAATGCAATGCTACACATTAGAATATCAAAGATCAGGTATGTCTTGTCTTTTTTCTTCTTTTATGACTTCTTAAGGTTCCTTTTATTTATTTATTTTTATATTACCATCATTTGCGGGCCACTACGGGGCCAATCATTCTATCTAATGAACCACACCCAAGTATGTAGCATAAACGATTCCCTTTAGTTCATCATATCATATGATTCACACAACTAATCTAATACTTCAACTTGTTTTTTTGTGATTGTGTATAAGTAATCCAATGGATATCATAGTATAAGCATAACCATAATTATGCAATAGATTATTTGAAATGAATGAGATATAGACACCACTTCCGAGTAGAAATTACAAATCATAGGCACCAATGAACCTAAATACTCATCCTGAGTTCCAAGAAGATGAAAATCAAACATCCCACCAGCCTAAAAGTGGATAGGGGGTTGGGTGTGTTACACCAATGACCTCTATACACTCCTATGATATTTATTACTCTCCTGTGAKATTTATTGTAATATTYATTATTTTGTTGTAGAGYAYTKCTTTAGCACYAAAGGAAATTATTCCACCCTTACCTCTAGAGAAAGAGAAACTTGAAAATGCTTTAGCTATAGACATTTCTACCAATCTATTAACCGRTGTCATTCCACCAACACTTGGAAGTTGCACTGCACTCGAATCATTGAATCTATCTAACAATTCCTTAGAAGGTTCCATTCCATATTCACTTGGGTATMTACAAAATCTCATGGACTTGGATGTGACCCCAATTTTTTTCATTAACATTAGCACAAACACAAAAATATMTTTGGAAAGACTTGAATCCCAATGGGAGCAATATTAATTAACCGACAAATCATTTCTAACACAAGATGAGATCCATATTGCTTATTAAATTTGAGAAATTTATTGTGAACAACAATTACTAGCTAGCAAAAGTTCAAAAACTTGGCCAGATAAACAAGGAATCAAAACTTCAAATTGAAAACCAACCTATCCTCTAAATGAAATATCTGTTACTATCGTTTTTTATGAAATATATTATTGTAACATATACAAAGGGTGACAAAAGGGGAGTAATTATACTAGAGAGCATGGAGAAAATCTAAAATGGGGGAAAAAAGTGGCATGGAAGAGGTGTAATACTCATGACACACCCCAATGCCAAGAGAGATAAAACTCAAGTTCTAAAAGAAACAACCAACTTATGGGACAAAAGAAACAATATGAGCACACCTAGAATTTTCAACATCTCAACAATTATATGGTGGCCATAATTGTAATAACATTTATTTATTTATTGTTATATAATAAGTGATTGAGGATATCCAAAGGAGTTAAATCGACTTTGTATTTGCAGGGAAATTAAAGCATGTGTGTGTGCACACACATTCAATTGGGTCTAGCTCGATGGTTTGGGAGGAGAAATTTTACCCTCCCCACCTAGGCTTAAATCCAGACACATGCATACACACACATTCAATTAGGTCTAGCTCGGTGATTTGGGAGGATAAAATTTATTCTCCCCGCCCAGGCTCAAATCTCGCTTGTGACACATTCCATTGTTTGTGAGCCAATTATTGTTGAAGATGTAAACATATTCGTTTTCCTAATAAGTTCAGAAAAATCAGCTTTAAATTTTAGCAGAGGTGCGGAATGATTTGGAACACATTTGGAGGGTTTTTAAATATGGTAGAATAGTTCAAATTGATCACAAGGAGTTCTAAAATAACGACGATGGAAAGAAATCAAATATCAATGGTCACGATTGTGATCGAGACAGATCAACAACTGGTGTGCATTGCGGGCTTGGAAAGTTCATGGAGGTTAATTCCATAAAGTGGTTCGGAAATGGAAACCGCAGGTTTTGAAAGTAAGGATGTGTCCACATAGGGATGATTGTGGAGTAGAAAGTGGTTTACATTAAAACCACTAACCCATCACTCCAAAAATTTGAATATTATAAAGTTTATGTGGATTTTATTTATTTTTGTCTTTGTCAAAGTGAGAACTATTAGAGCTATTTCAACTGTCACCTTCAATCGAATTTAGAATTCTCGGTGCCATTATAATCACCATTACTGGGTATTTTTTCTTGTTTCCATGGATCCCATTGTGCTCGAAGTATCTGAAAAAATCCCAGAAAATAATGAATAAGCCCTAATCGATAGAGATAATGATGTTTGTGACCCTGAATTCATTGTTGCCCCTATTTCGCAATTAATAAGTAACTTAGCTAACATTAGAGGAAAAAGGTTTTCCCTTTTTGGAGTTTGTCCAAGCTTCTCTCATTCCGTATGCAACCAAATTGTTTTTTTAGTTTCTCGAATTCATAGGATGGTGTGCAGAGCAATACTCAGAGTCAAAAAGAGTTGTAATTGATAAAAAGGGGTCTAAAGTCTTGTGTAAAATTGATGTTGTGTCAATCAGGGAGTCATTAAAAATTCCTAAGTCTTTCTCTGAGAATTTTGAACCTTTTGATGAGGAAGAAATTATTAGAGTCTATAGGGAGTGTAAACTAGAGATTCAAAATCTGTTTTTAAGAATGATTATCAAGCTTGATCAGTTCACACAAAGTCTGTCTTTTTCCTTAAGCATCGATATCATGGTCAGTGAGGTTCAATGTGTCTACTCTTTATTAAGTCAAGTTTTAGGTCATGTTAGGTTTCATGCTCAAATTATTCTAATCAGAGTCAGGTCAAGTTGTCTGCATTAATTTTGATGAGTTCCTAGTTGATACCATCCACAAACAACTAATTAATTTTCACTCTCCTAGACACTTCAGATACTGCACATATCTGATGAATATTTTTCTCACCAACAACAATGCAAAGATCTCTGAAGCAGAATCAATATCTATTGAAAGAAACATGATGATTTCATAAATTTTTATCAATAAAGTCATGTCAAAGGCCTACTAGATGATTTTCAATGTTAAACTGCCCAGAGTTATTGAAGAAATGAGAATTCACCTGCAGAATCCAGAATACATAGTAGGAGACTGGACCCTTTTCATAAATTCTATAGTAATATGGGTATATGGCTTTCAGGAGTTTCATTATTTGTTGCCCATCTTTTTGACCCCCAAATTTTTTTCTCTAGAGTTCATAAGACAAAAAATCATCTCTAAAACTGAAAAATTCATCAAATATCATAGAGAAAGCAATATAAAGTTTCCTTTTGTGATTGGCCCATTCATTGTAAAATCTAGAACATGTCTAGCAAAGGTTGAGGCAAAGCTCAAAGCTTTGGTTTTTGCACAAATGACAGGTAAAAAATATGATCCTCATCAAATCATATCTACAAGGAGGCAAACGAACAAGAATGCTCCATGTGAACATGAGCCTATTGAAGGCCTGGAGAATTTTGTAAATATTGAAGAATGTGTGGATGTTGAAGCCCCTGTACAAAAGGCACCAACACAACAGAGTATTCCAAAGGTGGTAATTAAGGTTCCAAAAGCTTGTACACAGAGTGAGAGGAATGTTTCAAAGTAAATGGACATAGACCCTGAACACACTGCCAGAAAGAAAATGAAAACCATCCAGACAAAGCAATATGTAGACTTGGAGGATGAAGGGCCTAAAGAAAAAACAAGTTTAGACATGGTGGAGAGTGGCAGAAGTGTAATTGAATCCAGAGCTGATCAATTGGAAAGTGAAGGTAGTTCAAGAGCTTTCCATATCTAGAAATACTATTGTTCTCCGGCCTCAAAGGAATCCTACCAGTCAAAGGAAGATTTATCTAAATGGTATGTGGAAAAAAGAAAGGAATCACTAAGTGAGATCATGAATCTAATGCTTGAGGTAAAGAAATCTTCCCAACACAAGTCTTCATTATTCACAATCATAGAAATAGAAAGAAAAACATTCAACATTTCCATAATAGAATAAGATAAGGTCTCTAAGATCAAAATAAAGTATGATAATATCAGTTCCATGGATACGGTTCAATTCCACAAGCATACTAGTGACCTGCTATATTCAGATTATTCAAATTTCAATTTGAAAAATGAAAAATTACCATCACTAGTTGGCAAGCTTGAAGGTCATCTCAGGAAGGAAAAAACAACAAGTAAAGCATGGCAGATTCAAATAAAAAAACTTGAAGCTGATGGGCCCAAAGCAATGAAAGCCTTGTTGGATGAGAAAGACAAAGTGATTCTCAGCTTGATGAAAAAGTTGAAAATTATTTCTACAGAGCATCCACAGAATACAAAACTTGTAGCATTGGAACAAGAAACGGAAGCTTTCAAGAAGCAATCACTAGATTTTCAGGCTAAATTTCTACAACTGGAAAAGGAAAAATTAGAATGGTCAAAAGAAAAGACATAAATGACAACTAGAGTCATAGCTTTGTCTTCTGTTGTAGCCTCTATTACACCCTCTACTACTGAAAGTAAATCGGGCACTGAAGACATTGTCCATGAAATGTCTCAATTTAGCTTAAAGGATGGGGAAATAAAAGAATTGGAGGAAAATATCAAGAAAATGGACCAAGAAGCACAAAAAAAGGATGAAAGAGTATCACAACTTAAAAAGGAAAATACAGTCCTTCATGAAAAGGTGAATAAGCTAAACTCTCGGATTAAAGGAAAAAGTTTGTTACTAGGAGCCAAGCACATCATCTAGGACTCCATATCAATTGAGGTTAAAAAACTCAGGACATATCTAAATTCTTTTAATGATGAGGACAACATTGCAGTTTTGGCTAAACAGAGATGCACATTTATTAATGAAACTTTATCAAAAAGACCAACAGAATGGGCCCAGAACACTATAAATCTCCTTAATACATTTCCTTCATAAAGTTTGCAGACAATTGGGGTCAAAGATAGAACTTCTTTGATAATATGGGCTAGAAGAATCATAACCAAGCACAACCTCTTGAATTCAGTCCAGAATAAAGCAACCCAATTGGAAAAGATTGTTCAAGATTTAAAGGATTTGTTTGAAGAACTATTTATCAAAGGCCTTCCATCATTCTGGGATGGAAAGGGAAATTTACACGAACATGAAGCCTACAATGCACTCTTGACACAAGCGAGGATGGATCACTCTAGGTTTGAAGACTTAGATGAAGTTTTAAAGGGGAAAACTTTGGTAGAAATGTTAGCCATAGATTTTGAAATTTTGAATAAATTTAAGATAATAAAATTCGCCCTACCTGTCATGTCGTATGCCTCTTGCATCGATTTGGAAATTTTAATAAAATAAATGATGGATTATGAAATTCCTTCTGAATTACTGTAGAATGAAATAGTAAGATTGGGTAAAACTAAATGTAATTTTCCAAGTCCTAGTAAATGACCATCCGACTGTCAATAGAGTATGGGTCTAGACATCGACCAATTAGATTAAGAAACTACCAAGATCAAAGGGACGAAGATAAGGATAAAGCTACTGAAATATCTCAAGGATCCTGATTTTCTGAACTACTTTTCTCTATTTTTGTAAATCAGTTTCAAACCGAATTTCATTGGTTTTTATAAATATTGTAACACATAATGTACAAAGGGTGGGAGAAATTTTGATGAATTGAGTATTCTGAGAGTCTTTGTACTGTAATATTTCCCTAAAGAATTAATAAAGTTGGGTGATCCAAGGATTCTGGGATCCAGTCTTGCTTTAGAGATTCATGTGCCAGTGACTGTGTAGCATGTTCACTTCAGTGTATGTTCTTCTTTCAGTTTATTTCTCTCTTTCCATATCTGAATGATATTCAATTAAAATATTATTTCAGAATTCATCATGTTGATTCTTTGTTACATAGTTTATAATATCAATGGTGTTTTCTTCTGCTAAAACAATTTAAGAAATTTCAAAATCTGATTTCTTAAAGTGTTGATTTATGTTTTGCTTCCGTCCTTTTTGCTACAACGACATTTAAATTAAACCAACACATAGTTAGTGTCTATATTTCCTTTGAATTCTTTTCCCATTAATTGTCATATTACCCACATATTCATAAGATTCAACCTTTTGAATCCATTCCCAATGGATTTCTCACAGACTTAAACATCAAATCCCATCCAAAAATTTATTCACAATCTAAAGACCTAACTTCAAGAAACAAAAATCAAATCATTTATTTTAGTGACTGATTTGGGAGAGAGCCCTCTCTGAGACTGGAAGGGTTATATTGTAGTTTATAAAGTTGGTTTGTGGTTACCTCTGGGTTTATTTTCTCAGCCTAAAGAAATTACAGAGTGATAACAAAATTGAAGGATAAATTCTGTTGTTTTTCAATGCAATGCACATTGCATCCAAATGCTTAATGATTTTATTTCAATATGTGAAGTTTTATGGAAATTATTTTCCACTTTAATTTCCCTACACGTTCACTGAGGTTTGCATGCATTTGTGTTTGTAACTTTGTATATATTTTGTGACTGAAGAAATATAGAATGGAAAACTTTTTGAAGCCACAACATACAATTTCAGAGTATTCTCTTACTGTATTGCATAGGGTTCACTCCATAGTTATGATTTCCACTTAATGTGGCTATATTTTAACATTTAAGGTGTTAGGACTCACTGAAAATAGATTCTTACACTTATCTTTTGTATGTTTCAACAAAATCCTTCCCAAAGGTTCCATCTTATTTTGAAATCCCTACAAATTGTAGTAGTCTATTTCCTCAAGATTTTATAATTGGGTTTTCTTATTTATGAATTTCAGAGACCCTTTAACATCCAATTTTAAACATATGAAAGGTTTCATATGAAGGGAAAGAAAACTATAAAAACATACATGAAAGGAAACACATACTTCAGGTCATCACCACATGAATCTTTGGTATGAAAAAACTCTGTACATCTCCACTTGTATTCTTTCAAATTCAGAAATTGTTACATTGATCAATACAATTTGTCCTTTGTTCTTATTACAACCATCAATACATCAAAACCTACAATATTTATACAACCATTCATTTCATTCGGTTTGAACCGATTACAATAGAATAGAAAATTTCAGTTCACAAAATTTGGGATTTGCGGATATTCCTGCAGTTTGGTCCTTTATCTTCGTCCTTTGAGTTCAATTGTATATTCATTTGATTTGATGCCTTTTTATCAATAGCTGGAAATCATTTACTCGATCCTGGGAAATTATATTTGGTCTTGCCCAATCTCACTATTTCCTTCCATTGCAATTCGGAAGGAATCTCATAATCTTTCATTTCTTTCATTAAAATTTCCAAGTCAATACAAGTGGCATAAGACATGACAGGTATACCAAGTTTGATTGTCTTAAACTGATTTAGAATTTCGAAACCTGTACTCAGTTTATCAACTAAAGTAGCCCTTTTAAACCCTCCTCCAGGGTTTCAAATTTGGAGTGGTCCATCCTTGATTGAGTTAAGAGTGCATTATATTCTTCTTGATCCTGCAACTTACCTTTACCATCCCATAATGATGGAAGGCCCTTTATGAACAATTATTCAAATAAATTCTTGAAATTTTGCACACTTTGTTCCATCTGTATTGCTTTATTCATAATTGATTTCAAAACATCATGTTTTGTAATAATCCTTTTGGCCCAAATGATCAATGCAGTTCTATCCTTTACCCCAATGGTATGAAGATTTGCAGGAGGAACTGACTTGAGAAGATTAATGGTATTTTGTGCCCATTCAAATGGATTTTTGGCCAAAGTCTCATTAACAACAATGCATATATTCCTGGCTATGATTGTTATATTATCTTTATCAGTTACAAAATTCAAATCTGATCTAAATTTAGCAGCCTCAGTATCTATAGAATCCCATATGATATGTTTAGCTCCTTGCAACCGACCTTTACCTCTCAATATTGAATTCAACTTATTAATATTCTCCTGCAAGACTACCTTTTCCTTTTGAACTTGGGATATCTTTTCATCCTTTGTGCGCATTTCCTGCTCCAATTTCTCCATGTTTTTCTTTAACCCTTTGATCTCTCCTTCTTTCAGACTGACTTGTGACATAGCCTGAACAATGTCTTCAGTGGTTGATCCAGTTCCTACAGCAGGAGATAAAACCATGACTTTATTTACCAACTCTACCTTTTCTTTAGACCATTCCATCTTTTCCTTTTCTAGCCACAAATACTTAGCCTTATAATCAAGTGCTTCCTTTCGAAATTTTTATTTTTCCTGCTCTAAAGATACCAATTATGTTGTCCATGGGTGTTCTGTAGCAAGCATCTTCAACTTTTTCTTCAAACTCTGAATCATTTTATCTTTTTCATCCAATAAATACTTCATACCTTGAGGACCTTTAGACTCAAGCCTTTTAATTTGAGTTTGCCAAGCTTTGTTCGCTGCCTTTTCCTGTCTTAGCTGTCCTTCTAAATTTGTAGCTAAGGATGTCATCTTTGAATTTTTAAAATTTAAAATCAAATAATCAGAGCACAACAAATCATTGGCCTGCTTGTGGAATTTCACTTTGTCAGGGGCACTTATATTGTCATATTTGGTTTTAATCTCTGATACTTTATCATCCTCTGCAACTTCAATATTAAAAGTTTTATTTTCAATATCTCTTGGATATGATCTGATGTGGATCATATTTTCTTCCTTGTATTTATGAAAATCCAAAGTCTTTGAGTTTTTCTTTAACTCGTGATAAACATGATCTGGACTTAACAAAAAAATGACTAATAACAAAGGTGAATTTGATTTTAGAGGCTCTGTGAAGTTTGATGAAGTTCTCTGTCACATAGAGGATTCTCTGTTTGATGAACTCAAGAGAAAAAATCCCAGGAGTTAGGAAAATAGGTAATAGATAAGGAGACTCATGAAAACCATATACATAGATAACTGTTGAATGCAGAAAAAGTACCCAGTCTCCTATTCTGATTTCTGGATTTGACTGTAGTTGAATCTTCATGTCCTCCAAAACTGCAGGTAAACTTGTATTGAAAATCAGAGAATATATTCTTGACACATGACCTTGTTGATGAATATGAGGAAAGTGATTCTTTTACATTCAATAGATACAAAAACTGCTTCAAGGATTTCTCCATGGTTACTTGCTAAGAAAACCTTTAACATATATGTATAATATCTGAAATGTCTCAAAGAGTGGAAATTCATTGGTTGCTTGTGAATGGTGTCAACTAAGAATTTATCAAAATTAATTCGGATTGACTAACAAAACTCTAACTTGAAAAAAATCAAAAGAAAACCAAACATGACTTCAACAACATATTTATCACTATTTAGACCTAGGACCTGACTGAACAGGGAACATACCCACTAAATTTCAATGACCATCATGTTGATACTCATTGGTAAGGACAAACTCTCTGACATTTGTTCAGGTTTAATGATTTTTTGTAGAAATTGACTTTTGAGCTCTGGATGACATTCTCAGTAAACCTTAATCACTTTTTCTTCATTGAATGGCTCAGAATTAAAGGAAAATGCTTATGGGATATTGAGTGACTTTTGGATTGACAGATTATCTTTTCTACATAGGCCTTGAGATCCATGTTTATTAACAATTACCCTTTCTAAATGAGAATATTGCTCAACGCACCAACCTACGAATTCAGGAAATGGGAAAGAAACCTCGACAACATACGGGACAATGGAGGCCTGGACTGCTTCTAAAAATGGAATACTCTTTCCCTTTATATCAGCCAAGTTGCTTCGAGACACAGAAATGGGGGAAATAGTGATATTAGGGTCAAATACATCTGCATCTTTGTTAATTAGGGCTTCCTCATTACTTTCAAGGTCTTTCTCTGCTACTTATAATACTATGGGATCCTTGGAAATGGGATAAATACTTGGAAATGGGATGTGATGGTGCAAAGTTGGGCTGCAACAAAAAAATGGCGGTCGCCACAGTGTTCCAACGGTCCCCAAGTTTGAAAATAATAAAAAATAAAAATGTCAAATCGACCTTTTATACTTTTCACTTTGTGGAGATGTGGACTGGCATTTTTGGAACAACCCGCTTGTCATTTTGCAATCAACTTGACACTGACACATACTCCTAAATGGAAATCGTCGTTTAGATTGTGGGACCACCCTTCAAAATTATCCCCCATGCAACTTCAAATTCCGCAATGCTTCCTAGCCATCAATTCAAATGGATCATGATAAAAGTTATTATGGGCTCGATCTAATTTATTTCTTCACCAAATTTAATTGCTTTGTGCCTTTTTTAACCTTCCTGTCAATATATCTATTTTTTTTAAATAGATATATTTCGTCGCTCTTGCAACCACACAGATCGTCAATAGTCTCTCTTGTGACGATCATCCTAGGTTTTTGTTCGTGCGATGATCATCCTTGGTCATCTCTCTTGCGACGATAATCTTTAGTTTTCATTCTTGCGATGATGATCGTTCGACGTCTTTCTTGCGATGATCATCCTCGGTTGTCATTCGTGCGAAGATTGTCCTATGTTGTCATTCTTCCGATGATCATCTTCGGTTGTCGTTCTTGTGACGATGAACGTTGGGTGTCTTTCTTGTGATGACCTACATAGGTTGTCTCTCTTGCGACGACTTCTATAGGTTGTCTCTCTTGCGATGATCATCGTAGGTCATCGCTCTTGTGACATTATTCCAGTTTCGTCGTACTTTTGATGAGATATGATGCGACATTTAAGGGGCCCAAGATTCATCGCAATCTCCATGACATAACATCGCAAGAGAGTCGAAATGGTCGTCGCAAAATGACCCAAATTTACTACTTCCTTATTGTTCGTTGTTATTGCGTGGAGTGGTGCAACTACTGCTAAAAATGAATCTATGAACTTATGCAAGTAATGTGTTGCCCCAACAAAGCTAGTAACTTTTGTGAAATTTGTAGGAACCAGCCATTTCATGATGAACTCCATCTTGGTGAGATATATCTTGAGCTTTACTCAACATATGAGATACCCTAGATACACCAAATATTATTGAGAAAACACTCATTTATTTAGATTGGCTAGTAGCTAGTGCTTCTTCAGAGTCTCTAACACCCATGTAAAATGTGAGATGTGCTCCTCCTAGGTAGCACTATAAACTAGTATATCATCCAAATAATCAATAACAAATGAATCTAGATAAGGGCATAAAACATCATTCATTAGTCTCATAAATGTAGCTAGTGAATTGCATAAACTGAATGGCATAACCAAGCACTCATACAAACCTTGCCTTGTCTTGAAGGAAGTCTTCCATGTATCTTCTTCTTTGACTCATACCTGGTGATATCTTGATTTCAAATATAGCTTAGTGAAGTACTTGGCATGTTGTAGCTGGTCCAATAGATCATCGATCCTAGGTAGAGGGCACTGATTCTTCAATGTAATATTGTTCAATTCCCTATAATTGATACACATTCTCCAAGTCCCATCCTTCTTGGGCATGATTATGTTGGGTGACCCATAAGGTGAGCTACTTGATCAAATCACACCCTACTCCAACAAACACTTCAACTACTTATTTACTTCATTTTCCTCCAAAAAATACTATCTATACAACCTAATATTCAACAAGGAGGAGTCTGGAAATAATTGGATCTCATGCTCCACTTCCCTCTTAGGTGGCATCCCTTATGCTCCTGGAACACTGTATGCCTATAAAAACTCCTCCAACTAATGTTTTTTATCTTTAGTACACCCTTCCAGGGATGTATTTACTTTTAGAAACTCTTCACCGGACTAATTTTCTCTTAGAAAAAGTAAAACATATTTCTTTCTAGAACTAATCAATTTCTTAGCTTGATTGGCACTTACTAGTGAAAGTTTTGATTTTCCTTTGTGTGTGTTTATGATGAAGGATTTATCGTCCTTGATGAGGAAATATTGGTTGGATCTCTGCATGAAGATATCATCCCTCATATACATGAATATGATTCCAAACACTACTCCACATACATCAAGTGGTACTACATCCAATTCTAGTTCATCTATAAAATCAACAATTACAACAAATTTAATCTTGCACTGCTTTTTTACCTTGATCTATGCATCCTTGTTTACCCAACCCAATGGATAGGGACTAGGATGATCGTGAACCTCCAATCCAAGATTACTGACCAGATCCACTACTATGAGATTATCTTGTGAACCAAAGTCAAATAGAGCATCTATCTTAGTCTTCTTAACCTGAATCTTGACATGCAAGAGCTTGGTCATCTCCTTCTCTTCCTGGTGATGAAGGATACTTAGATTCACCTCCTTTTGTATAGATGTGTAGACAATATTTTCATCCACGTCATAGCTACTTTCAATGTGATTACTTGAATCTGTGGCTAGAAGGTTCTTTTTCTTTCCGTCCTTCTTGCAGTTATTTGGGTTCATCTCTGTATGTAGTTTCTAGCATTTTTCCCGAGTGTGGCCATCAATGTTGCAATGATTGCAATGGTTTCTAGGATCCTTACACTGATGTGTAGTGG
>ML786611.1:527487-549234 GCA_009831015.1 Picea engelmannii
AGCTAAAATGAAAGCAACACAAACTAATAAATCAGAAAAAAAGGAGATAGAAGCCCCGACCAGAGAAGTCGAAAGGGAAACATGAAGTTTTAGTTTAGAGAACGAGATTAATAAAATCAAGATCCCTGTGCCTCTGGTTGAATTGGAAAAAAACCCTACATATAGAAAACATATTGCCAAAATGATAAATTTTACTGACGTCGAAAGTCATGCGAATGTTATAAATTTAGAAGATGATAAACCAAATATAATGTTTGGTCCACATTTTGAAAATGCCAGAGATTTTGTCGCTCCTTTCTACATTACATTGACTCTGAGCCTATGTTGGAACGCATATATTTTTCAATACTTTAGACTTAGAGAAGCCTTGGAGGAGGTAGACTTAGAGAATCCTTTCTACATTACACTGACTGTGAGCCTATGGAGCCTATGTTGGAACACATATATTTTTCAATACTTTAGACTTAGATAAGTTTCATTCTTGCTTAAATAAGAACAAACGTGCACCTGCATATCATCGTTGATGAAGTATTACGTTGAATCCAACGATATGAAATCCTTAAAAGTTATGGAGCCGCCCACTCGTTCAAAGGTCAAATCACTAAAGGCTACCTTCGAAATGTCGGGTTTCAGGGTTTCGCGATACTAACAGTCCAACATGTAAGAGATCCAAAGTCCCGATATACGAAATCACAAAATTGTCTTAAGCTTTAAAACTATGTTAATTAAAGGATTAAAAGCAATTAAGGTTAATTAATTATATCGCAACTTCACCTTTTGGGGATCCTGCCTCGAGCAACCACCAAAAGTCTCGATATGCGAAATCATGAAACTCTTGAATTTAATCGTGATTATTTAAAAGGTTTAACATAATTAATGTTAATTAATGAATCCCGACTTCGTGTTTTGGAGATCATAGCTTGATTTAATATGGGATACCCTGAGGTCTGAAAACCTGAAATGGATTAAGGTTAAACATGATTAATTAGCATGATAAACTTGATTTATTAACACATTAAGCAATCTTATCTCCTGTTAAGTTTACATTGATTTGAAATGCAAGTAAATTCAAATTTTCTCTATGCTTTTCCCGGATCATGAAATATCGACCATTAATGGCATTAATAGTTGATTTAGGGAAACGATTTCAAATAAGATCCTGCTTTATCGCCCAAATCTTTTTACTAAATGAATTAAACACATTGTCAGTGAAGGTATATGCAGATTGATATGCTTAAGGCAAAGAAGATTTTTTCATTTTTGAATTACATTCTCGTTTTCACAGAGTTGGCTTAGCGAAATAATCAGTCTTCTACATTCTTATTATCTGTAATAGATAACATAACTCTGAGACCTGATACCATGCCTCCATGAAAAGCAACTAAAGAGACCGGTGAAAGTTCAAGCTAGAATACATACGCTCTTTCCGATACCTTGCCCAGAAGCATAGACACCGTCAAATCCTGGACGCAAGTATTCAACATCTTACAATATGAATTGGTGAATTTCCCAAATGATTCAAGCACCAACGAGAAGGAGGACCTATCTAACAAATACAAAATTGTTGCTCAATCGGAGCTACATAAGGTAGCAACAAGGCCTAGGCTCTTTCCCTACAATGATATGATCGGTTGGGCGCTGGACCACGTTGATATCCCAACCAAAACTATTTTCAATACACAAAAGGTCGCAATTGGGTCTTTCAGGCTGGAACATCTGCAGGTGATGTACAAATTATTTTCGGTATCCAATTTCGTTTACAATGCAAATTTCCTATTAGAATTTAACAAGAAGGAATGTGACCAATACGGGAAAAACCTTTCCAATTTAATTAAAGACTAGTATTCTCACCCCGAGAAATTCAGAGCCGATTCCCATAGTGTATACCCAGTTGCCACACTAGAACCTCATATATTGTACATAGCAATGATGATGTGTAGGCTCTACGGGAAGGAAAACACAACTCATTTGTTTCTACCGTGGGTACCTATTATACACTCAGTAGCAGAGGGATACTATTTTGACTGGGAAAAGATATTGTCGGACTGTTTGGTTCAAGAGATTGCAAGATATCAGTCACTAAGAGCCAAAGGGAAACCGACCTAGTTTTTCATATTGGCTTATGTTATGGACGTCGTCTGTTTCATGACGTCTTTTCCATTGATGGACTGGAGTTGGACTCCAAATAATGTCGAACCCATACATATCTATCATTCAAAGCTTTGGGAAGAAAATACAAAAGACTTCCTTTATGAGATCTGCAATTGGGTAGTGGTGTCGATGCACAACGCCATATATGGCTATCCCCCCTCCCAAAATTTTAGACAAAATTACGGCTAACCTAGGCAGAATAGTAGACTGGTATATCGAGGAACACTTCTCCTATATTAGGGTTTTTGGATGTTCAGTTCCTCCATATGCTCTGCTGCAATTTTTACCAGACCGACTAGTGTGCCATCAAGTTCGCACGACAAACTGTGCTCGGTGGGATTATCAAGGAGCTCAAAGCGGTACAGAAAAAGGTATGGCCCTCTTTTCCCCTGCAGATTGGTACATTTTCCCTACTGGATTTCGGTCACTCTAAAGTAGAGGTCGCGACCTTGGAAGAAATAAAGATGGTTAGCATTGAATTCAAGATGCATGACCCACAGAAGGTCATGGGTAATCACATGGCCAACTACAATTTAAAAAGGTATGAACATGAGGATTCTCCTCAAGATGAGATTTTCCATGGAGTGAGATCCTATCCAAATGTCTTGAGTCAGGTTCGAGCTCTGCCACCCGATAAAATGATTAAGTTTTATGACTTCCATAGGCACCAAAGAAGTAGTCTCCCTAAATTAATACAAGGAGGAGCCACGACGTCTCCAGTTGCACATCAAACAGAGAGCCGAAGCTCAGAAGCAGTAAGCTCCAACGGACATGAAATCCGGAAAAATTTGGAGAAGACTAAGGTGTCGACTCAGAAAGAAGATATCCCATTGACAAATGTATCAGGTGACCAAGCCAAAGATCAAGTAGTGACATTGACCAAGGAGGGGGAATAAGAGCCACTATTTACACCTGATAAATCAACTACATATGCGGCCGGAAAAAAATCGTCCACTAAAATTGGTAGCCCCATCCAATTCATCACATCCTTACAATTCACCAGTGGGAATCCAAATGCATAGGTAGTATTCATAAAGGACCTCACACCCATTTTAGTTGAAGAGTTGCCTCCATCCAATTTCTTTTTCAGCAAGAAAAGGAAGGTTGTGGTGAAGAGAGAAATAGACCAAAAGGAAGGTTCAGCTTTCAAAAGACACAGGGTGCTAATTGATGAAGAAGCCTTGGAGGAGCTAGACTTTGTTGAAGAAGAAGCAGGTTCACTGGGGGATTTTGCGACAACCAACTAGTTTTCAGTCGAAAATTTAAAATAATGACTGAAGCAGAAAGATCTGCAAATAAGCCAATTGCAGGATCAAATGAAGACTGTCGAAAAGAATGTCTGGAGTGAAGTCAATAAGAGATTCGAGCATATCAGAGCTAGTGACAAACAGGAAATCCAACAACTCAAATCCAACGTCGAGGATATGCATAGGAATATGCAGGCGAGCCTGGGATGGGCCACCCAACAGGATGAGTTGGTAAGGAAGCTACAAGCCAAAGTAAGTTCTACCGAAAACATGATTGTAGATATAGCAATGTTCCAAGCTCAGGCAATGCAAGTATGAAAGGAAATGGAAGTAGCACAACAAAGCCTTCTCACTAGGGTTGAAACTGTCCAAGATCATTTTTGGGTGATAGATCAAGCATTAAATGACATTTGTTTAAGGGAGAGAGAAGCTATTGCTACCCAGACTACCTTCCAACAAGCGGTTATGTCGTCAGTGAGATAAGGAGTAGCTATAGCTTCCAAGTTTTCCATTTTAGAGCAGACCAGAGGTGATATAAAACTAAAGACTTGGGAATCTAGCATAACTAAAGGTAGGAAAATGGCTAAGGAAGTGAAGTATTTTTGTGAAGAAGTTTTCCACTCACTCAACAAAGATTCATTAGGCCTTGATAAAGAAGATAGCTCTGGAGTACTGGGACAGATTAACATAACAAAACATCAACTTGATATTAAGACAAATATGGAAGAGGCTAAGGCCGAAATATCACAGATAAAATAGGTTGATATTATTCATATAAATAAATGGCTAGTGAAACCTAATATGAAATTACAGTCCATAGTTTCAGAAGATAGACAAATGGCAGACATATTGCCTCAATTGGAAAAGAAATTATATAGTTTTGAGGCTAATAATCTAACAGAGCCCTCCAGGCTAGTGGCACAATTTGTGAGCAGATTCATCAAATGTATTGAGCAAGGAAAAGGTAGCACCGATGGAAACAAATGAGATAACTCATGCACATTATCTGTTTCAGAGTTGGAGAATTAGAGAGAAAAACACCGTTGCCAGCATAATGATGAGACCAGCAGAAATGCAAGTGAAACGTTTCAGATTTCATATTTTGTAAATTTACTATTTTAGAAATAAAATAATTCCAACCGTTTGAGGTTGAGAACTTTTTGTATAAATACAGACTTTAAAGAAGAAGCATGGGCTGCTTCTTGTCGTATTGTAACTAAGAAAACTCATCCTTTGTGAGTATTAATACAAGTGCAAACAGGGATTCCAAATTTTGTGTTGTTTGAGTTTTGTGCCCTCTTTGTATTTCATATCTTATGTTCTCTTTAAGTCACTCCTGAACAAGTGAATGATTACAATTTAGTACAACCTCTATTGTGATTACATTTCATTTAGTATTTGATTAGCAAGTAGTTTTTCCTTTGTATTTACTATCAACAAATACAATACCTACCTACTATTTGGATCACTATATCTTATTTTCTTTCAGAAGTGCATTCTACATTTTATTCTACTATGAACAAGGTAAGATTCTTCTGTCATTGATTCCTTAGCTTGTTTAATAGTTTTGTAATTTTCTTCTCTTCTCTCATTTTGATAAATTGACTTAGACAACGAAATACGACCTCTGTTATGTTCAGATATTAATTTCATTTGAGGATTTCACTTTTACACAACTAACGAAATAAAAAGTACTTTTAAAACCAACTTTCCTTAATTCATGATCCCTGACATTATTCTTTGAGCCTTAAGTTTAATCTCAGGAACAACACATATCCTGCACATGTACAATTCAAAACACCCCCGCACATGGGATGAGAGTCTTCCCTATATTTGGCATAGATACAACCGATCCCTGCATAGCTCAACTGGCCACAACCCCTTTCAGGTGGGGTTGGAATTCCAACCATTGGCCCCATGGATGTTGCACTACCCTTGGCGACCACCTCAGTTGAGTCGTCCCCTACTCCACTAGAAGCTGACAAAGCCACCCGATTCATTTAGCAGATCCATAACATACGCCAATAGGTTCAGGATATTCTACAAAATTCTAATTCCAAGTACAATCAATGCCATGATCAACATTGGGTGCCACATAAGTTTCAGGTGGGCGACAAAGTTTGATTGCATTTGTAGAAAGAACGTGTTACAGGGCCCCATCAGAAGCTTTGACCATTCTATTATGGGATGTACACCATCACCAAGGCAGTGGGTGACAATGATTTTTAGCTCAACATTCCCCCCTTCCTTGTTCTGCATCCAATCTTGAATGTGGCTCTCCTTCGGCCATATTTCCCACCATTATTGGACACCTTAGAGATAGCAAAGTCGTTGACACCAACAGAGCTCAAACCTGATTGCATGCAACATGCATATAGTGATCATATTGTGGACACACAGATCAAGGGCACTTGACAACAAAGGATCCAACTTTATCAAGTCGTCAAAGTAGGGCAGCTCCTGTACCAAGGCAAGTGTCTCACCCGAGGCCAAATTCAACATAAATTTCCTCATCTGATGGGGGAACTTAACGCAATGGAGACCATTTCTTCCTAACGAGGGAGGATTGATCCAAGTGGATATCGGTGGCCACCCACCTATTCCACTGCCTCAAAAAACAGTTTTCCACCTTGGCAGTTTTTCAACAGTTTTTCGGGTTCCAAACTTCTAGGGTCGTTTTGAGGCCCCAAACGACATTTTTTGGGGGATTTGGGGCTAAGGGGATTGGAAAAGTCACTTCCTCGGGCCATTCGAAAATTGTTCTTCTCGGTTAGACCTTTCCAATGGGCTATCGTGCCCCTAAAACAGAGATCGTATGCAAACGCTACGACCTCAGGAAGTTGATGTACTAACTTACCCAAACGGGGCCCACATGACTTTTGGCACTTCATCTCCTAGGGTTAGGTTTTTGGATGTCTAGAGTTTTTGACATTCCTGTTTATTTTAAAAGGCCTTCAAAGCCTCATGGTAACCATGTTCTTTTGAATGAGCACAACCGTCACATCTCTTCTCAGAGATAAGCCGCCACCATTCCAGCAAGCTTGTTTTTCGCTGCATTTTACAGTTTCAACTTATTTCCTTATTGAATAGAAAACCAGTTTGATTGTATATCTTTTATTTGGTGTTAAGAGTCTTTTAATAATCTGTATTCATTTCATTCCTCTCATAAAATATAGATCAATATCATCGTGTTTCTCTGAGGAAACAAGGAAACATCTTCTTTCTCGTAAACATAGGTCGTTTGTGCAAACATGACACATGTTGCTTCACAATGAGGTAATGTACATTCCTTGCAATAATGCCCAAAATTTGCATGATCCAAAAAGTTATTTCCTGACATAGGTATTGGAATCTTATGCTCTTCTAGATTCTTAGCTTAATGGAAAGGCTTCCTAGGCGGGTATTACCTTTGGTTGGGTTGCACATTGTTTGAGTCTGAGTGTTCTTCTCAACCTTTACCAATCTATTGCTAAAATCACTCATCAATCCCAAGACCTTTGTACCTATATTAGCTTCGATCTCTTCCTTATGTACCTAGAGAACTTGTGTGGACGGATCCTATGTTTTCCTGGCTTAAGGATCGAACAAAGCTGAGAGGTGTACTTGATCTTCCTTGGTTTCCATAACATGTTTTATGGTCTTCAATTGAACAACACTCACAACATCCAAAGTTTGTGGATTGTTGTTCCTAATAAACATACCAACTCAATCAAATTTCTCAAGATAAAATATCAAAGCCATAGTAGCATTGGGTCTTATACTAACAAGATTTATATGATAAACCTTAGAAAAACGGGCATGAAATTCAGTCACAGTCTCATTTTCATTTTTTTATATTAGAAAAGGCTCTAAGTAAGAGAGAGTGATCCTATTTATCCCCCCATATTTCAGTGAACTTGTATCGAAATGAATTCCATCCATCAATGGAGGCATATGGAATACCTTTGTACCAAGTGTGTGCCTCTCTTTCCAAAGTTTTCACAAACATCTTCATTGCTACATATTCATGTTGAATCTCCATATCATCAATCACTTTTGAAAATTCACTCAGATGGTCCTCAATAGTGATTTCATTATTTCCTTTGAACTTGGGAAGAATATTTTTAACATAATCTCTAGTGGGCATGACATTGGGTTTCCCCTGCACTTGGGTTATATCTAATGGAGCATAAGTTGTAAAAGCAAACCTAACTACCATGTTTTTAGTAGAACTTGGAACAACTGAAGTAGATAATGATGGAGTAGAGGAAGAAGTTACCAGAGCCGATGAAGGGATCGTCGATATACTCACCCCATCGCTACTGAGTGAAGAAAAAATCTGGTTTTCTCTAACCCTAGGTGATGTAATTAAACTTTTCTGGAAAATGTGTTATGGTTCTTCAAGAGCTGAAAAACGTCCTTGTGTAGGATCGATTCTAAATGATCTTCTAGGGCTCCCCATTGGATTCAATTTTGTTTCTTGTGAAGTCGCCAAGTGAACTAAAATAAAATAAATGCAATGAAAAATAAACACACCAAATATTGTTGTGATCCAAGGATTGTTGTGTCCTCGAAAATGATGCTAACTTGTTAGCACACTTTTTGAACCCTAAATCAGATATGAAATAAAGTAAAAATCAACGAGTAAAAGAGGCTAATTTTAGGAGGAAATGCCTTAAGTGTCTCCGACAAGTCTCCTCTCCATTTGGGTTGGTGTATTCCAACCTTAGAGGGGTGTCCCTAGGGTGTCTTCATGTTGTTATAAACCTCGAAAATATGTAATTAAATTAGAAAAAAAACAAAAACAAACAAATTTCCTTTGGTGGGTGGTTAAGCTACCAAAGGGATAAGTAACACGTTTTAAATTTTAATTGGATGAATACTCTACAACATTAGTATTTTAGTGAATGAAAAGAAGATGAAATATGCACTAGTACAAGGCCGAAGCACTACAATACTAGGTTAAAAACAACTAACAATGCATAAAAATCAATCACAATATCGACACAATTCAACAACTTGATACCAACACACCAAATATTTGTTATTGCTCTTGTCAAAGGGCTGATTGCACCACTAAACAAAAGTACATTACCGATAGAGTATTGTTCTTTAGAAAAAGACTAGAAGCTTAGAAGGAAGAAAGAAAGAGAGATATTACTGATGATGCTAAGAAAAGTCGACCCTGATCAATGAGGAAGAGCCTCAATATATAGGAGAGTGAGGCACATCCGTGTGTAATAATAGGACACACACGTGAGTAAAGGTTAGCGAATGGGATAGATGAGTGGGGACGCATGAGATAGTGAAGCACATGAAAGAGAATAATGGAGGTTAAATGACACACATGGGAGGTAAAAATAATGAGGAGGTTCACATCGAATGGGAAGAAGAAAATTTACATGCAAGGGGATGACACACATGTGGATAAAAGAGAGAGTCAAGGGAGAATGCATGTGGAGTGGGAGAGAAGGTGATCCAAATTATGTTGAGAATGAAATGAAGGTAGAGATATAATAAGGAAACACACAAAGATATTGCAAGAAACATAATAATACAATTAAACTCATATTCTATTAATGAATGGAATACAAAAGACTATAAACTGCAAAGCACACAAACTAGCTAGAATGGTGGTAGCTTGTCCCTAAATAAAGAGATGTGTCAACTATTCTCATTCAAAATAAGTCAATTGTAAAGAGGCTGAAAATGCATTTTAACATGAATAATCAATGATAAAACCCTAAACATCCAAAACCCTAACCCTAGAAGATGAAACACCAAAAGGTTTATGGGCCTCAATGTGGTTAGTTGATATGTCAACTTCCCCGGGGCACAAATTTTTCATACGATATCCATTTGGGGTGCTCAGTATCCCATCAGAAAGGTCTACCCAAGAATTACACATTACGAATGTCCCAATATCTACCTTCAAATATAATCTAGGCACTACCGTGCTAAAAAAAATGTTGTTTAGGGCCTCAAAATGGCCCAAAAATTTTGGGAATAGAAAAACTGCAGAAATATTTCCAAGAAGTGGAACCATTCAGAATTAATGGAACAAGTGGGTTTCCACTAATATCCACCTAGATCAGTCCTCCCCCCTTAGAAAACAATGTTCCCCATTGCGTCAAGTTCCTCCATCATATGGGGAAGCTTATGTTGAATCTGACTCTTGGTGAGCCGCTTACCCAGGTGAAGAAGTTTCCCTGCTTTGATGACCTGATAGAGTTGGATGTTTTGTTGGTGGTTTTCCTTCATCTCGGTCTCCATGATCCGATCAACTGTGACCTACTCAATGTAGTCAATATTGAGTTTTTTAGGGGCCAAGTGCTCAACCACGTTCGAAGTGTCAAAGAGAGGTGGAAAATATAGTCGAAGCAGTTCCACATTAAATACAATGTGCAAGCTAAAGAAAGGGGGAATACTTAATTGAAATGAATTCTCACCCATAGCTTTGGTGATGGTGTAAGGTATGTATTGAAGTGGGTGGAGATTCTGGTGGGGTCTTGTGAGGTTCTCTTTTTGCAAATGCAACCATACCTTATCTCCCACATGAAACTTGTGTGGTACTCGATGTTGATCATGTAATTGCTTGTACTTGGCATTGGATTTCTGCAAAATATCATGAACTTGTTGTTGGATGTGATGGATCTGTTCAATGAATTTGGTTTCTCAATCAACCTTGGTATAAGCATGGCATGACTATTCTTCTGCAACAACAATGGGAAGAGATACATCAATGGGGGCCAATGGTTGGAACCCCAAGCACACCTGAAAAGGGATGTGGCCAATAAAGCTACGAAGGGATTTGTTGTAGCTATGTTGAACATGAGGAAGGATCTCCTCCCATGTGTGTGGATGTTTGGAATTTTACATCCTCAGGATATGAACAATCATCTTGTTGACTACCTCTATTTTTCCATCAGTATGTGGGTGGAAGGCAAATGATTGGGTCAGCTTGGTGTCCATCATCGACCATAGGATGGACTAGAAAGTACTCAGTAACCTACTATCTTGATCTAAAATAATGATACAGGAGAGCCCAAAATGAAACCAAACATGCTCAAATAATAACTTAGTAGTGGCCTCGACTATGATACTCTTCTTTCACAATGTCGAAATTGTCATCTTAGATAATCGATCAAGGACCATGAAGACACAGTCATTACCATGCTTGGTTGAAGGTAGACCAGAAATACAATCCATGGAGATGGACTCCCAAGGTCTATCAGGAGTAGGCAGTGGGGTGTATAGTCTCTATTTCTTAATGACATATTTGGAAATTGCTCAGGGAGTGCAGGATATGATATAATCACTGACATCTTGTTTAATCTTCAACTAATAAAAATTCTTTTGCAGTACTACCACTATTTTTTCCACGCTAAAGTATCCTTCTACCCGAATGTAATGAGCTTTCCAAATCATCTTTGCATGCTTGTTTGGAGGAACACATAGATGGATTAGGAGGCATGGCAGTCCATCCTAGAAATGAGGGTCTGGAACTAGTTTTTATGTGCTCAATGTCTTATAGGTAGCAACAAAGTAAGAGTCGATGTTATATAGTTGTGGCCACTCAAAGGTCGCATGCCCACATAAGTTAAGAAGAGTGGTTAGCGCCACAACTGGGGGTCAACTAAGGTAGTATGCAACATGGTTGGTGATTCCCTTATTGTACTTGATGTTAAAGTTGTAGGTACGTGGACCACTTATGATGGCGGTCATTATGTAACTTTTCTTGTTTATGCATGAATTGTAGAGGCATGTGATTAGCATGGATGATCATTTCCTTCCAAGAATGTAATGCTTCCACTATATTTTTGTGTGCACAATGGAGACATATCTTTGTCAGATAATGTTTCACTATGATAGGCCCTCATATGCCCATGATGAGTGAGGACTACATTGATACCATAATTTGAAGCATCTGTCTCAATCTCAAATGGTTGTCGCAGGTAAGGTATAATAAGGATGGTGTTGAGCAGAGGTGAAATTTCAAATCCTAGAGTGCTTTATGTTGTGATGCAACCCAAACAAGCCTTGGCTCCACCTCTGGTCACTTGTCTTAGGGCCCAAGAGATATGAGAGAACCCCAACACAAACCTATGGTAGAAGTTGGTGAGGCCCAAGAAGCTGCAGAGATCGGTTATTGTCTTTGGGGCCGACCAATCGTGAATGAATTGGATCTTGGATGGATCCACATGCACACCCTGCTCGTCCACGATGTATCCCAAATATTTAATTCTCTGCATGTTGAAGGAACACTTCTCCAAATTGGCATATAACTTGTGTTTTTCACAGGGTGCCCAAGACCTGTTGAATGTACTTCAAATGTTCCTACTAGGTTTTTCTAAAGATGAGGATGTCATCTAGATACAAAACCACAAAAGAGTTTATGAATTTCCATAATATATCATCTATCATTTGTATGAATGTGGTCGGGGAATTATCAAGATGAAAGGAATAAACAACCATTGGAAGAGACCTTCTTTATACTTGAATAATGTCTTCCAAACATCGGTTTTGTCAATCGCCACTTGGTGGTAGACCGACTTCTGATCAATCTTACTAAAAAAATTGGCATCCTTGAGTTGATCTAGAATATCATCAATATGAGGGATTGGGTACTGGTTCTTGACTATGATCTTGTTCAAGGATTTTTAATAAATACAAAGTCACCTTGTCACATCCTTCTTTTGAACTAGAACAATTGGGCTCCCGCAAGGTGAGGATCTTGGTCTAATGTGGCCCTTCATAATTAGCTCTTGGATATGACATTTGATTTCTTCATTCTATAGAATAGAGTCTATATATAGAAGGTCGTTAGGAAGAAGAGCACATTGTGTCAAATCAATATGTTGCTTTACCTGATAATGCAAAGGAACCCCAATAGGTGAGGGAATGATGTATTTGTGTTCTTATACTATCTTTTCCACCTTCTTTTGTTGTGTAGAGGGACCTCATGCAGAGGTTTTTGCAATTGCAGTGATATTCTGTTCACCTTCCAACTAGACCATAAAGAGGAAAAATATCCCGATTTGAGAGATCACCTTTGTGCACTACTTCATGTATATCAAAGGGACCACAATAGTTTGTATTTCCTCTGGTTCCCTATAGAGTTGACCTCCCAAAGTAACAATGACACCATGGAACCTAGATTTGTAAACAACACGACACTTCCACATATATCGTTGTCCTAGAACATCACAAAATTACAGTGGGGAAACATCACACAATACCTCGTTTCTAAAGGGCTTGATGCCTTAGTGTAGGCGACATTCTGGCTGATGTGAATGTCTCATACCTAACTGATCCAACTGATGGTGTATGGATGAGGCTACGACATCATTGTTAGGTTCAACCTCTTGATGACCTCTGATGAGATTAGGTTCTCCTAGATACCACTGTCAATAATGAAATGGAGTGGGGTCCCCTTCATCCACATATGTGAGTGGAAGAGGTGATCCCCTTCTTCAATATCATCTTGTTCCTCTAGTTGGACCTTTGTGGTAGTGATGGTGACACTTTGTTTAGTGCCAATGATCCATTTTCCTCTATTTGGTTCCAAATTGGAGTTTGAGCCAACATCTGAATCTGAGGCTTTCATCTAAGCCAACAATGAATATTTGGAGTGACATTCATTAGTGTTGTGCCAAGGGATTTTGTGGAACTTGCACCACTTTCCAGTTTCCTTCTTCGACTTCCTGTTACCCTTCTTTTCTTGTGGCTTGGACTAGTTGTCCTGGGGCTATCCATCCTTGGTCTGTCCTTTATTCTAGGAGTTAGGGACACATTTAATGTGCGTCTGTTGCAATGGGTTTGCATAACTGAAATCCTGCTTATTCTTTTGCTCGAACTTTTGCTTGATATTGACATCATATTGGTAATCGACTCCCAGTGAGGAGATTTCCATGAACTCCATATATGTTTGGATGTACCTATGTAGGTCACTGTGATACTTCGGAACTAGGTGTTGCTTAGAGTCTTTAATACCCAACTTTGTGCAGAAGGTATGGAAGATGTTGATGTACTCCAACACCGTCTAGTCTCTCTCCTGATGCAGATTTGTCCATCTTGTGTGTTGAGGAAAAGGTATGAAGAACCTTACTCAAGCATTTTCAGATCTTGCTAAGCTAAGGCAAGATAGTTGAGAATGTCACCCGGGGTTTATAACCTTAAAAAAAAACAATCACTTAAGTTGCAGGTATTAAGTACAAGGGACTAAGGCTGGTTTGTTTTATATATTATATGTAATTGTGCAAAAAATAAATAAACTTAAACATAAATTACATGAGTGTGTACATGGAGATAAAAGAAAAAAAAATGAATTAGATCATCAAAATCCATATGTGAGACTGAAATCAGAAAACTGATTTTTATATTGATTTCATTATGAGATACAAGGTTGAATTCTCTTTACAAACCCCTGCGAGGGTAGAGACTAAAGGCAGATTTAGAAGCCTTCGATGGGCACCATACAAGAAGACTCTGACAAAAAAAGAAAACTGAAGCTACAGATCTGGATCAACTTGCCACAAAATGCTATCACTTGACCCTACAAGATATTCTTTATCAGTGATGAAATTTAATTCATAAACAAACAAGAACACACAGAATGCCAAAGATAACTCATACACCTTTAAAACAAGCTGTTGAAATATATGATTTAGTTCTTGAATCTTGTTGCCTTCAATAATATCCTACTGTCATCAAGAGGGTTAAGCCTTCTAGTAAACTCAGAATGAATGCAAAATGAAAGTATCTCACTAGTATAGAGAAAAGCTTATGGTCGCAGTTCTCCTTCTATTCTCTCCCTTTCTTTGTCTCTTCATTTGGTTGAGCTTTTATTCCTTCTCAATAGGTTATGGTAGTTAAACTACCTTTTTGGTTAAGATTAATTAACTTAACTAATTAGTTAAGACAAAAATAATAATAATATATATAAATAAGGGTCCAATTAAATAATAACTAAATAGGTGGGACCCCTTGTGACTCCCATTTTCATTTCTTTTAATAATCATCAAACATGAAATATAAAACCTCAATCATTTAATTCAAACATCCTTCTTGTAACTCTCGTTCTCATATTTATGATCAAATATTTTAATATCAGCAAAATATAACATGATCATATCCAAAAATAACATTATATCCATGATGTCCAAAAAAACTGCCTAAATATATGCTTACTGTCCAAAACATTGTCTAAGTAAAAACACTATCCTCAATAGAAAATAACATTAATTATCATTAAAAACCATATTTACTGTGAGAGGCATTTGGCCTCCTTTCACTGTTGTCCTCTTTTGATCTTTCCGTTGCAACCTTAGGATGGATGGAACCTTGAGGTTGGACTGCACTGATAACGTGAGAACAATCATCTTTGAGATGAAGATGTGAAGACATAGATTCATAGGACTCATTGGATGACTTGGAGGGAGTGGCCACTCCTTTTCCTTTATCTTGCTAAGGCTTGGGAACATTATTTTTTAGCCTCTTAATTGCATGAGAAGACTACACAGGTGAGATAACATGATTAGCTTGGGCATTTGGATTTTTTGGTGGTGAAGGAGGGGGTAATGGAAAAGACATAGTAGGCCAACCATGATGATGAGTAACAGGTTGATGGACAATCTCTTGCCAACCATCATTGGCAGGTGGTTCTAGCTGCATAGAAACATGAGGGGGAACACGAATACCATAGAAGTTTTGATGTGGTTGGAAGGGAGGCCTCTCAGGTCAAGGCTGGAGGATCCCATGGACAACTAGGTTGAAGAACACAGCTTGAAAAAACTGATTTAATTCTTGTGGATCAACTTCAAAATGTATGGAAAATTGTGGCCTTCTATGGCCTCTTTGCCAATTTCCTCTGCCTATATTAGCACCTCTGCCATTACTGCCTATGCTAAAGAAACTCATCCTAAGGCAATATTCTAAACGTGTTATGAAAAACTCTTAAAAATCCATGCATCAATACTCTACCTAAATAAAATCAAAAGGTTGACTCTATTATTGACCACAGAAGCACATGCAATCGATCCATCAACATCTTAAAACTAAACAATCAATTGTCATTTGAACAGGGAGTGGTAGGGCTATTGGGAAGATGCGGAGCTTATAATGTGAAAAAAATGGTAGCATGGATGGGAAATGACCAACGAATACTTTTCAAGAAAATGCAGAAGTAACAAAGACTATATCCATATCCAACTTTCAAACACCAGTCATCAACCAACCTTTTATCTTTTTTTATTAATCATTTCTCTTTTCAAAAAGAATTTAAATTTCATAATAATAGAACAAAGAATGCTTTAAATGTATTTGGGAAGGCGAGGGGCATATAATGAGCGAAAATGGTATAATGAAAGGGGAAAAGGACGATTATTGTTCTATTATATGCAATAGTATCCAAAAAAATTCCATCACCATCAACTACCAAAACTTTTCTCTATTTCATAATTTTAAATCCAATACACAACAATTTTTATAGTACCCAATATAAAACCCCAGGAATTTTCCAGGACTGTCAAAATTTACAACTCCAGTTTCTTTTTCTTTTTATCAACAAAGATTTTATGAAACATTGTTAACAGAGTCATTCAAAACAATTAAAACCTAAATACATGAAGTGTGTGTGGGAAGCTGAGAACACGACATAATCCATCGACCTTTTACTATACAACGTTGGTATCACAAACTTTAATACTTGTTGCGTAAACAGACTGGGTTTGAAACCAATGTGCAACTGGTGCTCATTGTTTACCACTTCAAAATAGACAAACCCCAATGGATACATAACAAATGAGACAAGAATTAAGGAAACTAACCATTCTTCCCACTACCGGGTTAATCACTTATAACATACATCAAGACAAGAGTTCGAATATATTAATTTCCATACATCAATAAAAGAACTGGGGTCTGGGAGAATGCAAAGGCGAAACCTTGTTTTGATGTGGAAAAAGAGCACTTCAATAACTTGATCATGAATGAGCCTTCTAATGAAGTGCATGTGTAGCTCGATGTGTTTGTTGGACTGATGTTGAACTAGGTCTTTGGAAATCTTAATGGCACTCTTATTGTCTCACCAAAGGCTGGTCGGAACTATTGTTGGAATCCAAACTCTGAAAGGATCTGTCGAAGCCACAAGGTTTCCTGACTTGCATTTATTGTTACTCAGTACTCTGCTTCTACTGAAGAAAGTGCAATAGCTTGTTGTTTCTTACAGGAGTTAGTTAAGATCTTCTTGGTCTAATGTGTCATTAGGTAAAAGTGTGTTTCTTTAGTATGCATTAATATGCATTTGTATTTAGGAAATCCGACGGTCACGATATGTTCCCGACATAGAGTGATCTGACAATTCATATTCTCCTCGATCTTAACGACCATTGATATGTGGCTTAACACCCGATTGGTCCATGATATCTATTTAAAGAGCATGGAGGGTCATTTGCCAATGATCGATTGTGAAAAACTCTCTTGTAAAATCTCTCTGTAATCTTTTTTTTTTTCATTAATAAACTGCTCCAAGTAGCCGCATTGGCTCGAGCCGTGGATGTTTCCCTGTAGGGGTTTTACCACGTCAAAATATCAGTGTCTTGATCTTTGATCTAGTTGTGTGAGTGGTTAGTGAAGGTGTTCTTCCTCTATTGGAATACCTATGTTGTCAAACATGGTATCAAATCCTGTTTGAAGACCCAATCCTGTTGTAGATCGAGATCATGAAGCCAAGCTGCCTCATCTCCATTTTCTACCATTTCCATACATTTATGGGCTGAGAGGACTGTTTCATTGCATCTAGAGTGCTCGTTTAAATCAGGAACACTTTTCATTTCACTCGAAAAGGTTTCCATTTTCCCAAGATACGACCATTTCAATCAGATCTGGAGGTATAAAGCCTGAATATGCCACTTTCAAATTTTTGTAGAGTATTATTTTGGTTTTATAGTATTTTTTTCTAGGTTGCTAATATTTTAGATCTGCATATGCTCTTTTCCCCATGCCCTGTGTGATCTCAAAAAATCATAAACAAATAGGAAAAGGTGCATTTTTCGGGTAAGCTAACCAAGATCTAACCCTTGTTGTCATCGAGAAGCGAAATTTTTTTCTTCTGTGAAAAGAGTTTTTTTCAACAACAACAACAACAAAAACAACCCCAATCCTCTTGCTAAACAATAAAATATGTTTTTCTAGACCATTTGGTTAAAAGTTTCCTTATTAAGTAAGAGGTCTTGAGTTCAAGTCTCTCATTTTGTTACTTTTTTTTAAAAAAGTTCATGCTCAATTGTAAAGTGTATTTCACTTCAAGTATACAAGTGAATCGCTATAAGTAGCTTTAATATTTTATTTTAGAGTTATTTATTTTTCATGCGGCTTTTCTTTCATAAAGTAACTTCATTGTAAAAGTGATCCCCACTTCTTTTTGTAAAAGTGGGTCACATCATAAAGCAACTCACACCACCACGTGGTCCTTTTGTTATTGTTTATGTATTTTTAAAAAAGGGCATAACTTTCACATCCAAAGTTCGTTTTTAGTGCCATTTTTTTAAACCGCCTAATTTTTCAAGATCTTTCCATCCATATCATCAGTTTCAGTTTTTAAATCCATATTATCTACATGTTTAATATGGATTCTTCTAGTAATCCTTTTTTTACCAGTACCAACTACTTTCAATGGAAATCTCATATGGAGGATTTATTAAGAAGTAAAGGATTTCACCAGATTACCTTGGGAAAGGAAAAGGAACCCACTGATGATGATAAGAAATTCAAATGGGCTAATAGGAGTGACAAAACACGTGGACTAATCAAAATGTCCATCTCTCCTGATTTAAGGTTCCACCTTAGAGAAATTGATGACCCCAATGAAGCTTGGGAAAATATTGAATCTGTGTTTGGTAAACTCAATATTATTCGAGCACAATAGTTATAAAATCAAGTACTGAATTTAAGTCTAAGTGATTTTTATTGCATTGGAGACTATCTATCTAAGTTTAAAACACTCAGAATTTTATGTAAAGAATGTGAGATGGAGGAAGAGCGTTGCATCTATCGTATTATTTCTAAGCTAGGTAGTGCATATTATGTGTTCGTATCTACCTTTTATGCCATAAGAGTGGCTCTAGGGAAAGCTTATCAAAAACCCACTCTAGAGTCCTTTTGTGTTGCTTTGATTAGAGAGGAAGATAATCTTGTACAACTTGGAGTGATCAGCACTGCATGTACCTCCAACAAAGCCTTAGTCGCCCATCAGAAAGATAAACCCAAGAAGCAACATCCTCGCTACAACAACAAGCAACATAAGAGTCCCAAACCCACTCGGACAACTTCAGCTCCTAATGGTGACAAAGCAACAAAATATAAAAATAAGAAGACGGACAGACATTGCAACTTTTGCGATAAATATGGTCATGATGAGTCCAAATGTTTCAAGAAGATGGTAGCTTTAGAAGCAACAATGAAGAAGCACAACATCTATATTTATTCTACTACTTCTTCTTCTTCTCATGGAGATGCACTTTTTTCTTCTAGTTTATCCTTCAATACAACTTCTACTTCTTCTCTTGATGAGTGGCTTATTGATTATGGAGCATCTTATCATATGGCTAAGGACAAAGACATATTTTATGATCTAAATGAATGTAACACCAATAAAATATTTGTTGGCAATGATATATCTCTTAGTGTTGTGGGATATGGAATAGTTCAAGTAGATAATGGTCATTTCAATGATGTATTATGTGTTCCAGGTCTTTCTTGCAACCTTCTATCAGTATATCAAATCACTCATTGAGGTGAAGGTAAAACCGTAGAGTTTTCACCTCACCAAGTTGTAATCAAGGATCTAAAATATCCTAAGCATGTTCTTTCAACTGGAATTGTTAATGATATTACCAAGTTGTACAAGTTTGACAACTTTGGTTCATCATCTTTTTCATCAATTTTTGTTGCTCATAGCGATGACTTGAGCAAACTTTGGCATGAGTGGTTTGGTCATCTAAACTATCGCTCATTGCAGAAACTATGTAGTTAACAGATGGTAACTAGTCTTCCTCCTTCATGCAGAGATGGTGTTTGTTCCGATTGTGTTCTTGGAAAACATCATCGGGCAATTTTGACAAACGTGCCACTTGTCACGCCTCGGGCCCTTTGCATCTTGTTCACAATGATTTGTGTGGTCCACTTTCTACTCCTTCTTTTTCTGGGTGCAAGTATTTCTTAAATTTCATTGATGGTTTTTCCATATGTACTTGGTTTTACTTCTTAAAACTTAAGAGCGAATGTTTAGACAAGTTTTTGGCCTACAAGGCCCTTGTAGAAAAGCAATCTAGACATAAAATTCAAAGATTAAGAACCGATAATGGAGGCGAATATGTGAACAATAATTTTAGAAATTATTGCACTACATGGGGCATCCAAATTCAATACACTATTCCATATACACCACAACAAAATGGTGTTGCTGAGAGAAAGAACCGCACATTAAAAGAAATGGCTAGTTGTATGATCCAATCTGAGGGATTAAATCTAAAGTATTGATCGGAAGCCATCAACTATGAAAATTACATAGTAAATCACACTCCCACAAAGGCTCTTAAAAGTATAACACCGAAAGAATCTTGGACTAAAATTAAAACATATGTAAGTCACTTCCATGTATTTGGAAGTATTGCATGGGCTCACATTCTTGATGATAAAAGGAAAGAATTGTAGCCTAAAAGTGAGAAGTGTATATTTGTTTGTTATTCTGAAGATGTCAAAGCTTATAGACTTCTTCAACCACATTGTAATGGAATTATTATTAGAAGAGATGTTAAATTTGATGAAAATCTCTTGGCCTGTGAGCCTAATTCGGTGATTTCACCTTCTTCGACCTGCGAGTCATCTTCGACGTTTGTGCCTTCTTCTGTTCCTATTATGGTTTCTTCTTTAGATTATGACAGTGATAATGAAAATCCACCTCCACCTTCTCACCTTCCTCCAGATGAGTCCTTTGAACTTGAACCGACATCAACTCCTCCGCTTCCTAGATGGGTCCGTTCAACACGATAAGCAATTGGTGATCTATTCAGTTATCCTTCAGATCAACATCGGACACGTTCACAGTTCCAATGAGCCTCTTTTTTTTGTCTCAAGTTTCAGAGACTCGTGATCCAAAGACATTTGCAGAAGCTTCAGGTCATCCAGATTGGGATACAACAATGAATGAAGAGTATCATTCTTTAATGGCAAACGATACTTGGGATCTTGTACCTCATCCAAAAGGAAGAAAACTTGACAGATGTAAATGGGTCTACAGAACTAAGTATGCATCAGATGGAAGTGTTGAAAGACATGTTGGAAGATTGGTTGTTGTCATTGATGTCAACCCTAGCCACTGGCTTTTGAACCCCACAGTTGATCGAAGTAGATAGACATGAAGGAAATTGCACATCCAGATACAACACCCATGGATAGATAGTATAAGTCAAGCCTCTTTTGGTGGTATGTGTCACGTCACGTGGATCCTCACGATTGAGGAGAAATGAATTTTTGAAGATGACAATGTAAATTGAAGCAGAAACTAGATGTTGACCCTAATGTTAAAAGGAAGTGACATAAAGGGTATAAATACATATCATTATACATTCATTTTACACACACACACGTTTGTTAATGAACAAGGAGATATAAGTCAAATTTCAAAGGAAATCTGAAGTAGAGAAGGCCGAATTTCAAGGGAGGATGAAGTCTCTTGGTGATGTGGTCTAAGGTATGTTATTTACAGGTCATATTACCATTTTTTCTATAAATTTGTTTATAGAATGATTCATATGGTGAAATTTGGAGTCTATTGAGAAGACATATCCAAGTACATGTGGTAAAAATTTCAGCTCTTTATTTGCTATAATTTTGGAGATACACTCTGTGGAAGATAGGGTTTTTAACTAGTCCTGAAGCTAGTCATAAACAAGTGTTTCGGGTAAAACAGTCATAGCTTCTTCATAGAGAATACAAATTAAGTGAGACCAATTGAATTGGAAAGAGTATGGGTTGTAGTTTCTTGTGTACAAATTTCATAATATTATGTTAAATATTGAGTGTTAGGCATTCTGTACAAGTTCGCTCTCCTGAATAAACCATAATTGAATAAGGTCTACCATTTTCTCTATAATTGTTTTTCTGGGAGGATTCAAGGAGTGAAACTTGGAGGAGTTTCAGAGAATACATTCAGTAATATTATCTACAAGATTAGATTATTCCAACAAGTGAATAATTTCAGAAGTTGAAGAAGTCTCAGGAAGCATTATCAGGTTCTATGTGATGGTTGGTTGATGGTGATAATTTAATGTAAAGTTTTATTATCTCTCATATATTCTTGGGTGGAAGG
>ML786611.1:549284-564693 GCA_009831015.1 Picea engelmannii
TCTCTTGATATTGGAGGATTGTATCTTCCTTTTGGAGGTTTATCCCTCTCTTTATATTTGGAAGCTATAACTACCTTTGGAAGTCATTACTTCCCTTGAGCAATAGCTATTGATTATTTCTCATATATTGTTCATGGTGTATTGGTGTAACTCTTCTACTATTGCTCATTGATCATTGGATATAATTGAATATATAATCTGGTTGAAGTATAAGTTGATTTTTTTTTTAAATTGTACTTGATACTGATTCACCCCCCTCTCAGTATCAACAATTGGTATCAGAGCAGGTTGCCTTCAGAACAGTTTAACCACTGGAAGGAAAATATTGAGCATAGATGGGTGACCATGAGAACATTTCAAATGGGATTCAACGATTTGATGGAAGCAATTATGCATACAATAGTGATAGAGTGAAAATTTACCTAACATCTTTGGGAGTAGACATTTGGTACTCAGTTGCAAATGGATATGTAATCCCAAAGAATGCTCCAACCAATCCAAATGAGAAGAAGCTTATGAGTTGTAATTCAAAAATCCAGACATGTTATTCTAGGAGCATTGGTACCAACCATTGCTAGCAAAGTGATGGGATGCAACACTTCTAAATAGGTATGGGACAAACTCAAGAGTATCTATGAAGGTGGTCCAAAAGTTAAGCAAGTAAAGCTTCAACAACATAGAGAAGAATTTGAAAATTTGAAGATGGATGCAAAGGAAGATATTGCAACCTATTTTCTTAGAGTTGATGAAGTTGTTAATGCTATCATAAGATTAGGTGAAGAGCTCAATGAATCCATGGTTTTACAAAAAGTGTTGAGATCACTTCTCTTGAAGTATGATGCTAAGGTATCCACCATTGAAGAAACTAGTGACTTGACCAACATGACAGTGGATGAATTACATGGGTCTCTTATAGCATATGAAATGAGAATAGGTACATAAAGTGACCAACCATATAATGAAGGAGTCTTTAAAGCTATAAATAAGACAAAAGACAAGAATAATGACATTGATGAAGAAACAACAAATTTCTTAAGAAGGGTCCAGAAGGGAACTGGAAGATACAAAGGTAAGTATCATCTAAAATGATTTAACTATGGTAGAATAGGACATATTGCTGAAAAATGCTACTATAAAAAGAGAAGTCTCAACAATAAAATTAAAGATATTCTACTCTAAGGATGATGACATCTCCTTAGATGAGAGTGATGAAGAAGATAATGATGGAGGAGAAGTCCTCTTCATAACCCAAGAAACCTGGGATGATGATCAAAAGATTTCTAAATAAGAAGAAATCATTTTTGAAGAAGATTAAGATGAAGAAACCAACCTTGATTCCTTTTGGGGATACAAAGACAATGCAAAGAGTGAACAATAAATTGAGAATCTTGAAAAGTTGAAGCATGTTGAAACTGAAAATAAGAAGCTTAGAAACACAAACATAATACTAAAAGGTGAATTTAGTAGTTGTGAAGAAAGGAATTACAAGATTGAATAAATCGTTGATAGCTTGAAGGAACAATTAGAAGATTATGAGAAATTGAAAGCAGAATTGGATCACACAAAAGGGGAGCTACTATTGACAATAGAAAAGTTGAAGAAGTTCGAGAAAAGCACTGAAAAATTAGATGATATCCTTATCAGTCAAAGATCTCCAAATGACAAGACATGACTAGGATACAATCACGGTTTGAAGACAACAAAACAAGAGAAGGAAGATGAAAATGATGAAACCAACATTCCAAAACAAGTTGAACAACAAGATAGAAGACTAGAATTTAGAAGGAATGAGACATCAAGAAGATCCTCTCCCATCAGGTATGAAAGAAATCATTATGAAGGAAACTACAAAAGAATAGATCGTGAACCCAGATGGACCACACCACAAAGAAGATCACTTACTCCTAGGTATCAAAATTTCTTTCTTTGACATTGTTATACTTGTGGAAATTTTGGACACAAGGCAATCAACTGTAGAATCAATGAAAGGAATAACTACACAAGCTACATGAATGGTGCAAATAGTAGATATGGAAATTTTCGTAGACCTTTCAACATAAATTATAATCCATTTGACCCATTAATGGATCAAAATATTGCATGATACTAGTGCAATAATCTTGGTCACAAAGCATGAGATTGCAGAGAGATGAAGGAAGATAATCCTATGCCAAATGTCCCTATACCAACTACAGCATGGAAAAGAAAAGAATTCCACACAATGAAAATTGTGAAATAGCAGTGGTTGCTAAAGAATGCAAAGAATAAGATGAATGGTTCATAGACAGTGGGTGCTCATCTCATATGACCAGAGATCAAAGAAAATATGTCGGCTTGAAGAAAAAGGGTGGAAATGTTGCATTTGGAGATGCCTCATCTACCAAAATACTTGGAATAGGAACTGTGGAAGAGAAAATGTAAAATCAGGAAAAGTCCTATTGGTTGAAGATCTGAAGCATAATCTCCTCAGTTTTAACAAAATATGTGATCAAGGATACACTCTTATGTTTGACTCCCGAAAAAGTAAAATCAGAGAAAAGAACTCAGGAAGATTGGTTGCAACTGCAACAAGAAGACCGAACAACATATACATACTAGACATGAAGAATAGAGAGAAGACATAAGCCACACAAAAGGATTCCAAGGAAGAAAAAGTCCCAAAGATCAAAAATAAGGATGAAGTATTATCAAGTACCACATGTTCGGGGGGAGCAACCCCAAAGAAGAAGGTCACATTATGCAATTGAACTTAGGGGGAGCAACCCCACCCTTTGAAATTGATTTCAAAGGGGGAGAGAAATCGGGGTCATGATGATAGGGGGAGAATGAGTGTTGACATCAATGACAAAGGGGGAGATTGTTGGAAGATTGGTTGTTGTCATTGATGTCAACCCTAACCATTGGCTCTTTGACCCCACAGTTGATCGAAGTATATAGACATGAAGGAAATTAAAAATGCATATACAACACTCATGGATGGATAGCATAAGTCATTTCACTTCCGGTGGTATGTGGCACGTCATGTGGATCCTCACGATTGAGGAGAAATGAATTTTTGAAGATGACAATGTGAATTGAAGCAAAAAATACATGTCGGCCCTAATGTTAAAAGGAAGTGACATAAAGGGTCTAAACACATATCATTATACATTCATTTTTAAATACACACAAGTTTATTAATGAACAAGGAGATATAAGTCGAATTTCTGAGGAAATCTAAAGTAAAGAAGGTTGAATTTCAAGGGAGGATGAAGTTTTTTGGTGATGTGTTCTAAGGTATGTTACTTACATGTCATCCTACCATTTTCACTATAACTTTGTTTCTAGAATTATTCAGATGGTGAAATTCGGACGCTATTGAGAAGACATATCTAGGTACACGTGGTAAAACTTTCAGCTCTTTATTCGCTATAATTTTGGAAATACACTATGTGGAAGATAGGGTTTTTGACTAGTCCTGAAGCTAGTCATAAACAAGTGTTCTGGGTAAAACATTCATAAAGTATTCATAGAGAATCCAAATGAAGTGAGACCAATTGCATTGGAAATATTATGGGATCTAGTTGCCTTTTTATGAATTTCAGAATCGGATGTTAAATATTGAGCGTGAGGCATTCTGTACAAGTTTGATCTCATGAATAAACCAGAATTGAATAAGGTCTACCATTTTCTCTATAACTCCTTTTTTGGGAGGATTCGAGTGAAACTTGGAGGAGTTTCAGAGAATACATTCAGTAATATTATCTAGAGGGTCAGAGTATTCCAAGAAGTGAAGAATTGCAGAAGTTGAAGAAGTCTCAGGAAGCATTATCAAGTTTTATGTGATGGTTGGTTGATGGTGATAATTTAATGTAAAGTTTTATTATCTCTCATATATTCTTGGGTGGAAGGAAGGGGAAAGGATGGAGAGGTCAACCCTCTCTTGATATTGGAGGATTGCATATTCCTTTTGGAGGTTTATCCATCCCTTTATATTTGGAAGCTGTAGCTACCTTTGGAATTCATTACTTCCCTTGAACAATAACTATTGATTATTTCTCATATATTGTGCATGGTGTAGTGTGGTGTATTGGTGTAACTCTTCTATTATTGTTCATTTCTCATTGGTTATAATTGAATATATAATCTAGTTGAAGTATAAGTTGAATTTTTTTTTAAGTTGTACTTGATATTGATTTACCCCCCTCTCAGTATCAACAAAGATTAATGAATACATACCTCTCCAAATATTGGCGCGTTGTATACTCAGGGTTTCTATTGTCTTTTTGTGAAAATTTGAGATATTTCGTTGTCATCCATAATTCAATCTCCTGTTTCGTTTGGTTCCATGGTCTGAACATCCCCTTCTAATACTTCATTATCTTCATTGTTCTTCTCTACAAGTCCCTTCCAATCTGTTCTTTTGGGTTCTGGCCAGAAACAAAACCATTTGTTGGAACTTTTTGGGCTGACTCGGGTTCTAGTTTAGGTTTCCAACAAAACCCTGCAAACCATCGACCCTTATGAAGACCATAAGGAAACACTACACAAAGAGTGCATAATGCAGTCTCACCCGAGATGGCTTATGGGTGACTGGAGGACCCAAATGTCTGCAGTCTTGGAAGGGAGACTTGTGTGGGGATTATAGACATTATTTCTACCTCAAAACACGTCATATTTATTATTCTATTACATCAACGCATCATTATATCTTAGATATACCACTCAATAATCAGTTGCATTCATTTAGGGTTTATTATGCAGTAATTATCCTATTTACTCTATTGTGCATTGCATTTTACTACTGACATATTAATCCATTAATCATAACTAAACATTTGCAAGAAATAACATAATAATTCCACATGAAGACACAAAATTTACCATGGTTCACCACCCTTGGGATACTAACACATATATTTGGTTGTCTTGGATCTTTTATTATTCTGCATCAAGGTTACAGTGTTGCATGCATTACATTTCTTTCTCCCACATGGTAGTTCTATGGAATAACCCTCATAGACTGCATACTTCCACTCAAAGGATGACAAGCTCGTAGTAAGCTCCACATCCCATGACCTATGACCTTACCCTCAATTACCATGCTTGATCTAACATACCTATTTTATTCACAATCCTCTATCTCTCTCCCTTGCTCTTTGTCTATCTCCCTTCTCTGTTATCTCACAACAATATATTTATATTACAAAAAGTGGTTAATTACTCATTACAAAATTGGTGAAAACCCTAACCCACTAACCCTAGGTGGATTAGATTTGTCCATTTTATAACTCCCTAATCGTGATTGGTCCAAAATCCAACCGTTTTCCTCGTGATCCACATCTTTCTTTCTTTCTTTAACTTTCCTGGTTTCTTGGTGCTTCTTTTCCATGTTTTCTGGCGCACGCTTCTTCTTTTGTCCATTACCTAACTTCCTTCATTAATTACCGTGCCTTTCCATAATATTATTTCAACATTTCCTTGAATTTTGTTCCAAAATGGCTTGCGCCAATATGCAAGGAGCATATTTATACATCAATTTGCATTGAACTATGCAACAAAGAATCTATATACAATGAGTATAAAGGAATTCATGCAAATGTGTCTACATAAATTGCAATAGGAATGTCGTTGACCTCTAATGAAGAAAATTCTGCCCAAAAAGAATGTCAACATATTTTAGGAGATTTTGTTAACCTTGATTGTCATAAAACATATGGTTTTCATAGATTATTTCAAAGAAAACAAGCGGAACACAGTTTGATAGATGAAGCAAAATTTATACAGCAACAACCTTGTCTTTTAAATCAATTAGAGTTTTTTCATTATCTTCAAGATCCAATGGCAATTTACATGGAGACAATTTTTTCATAGGTTCTAAATGTTGCAGCATTCAACATACAATCAAATTACAACAGTAAGTATAGGCTTCCTATTTAATTTATGATACAAAAATTCCATTATTTCTGCACTCTCTCATTTGGTTGCAAAAAAGAAGAATGTATTGTTGGTGAGATGATTACTTGGCTACAGTGGAAGTTTGCTTATACATGATCAATATGGGTTCCGTTGGAGAATAAGCTCATTAACCAAGCATTTCATTTTTTAGCTTGTTTTGGTGTGTTGCAGATTAGATTAGTAATAAATGACTCCTTGGCCCAATGCAAGGCACTTGGATGAATCAAGTTTGGTTTTCAGAGTGTTTTTTCAATATTTGTATGATGATTTAATGATATCTTACTGGTTTTACTCAGCAACATAAACATGATAGGTGCAGTGCAAGTAGACTTTAAAAATAATGAAAAAGAGAAGGCATAGGGTCTACAGTCCTTGATGTCTCACAAGGAGAACATCATCCCCATATGGATCCAATGTTAGTACCTAAAACTACATACATGACTGCTCCTCTACCCCTAATCTCAAACCACTAATCCATAAGCCTTGTCCATTTATATCCTTCCTATATGCTTTATACCTCAATTTCTCTTTTCACTTTTGGTTTGGTTGTCTTTTCTTTGTTTTGAATTTCATTTGTTTCTTATAAGGTATGTTCAAAAGTAATTACATAGGTTTTAATATGTCACATCAGGGATGGATTGATTTAATTTCTCATTTGAAAATATTTCCTAAGTGTCTATGGTTCAAACTTTATTCACTGCAAAAACAATGTGGTTTTTGTAGTGCAAAAATATCATTATTGTTAAAAGTGTGCTACAAAAAGCCCGTATTTTCGACAATGCATTCTAAAGTCATCATTCCAAGACGTGGCTTGTTTGGAATTTTCCGAAATTATCCCAAGGTTCAAATCGAAACCTTGTCTCATAAAAATGATGGTCTAATTATTATGTAACTAGAGATCCTGAAGAGTACATGTTAATTATGATTGGTACCCGTAGAGATTTCAGTGATTCTGTCATAATATTGCATGTTCATTAGGCATGATTTTACATGTCTTTGTCGAAGGTGACTAAGATTAAATACTCTAAACATTTATGTTTTCATCAAAGCCCAAATGTGTTAGAATTGCTTTATAGAACTCTTTTCAAACCCTCATTTGTAGAAGAGCTTCAATCACCTCTTGAACAAAGAGAAACTGAGCTTGTACAAGAAAACACAACCATAGAAGATGACAAGATTTCAGATATGAAACAGAGCAGTATAGATAAGGGAAAGCAACCAATAAATATGCTAAGAAGATCAAGAACCAGGCCTACAAATAAACTAAGGTTGAATGAAAAGGCTTTGTTCGATCCTTCTTTGAAGAAGGATAAACTCATTATCATTGATGATGAAGCGCCTGAAAAGATACCAACAGTTACCAGGAAGGAAAAATTGGCAATTCAAACACTAAAAGATATGCTTATAAAAAAGATCAGAAAAATTAAGAGACAAAAGGTGACTTATGTGGTTGAAATTCCTCAATTGGATGATAATCAAGGGAATAAATAGAGTCTCAGCCCTTTGATTCCTAAGTTTTTGGAACCTAATATTGAAAAGACATTGTCCATTTCAATTGTACTTGCAGAAGAAGATATTGTTATAATTCCATTTACAGAGGTTGACAAGCTTGAAAAAAATGCCCAGAAGTCACAAGCTTTATGTTAGCACCAGAAGTCACTTGTGGATTGCAGCAGAGGTAAGCCTAATACCCATCAGTTTTATATGTCACAATGAATGAATAAAGGGTGGTTAAATGGGTGCAAACCCAAAAGAGTATCGCTTTAACTCATAATCCCAAACCAGGCTATGCATGAACAAGTGAGGTCTTGATCTAACTTCTGTCAGTAAGTTGAGATTAAAATGAGTAGAAGGAATACTTGATGAGAATGGCGAACGAGACTTCTATGGGCATCTGGCCTTCCAGCAGCTCGGAGAAGAGAAACATGACACTGAAATGTGCCTAAATGACATAGTTACAATAACACAACGATCGAACTTACATCACAATGCTGTTGTAACAGCTCGACTGGATCCTCCAATTCCGAGCTGCTTAGTGTGAGAGGGAAAAGACAACACATAAAACTACTTAAAACTGGTGATAATACTGCTATGATCAAACATTCGTTAGAACAACACCAATACCCTTGACTGGATCCTCCAATTCCAAGTGTTTTAACACAGTGTTTACAAAGAGATGGAAAGAGGTCGACTTTCATTAAACAAGAAGTCTCAAGTGTCGATGCATAACCAGAGGAACTAGTGCTTCATCAAAATTTACAATACGGGAGCCTAGCTCAACCATCGACACTAAAAAAATGGCAAAAATGCCTACATATACTCAGAACTAGCTCGGGCTGCCTGAAACGTGATCATGTCATACATTCAAGGCTTTGCATTGATGAGCTTCTTTGTCAGGCTACGCATGCAGACGTTGGTCAAACTACCCATGTAGTCTTCTGTTGGACGCGATCTCTGTCGGTTCGGACTGAAATCCTGCCTCTGTGCTTTGTCCCTTTCTTTCCTTCTATTTATGGAAGGAGACAATGTCTCACCCACCTTCCACATTTACATTAACTGCTTCATCGGGATCTGAGTGAACAGTGTCAACACCTGCTCTTGAAGTCATGGTTGTATTTCCTTTGCCTTTTGTGCTTTGTTGGATGCATACGGGAAAGACTGTCTGGCGACCATGGATGTTGATGAGGAGGAACAGGCGAGGTGATTGCTACAACTTCAGCAGGATACAACACATGTTCGGTGGTCGGGTGGAAGGACGTGGCAAAGATGCGTCGGGGACAGAGGGTGTGGTGGTGAAGGGAGAATGGGGATAACCATATAGGTGGAGATGACATCGGAGATAGATGGTGGGAAGTGAGAGGTGGAGGCAGAAAGGGGATGTGACATGAGGCGGGGAGCGAAATACACATGGCAGGCAGGGATATACTGAGGAGTGGCGCTGACACAATGGCAGAGAAGGGACAGGTGAGTGGAAAACAAGTGTCAGCGGGAGGTGAGGGCAGTAAGCAGAGGAGGTAAGAGGTATATCGAAGGGGGGGTAGGTGGTTAGTGGTTTAGTGCAGGGGGTCCGATTTCATGAGAACGTGCCACGACAGTGGGTGGACCGCGCGGGAAAACCACTTATCAGACCCCCCCCCTGTTAAAGGTAGAACGTCGGGGGGGGGGTTCGGTATGGATCCTACACCATAGATCTGAATGCGCAAATATCAACCGCTCAGACCTATGATCATCTTAAAATAATGCGCATGGTCACAAAAACTTAGGATAAGTGGGTTTTTAGCCTGCTTCTTGTCATTCTTTGTCATGGTGCCCATTCTGAAGGGAAAAACACCCCCTTACCAACATATGTGATAACATTAGGCTCCATGGGGGATAGAGTCCTCCCTATGAGGCTCTAAGAACTCTCCTGTAGATTCAGTACCTTACTATTGGGTTATGGAGTCACCTATAAAACCGAAAACAATGAGGAAAACAATATTTACAAAACATGGGAGCCAAATGTGGCTCAGCTGGAGAACTTTTTCAAAAAATGCCCATTTACAGGGCTACTATAAACTTTGTCACCCTCAAAATTATGCAACCTGTAAGTATTATTTGGAAATAGCTCAGAAATTTTGAAGGTTCCAATCCATAGGGCTTCAAAATTACCATGTTTTCCCTTGTCTTGCTTGGGAGCATCCCATTTTAGTACCAGATCTCCTAGCTGGAAATCCTCTTTTCTGACCTTCCTGTTAAAGGCTTGCTTGATCTTCTATTGTCGGTCATGCACTCTATCCATCACCTGCTCTCTAGCCTGTTAGACTTCTACCAGCTAATGTAGCCTTCTGACCATGTCATCAGGCTCTCCTTGCCAGTACTGAAAGAATTTTGCCACAGGTAGGGAAAACTGAGGAGGAAAGACTGCTTCGGCTCCATATACAAGTTGAAAAGGAGAGATACCTAGAGATCTCTTTGGTGTCACCCTGTCGGCCCACAAAGCAAATTTGAGCTTTGAATCTCATGCTTTCTTATTGTCCTCTAGAATTCTTTTGATGATATTTATTAGGATTTTGTTAGAATACTCTACTAAACCATTTCCCTGGGGATAGTATGGGGTAGAGTGAATTAGTTTGATCCCAAACTACTCACAGAATTGGATCAATGGTTCAGCCTTGAAAGATGTTGCATTATCGGTGACAATCTTGCTTGGGTAGCCAAAATCCAATGATTACCTCGTGAGAGGCGCTCCTTGTAGGGACAATTCCTATCCACTTGGTAAAATAATATGTGGCAGTCAGGATCCACCTGTGTTGACCACTGGAGGCAGGATGAATTTCTCCAATGAAATCTAGGCCCCACTATTGGAAGGGTCATGAAGCAACCACGGGCTTTAATGGCAGGGATTTGAGTTGTTGCTTCCCATATAATTTCTAACATTTGATGCAAGATCTGATTTTTGCATAGACATCAGTGAATAGAGTTGGCCAGTAGTACCCAGCCCTGAGAATTTTGTAAGTTGTGGTTTTCTAGAAGTGATGCCCTCCACACAAGTTGTCGTGAAAATCAAACATAACCCTTTGGGCCTCCTGCGGGTCCAGACATCTCAGAAGCACCCCCAAGGGGTCTTTCCAATATAAAATTTGATCAACAAGGCAATATCTAACTACTTTGAGCTTCAAAGATCTTGCCTTTTTCCTCTGCAAGCCATCGGGGGGCCACAATTTCTATAGAAAATATATGACATCCTTATACCAAGGACATCCTATTATTGGGGGGTCTGCCTGACCATTTGTATCAGACAGATCGGCCTGGTGATTTTCTTAACATTCTTCGACAAAGTTCACCCCCAAAGAATTGCAATTCGCTTCAGCCAACAACTTGGACAAACCTTGACCTTTAATCAATTTGGTGGGCTTTATCTCCAGGTCAAATTCAAGGATCTTGGCAACCCATTGGCTCCTCCTTCCATCTATGTCTGGCTGAATGAGAAATTCCTTCACGGCGGCTGAAGGGACATATGCAATGTTTTTTTACTGCAATACATAGAATATGAAAGCTTTAAGAGATTTAACCAAGGCATAGGCCTGCTTCTCCATGATGTCATATTTGATCTCCGCATCTCTCAATGCCCGACTAGAAAAATAAATGGGTTGCTCCAACCCTTCATCATTTTTCTGCAACAAAACAGCTGCCATAGTATCAAATGAAGCAAATGAGAAAATAAGGAAATCTTTTGAGTAATCAAGATTGATAAGCATGGGAGCTTCTTTCAAGGATTTCTTTATCTTCTCTAAGGAATTTTGAGACTCCGCAGTCCATTTAACTTCATTTTCCTTCCTCAACATGGTTGGTATAAGCTTTACCATCTCCGCAAAGTTGGAAACAAACCTCCTCAGAAAATTATTTTTTCCTAGGAAAGACTGGACTTGTTTCCTATATCTCGAGAGTGACAAGGTTTGGATCGCTTCAACTCTATTGGGATCGATCCTGAATCCCCTAGTTGATACTATGTGGCCTAGAAACTTTCCCTCCTTCATGGAAAACAAAGACTTCCTGGGATTTAAGGAGAGACCAAACTTTCTGCATTTCGGGAAAACCCTTTTTAAATGCTCGCAATGCTCTCTGTTAGACTTGGAGAAGACAGTGATGTCATCCAGATAGATGACCACGAACTTGTCCCTTTCTCCAATGAAAGCGATATCCATGGCTCGCTGAAAGGTTGCCCCTGTGTTCATCAGTCCAAAGGGAATTTTGGCATACAAGAATGTACCCCAAGCAGTGGTGAAGGGTGTCTTTTCTCTGTCCTCAGACAAGACATAAATCTGATTGTAGCCAGAGAAACCATCAATCATGGAAATCCTGGATGCTCCTGTTACCCTTTGTATTATGTGTTCCATATTTGGCAAGGGGTAATTGTCCTTCTTTGAGCTTCTGTTCAAGTTCCTAAAATCGAGACAAAGTCTGATTTCCCCGCTCTTTTTTCTTACTGGGACCAAGTTGGTCACCCACTCTGAATACCTCAAAGGCACAATGATCTGGGCATCCAACAGCTTCTTTACCTCTTTCTCCATGATAGGCAACAACATAGGATTAATCTGTCTCAACTTTTGCCTAAATGGTTTGGCCTCTTATTTCAGTGGGATCTTATGCTCAATGACACATGTGTCATAAGTTTTGAGATCCTCGTATGTCCAAGAGAACACATCAGCAAACTGCTTCAAAATATCAGCATACTCGGCCCTCTACTCCCTTGACAGCTTGAGAAAGTTAGGATTTTTCTTTGTACCAACATTGCATTCAGATATGTCAGTATCATCAATCGGCCTCTTATCTTTTACTGCCACATCATTATCGTCAAAAATCCTTTCCAAAGGGACTAGTCCCTTAGAAATGTGATTGATGGGCAACTGCACAATGTGATGTTTAGCGATTTTCCTTTCAGGTTCATGGTCCTAGTCTATTTGTAATGCAGAAAATTCATCAATTGTCTCCAAGAATCTTTTGATCTCAAAATCATCCTCAAATACCTTCCAATGCTTGACATTGTCTGGTATAGAGGGTCTGTATTTTACTTCTATATCATACCTGATCTTGGGTGGCATGGGAACTTTGAAATTACTTGCTGAAACAGCCAAAGAATCGGCCATTGTATTCTCCTCTCTAGGAATGAATGAAATATTGAAAGCCAAGAAAAAGCTGTCTATTAAATCTCATACTTCATTCCTATAAGATCTGAGCCTCGGATGCTTGGCTTGGTAAATATTTCTGACTTTTTTATGACCAAATCGGCATCCCCAAAGAGAGATATTTCTTTGATTCCCATGTCTTTCGCAGCCCTTAAACCCAACACAAGAGCTTCATACTCTGCCACATTATTGGTAGTTTCAAATTCTAATTTGTAGGACAGGGGTATGGTCTCTTGAGCTGGTGAGATAAACACCATTCCAGCACCTGCGCCCTCCCTGGAAAAGACTCCATCAAAGAATATTTTCCAAACAAAGGTGGTGGGGGGAAAATCTTTATGAAAAGCAACAAACATTTCTTTGAGTTTAAGAGGAGGCTCGGGAGCATTAGTGAGTTGTAATATACTAGATCCCATATCAGTGTCAAGGGAAATGATAGGATGGTTGGTGGGGTTAGTTTCATCACTAATGATATAGGCCAATTGAGCTTCTCTGTGCAGTCTTATATGCTCCCCCCCAAACACTGGGATAATAGCATAGGTGAGGTCCATTTGTAAGGTTCCCCCAAGTATTTTTACCCAAGATCTTGACAACAACATGCCAAACTTGGGGGGAACATCAGCTACCACAATGTCCATGACCACACTCTTCATGGGAAACTAGAACAAATTCACTACCAGATATTTGATAACTCCTAGACATTGGACTTTTCTAGAAGCAAAGGAATAGAGGTCATGGTAAGCTTTTGTGATTTCTAGGCCCAATTCTTCCATGAAAATTTTGGGCATGAGGTTGTGGGAAGCCCCTGAATCCATCAAAAAATTATGCAGCACCTTATCATGTATATTCAGTGAGGTATAGAAGGGAGGGGATGAATCATCCATGTCTTCTACCATAGGACCTAGGATGACTGTTGGCTTTTCATCTTGCAAATTGATTGAGTCTGTGGGATGGTATGAGGGCTCAGATTGCAATAGCTTAGAGAGGCTATTTTTGAAATCTTCATGCTTGACTAGTTCAGAGAGGGGTACAAGGATTCTGGTTTTCTGAATTTCATGCTCAAAATTAAAAGAGGATGTGAGCTTGGGGGTTGCTTTTACTTCAAGAACAGGAGATTTAACCACTAGAGAGGGAGCTTGGATTTTATTACCTTTGATGTTGTATGCCACCTCTTTAGCAGGCTTCTCTGCTCTGGTGGGTTGCTTGGGAATATTAGGCATTCCATCTTTCTTCTTGGATCTGAGATTGTACCTATTTTGGCTGATTCTAGCTTTGTCTCCCTTGCTAAGATCATTAAGTTGACTGTCCATGAGAGATTTCTCATATGTTGATTGAGTCAAATGGGGGAAAGGGGTGGTGTCTCCAAGACAATGGATTTCAAGATCGATCTCATCTATTTCCTCTCCTCCCTCACCAGTAAATAGGTTTTTCTGAAGAGGATTCTAGATCCTTTGATCGTCTCTATCTCTGTTCCTGGGCTCCCTTGGGAGAATCTGAGGGGCTAAATTCGATCTTCTGAAATTGCCTCTGTTATCAGCATTTTGGGAATTATTATAACTCTGCTTCCCCTCAAACTTCATCTTCTCCATCTCTGTAGAAAGAGACCTCACCATATTGGTCAATTCATCCACTTGAGGGTGAGGCGCAGAGGAATCAGAGGTTGAGGCCTCAGATCTTCCCCTCCTTCTGTCTGCATCAGCCTTATTTCTGAGCCTATCAACCGCCAACACATTAGACTCTACTTCTACGACTGTGTCTTGCATTTGAGATAGGGAAGTAGCTCTTCTCTCTCTTAGAAGGAGGCAGAAATCAGGGTCAAATGCGTTAACATAAGAGATTTTGGCAGAGGCTTCTGTAGGCTTAATCTCAACAGGGATCTTATTGTAGGATTTTGTTCGCTTCTCCCTCCTTTCTTTTTTAGGGACCCAAACTCTGTGATATAATACATAAAGTCCTTATTATCCCCCCACTTCCTCAAGAAAACATCATCTAAAGCCTCAATTCCAGCAATAGATCCAGGGATCAGCCCCCTAAACCATTTTCTAACTTCACCATCCAGGCTCTGTACAAAGACTCTCATCCAGACATCTTCATTTTCAATATTCAGATTATCTTCATAACTGTAGAAGGAAGCCATGTTCTCTTCTGTAGTTATGTCTTCTTCTCCAGTGAACTTAGGCATATATTTCAGGAAATCTCTAGCAGGGATAGAATTCAAAGGCTGAGGTAAAACCAGAGGGGCATATCTTGCGGCCACAATGGCATTCATTATGTTTCTGGGTGGAATAGCTCCTGCCATTAGAGTATGAACCGGAGGAGAACTAGGAGGATATGGAGTCCGGGCAAGAGAAAATGGAATTGAGCTTCCAGGAGGGAAGGGAAACAACGGAGGATCTGAAGAAAAGGCTACAGGGTCTGAGGGAGTAGAGGATTCTTTTTCTGTGAAACCAGTAATTGTAACAGGAGAAAGGGTGATAAAACCAAGAGTGGGAAAATCGTCTAAAGTCCTAGGTCTAAACCATGGTACAAATTCAAGAGAGAGTGGAGTGACAAGGCTTTCTCCCTCCAATATAAGACCAGGAGGGGAAAAGTCAACAGGAACACTCCCAAACTTTAAACTTTGGGAAACTCCAACATAGGGTATAGTAGGAAAATGAGAAGCAACTATTGGAGTTTCTATAGGGGAATAGTGAAAATCATCAGAAATACCTGGTTCATCAGTAGAAGTACTTTCTTGGAGGGCCTTACCCTTTCTGATAATTTTCTATGGATCAGCTTCAGGCGTAGCTAGAGGCAATTGTGGATGAGAC
>ML786611.1:575460-598533 GCA_009831015.1 Picea engelmannii
TTGTCATCATCTAAAGAAGAAGAAACTAGAATATAAATATAAGGAGGCACAAACATTGAAGATGGCTCGCAGGCCGAAGAAGGCACAAATGTCGAATTAGGCTTGTAGGCCAAGATATTTTCATCAAATTTAACATCTCTTCTAATAATAATTTCATTAAAATGAGGTTGAAGAAGTATGTAACCTTTGACATTATCAGAATATCCAACAAAAATACACTTCTCACTTTTAGGTTGTAAATCTTTCATTTTCTCATCGGGAATGTGAACCTGTGCTACACTGCCAAATGCACGGAAGTGGCTTACATTTGGATTAATTTTATTCCATGCTTCTTTGAGTGTTATATTTTTTAGATCCTTTGTGGGAATGTGATTTACTATGTAATTTTCATAGTTAATGGATCCCTCCCAATAATTTAGACTTGATCCCTTAGATTGGATCATATAATTAGCCATTTCTTTTAATGTGTAATTATTTCTCTCAGCAACACCATTTTTTTATGGTATATATGGATCAATGTGTTGCATTTGGATGCCCTATGGAGTGTAGTAACTTGTAAAATTGTTGTTCACATATTCACCTCCATTATCAGTTCTTAACCTTTGAAGTTGATGTCTAGGTTGTTTTTCTACAAGGGCCTTATAGGCCAAAAACTTGTCAAGCACTTCTCTCTTAAGTTTTAATAAGTAAAAACAAGTGCATCTAGAGAAATCATCAACGAAAGTTAATAAATAATTACACCCAGAAAAAGAAGGAGAATAAAGTGGACCACACAAGTCATTGTGAGCAAGTTGCAAAGGGGCCAAGGCGTGCTAAGAGGCATGTTTGTCAAAATTGTCCCGATGATGTTTGTCGAGAACACAACCGACAAAAAAACCATCTCTACAAGAAACATGAGGAATACTAGTCACCATATGTTGATTACATAGTTGTTGCAATGAGTGATAGTTTACATGAACAAACTGCTCATGCCAAAGTTTACACTAGTCATCACTATGAGCAACAAAAACTTATGGAAAAAATGATGAACCAAAGTTGTCAAACTTGTACAACCTGGTCATATCATCAACAATTCCAGTTGCAAGGACATGCTTAGGATATTTTAAATATTTAATTACAACTTGGTGAGGTGAAAAGTCTACGATTTTACTTTCACCTGAATGAGTGATCTGATATACTAATAGAAGGTTGCAGGAAAAGCTTGGAACACATAATACATCATTAACATGACCATTATCTACCTGAATTGTTCCAAGCACTACAAAACTAAGATATTTATCATCACCAACAAATAATTTATTGTTGTTACATTCATTTAGAGAACAAAATATGGCTTTATACTTAGCCATATGATAAGATGTTATAGAATCAATAAGATACTCAATAGAAGAAGAAGTAGAAGTTGCATTGAAGGAGAAAAAAAAGAAGAAAGTGAATTTCCATGAAAAGAAGAGTTAGAAGAAGAAGAATCAATATCAATGTTGTGCTTCTTCATCGTTGTTTCTAAAGCTTCATCTTCTTAAAACATTTGGACTCCACAAGACAATCTTTCCCACAAAATTTGCAGTGTATGTCAGTCTTCTTACTTTTATATTTTTCCCCTTTGTCACCATTAGGAGTGGAAGCTAGTTGAGGGGGTTTGGGACCCTTGCTTTGATTATTTTTGTGGAAAGGATGTTACTTCTTTGTATTCTTTAATTTATCTTTCTGTTGATCCACCGAGGCTTTGTGGGAGGCACCTACAGTGATAATCACTCCAAGTTGCACAAGTTTATCTTTCTCTCTAATCAAAGCATTACAAAAATACTCAAGAGAGGGATTTTGGTAAGAACTCCCTAGACCTTCTCTGGTGGCATAAAAGGTAGATACAAACATAGAATATGGACTACCAAGATTATAAATAATAATATAGATGCATCGATATTCCTTCGTATCTATTTTACAATCTATACATAAAAGTCTAAGTGTTTTTAACTTAGATAAATAGTCTTCAATGAAAGGAAAATAATTGGGACTTAAAGTCATTAATTGATTTTCTATCTAGTGGGCTCGAATAATATTGTGTTTACTAAACACAGCTTCAATATTTTCCCAATATTTATTTGGGCCATCAATTCCTTGAAGTTGAAACCTTAAATAAGAAGAGATGGGCATTCCAACTAGTCCACATGCTTCGTCATTATTATTAGCCCATTTGAATTTATTTTTATCATCAGTAGGTTCTTGTTCTTTTCCCAAGGTAATCTGGTACAATAATTTACTTCTTAACACATCCTCCATATGGGATTTCCATGAGAAGTAGTAGTTGGTACTGGTAAGAAAAATATCACTGGGAGAATTCATATTAAATTTGTAGAGAATATAAAATTGATCCCTAATTTGAATGAGATTATGAAGGGACGTCTGCACTAGGCTAGGGTTTAGGGTTTTTGCTGCTTTGCTACACTTCTTCACCCCATTGGGGCTCATTCCCTTGAAGAATGGAGGGCCAAGAGGCCCCTCTTACAGCCAGGCAACGGTGAATGGAAGCATTGGAGAGGGCTCCAAGCGGCCCACCTTCGATCCTCCTCCTGATCTTTGCTCAAAGTTATTGGCCTAGGGAACCTTCAAAGATAAAGAAATGAACATTGACTCAGGGAAAGCTCTGACACCCGCAAGCGTGTCAAGGCCATGGCTCCGAGGCAAGTGTATTCCACAAGCACCACATGCCCCGAAATACATAATCAGTACACCTTGCATCGAGGAACGGAAACAATATATAAGAGATTACGCTTTAGTAGGTAAATTTTTAGGACTCTGGCCCTCGAAACAGGACCTCATCAAATGGATACATCATTGGTGGAAGACTGAGGCATGCTATGAACTACAACTGGGCTCCAAGGGTTTCTTCACCATCATCCTGCACAACCTAGAGGACAGAAACCGCATTTTCGACGGAGGGCCGTATTTTTTCAACTCAGCAGGACTCTTCTTGAGGTTCTGAATAGAGAAATTTAGCCCTGAAATGGAAGACTTCGTACATGCACCAGTGTGGATCAGACTATACTCCCTACCATAGGAATTCTGGTTGGAGGAGGTACTTGCAGGCATAGGCAACACCATTGGCGTTTATGTTAAATCTTTGGAGGCGACGAAACAAAGAAGATACACCTCTTATGTGCGCATATGTGTCTACCTCAATATATCCAAGCCACTCCCAGGGTCCATATCCCTAGAATACCACGATGAGGATTGAATGCAAACCATTGACTATGAACACATTCTGTTTAGGTGCAGGAAATTCCATGAGCATGGACATCTTTTCAGAGACTGCCCCCTCAATGCCACAAACAAAGAGGGGAACTCAGATGCCGAAAAAAACAAGGATGGCTTCACACAGGCGCCTGGAAAGCACAGACAAGGAGGAAGAAAGAAGACAACCCAGTCTAGTAAGGATCCGTCCACCAACAACAAATATGCAATCCTACAAGATCAACAAGAGAACCCTTCAGTCCCCCAATAGGTGTCGATGGAGAAAACGCCCCATCAAATGGGCAAAGGAAAAGAAGGAGCAATGTCGGAGTCGAACCCAAATACTTCGCCAATAAACCCTACTACTCGAATGGTGGATCAACTAGAAGCATAGGATGGGGATGTCGAGATGGATCTCGACGAGCAAGAACTAGCAGGGGTGGACCTAGAGCACCCAAAGCACGCATATCGACACTGGAACTGTACACCATACCTCCAAATCAACTACAAAAAGTGCACAAGGTCTTCCTCAACTCCTCGGCCTGATCCACAGCCAGATCCAGTACGGGATTTGGAATACAAGGGAATCCACATAAATATCAGCGCAAACCTCGGAAAGATGAAAAGAAGAGAGGAAGGAAGTCGATGAACAAGCTCATACAAGAGATAGGTCACTTCATAGTGAACTCCGGTCAGATCCACCTCATCTCGAATAGCTTCCCCCCTCTCCCCTCCCCCTCCTCCTCATGAATATCATCTCCTAGAACATACGAGGTCTCAACGGACGTAGCAAGCAAAAACTGCTACGAGATTTGATCTTAGCAGAGAAACCGGACATAATGATGCTCCAAGAAAAAAAATGTGCAACCAAAGGCATGGATAGGCTTCTCCCCTACTGTTGGAAGCAATGGAAAGCAGTATCCACAATGGCCACAGGTACAGCCGGAGGCCTAGATTTACTATGGAACCCTAGCACAACCATTATGGAAAACTTCATCACGACCAAATGCTCTATCATGGCCGCCTACAGGCTCATTGGCTCCAACAAACCTCACCACCCTCCAATGTCTACGGACCAACCATCTATAGGGATAAGCAAGCCTTCCTCAGTAATCTGGAGTATCTTTCTAACTTAACCAAGGATAGCAGATGGATATTAGGAGGTGACTTCAACCTGATACGCAACCTAGATGAAAAAAAAGGAGGAATAAGGTGCATGGAACAAGAATCCAGCGACTTCCAAAATCTTCTAGACAACACCAATCTCATTGACCTAGAAACCTTCCATTGGCACCTTCACCTGGAAAAATAGGAGAACTGGAATACATCAAATAGCTTGCAGGTTGGATCGGTTCCTAATTTCGGACTCCCTCCTAATGGAAGGCACAACTCTAGAGGCAAACATACTGGATTTTCATGGGTCAAACCATTGGCCTATTCAGCTATGGTTGGATGTGTCATCCACCCCGGGTCGAAAACCCTTCAGGTTTGAGCAGTTATGGCTCAGTCACCTGGATTTCCATCAAAATATCCATGAATGGTGGAGGGAGGCAGCGGTACCTCACGGCTCTAAGATATACCGCTTCCAGCAGAAGCTCAAGAATCTCAAGCAAAAACTCAAACTCTGGAACAGGCAAACCTTTAGCAATATTTTTGAATCCCAAAAGCAGCTGACAGGTCAAATGAGCATGGTACAAAGACAGATCTGGGAGCATGGACTCTCTAAAGATCTTAAAGCCCAGGAAGTAGTTGTAGGCCAACAGCTGGAGGCCAGGAAATCCCAAGAAGAGATTCTGTGGAGACAAAAATCTCGCATCTAGTGGCTCAAGGAGGGCGACCGAAACACCAAATGTTTTCACAAATCCACCCTTAAACGACGGCATACCAATCGAATCATGCAGTTAAACTCCAGCAATGGTCAAATCATCCATTCTCATGAGGACCTGGAAAAGGAATTGGTTTCTTACTACAAAGTTCTCTTGACGGAGCCTCAACAAAATAGATCCCAAGCCATCACCAAGTTTACGCAGCACATACCCACCCTAATCACTCAAGAGCAAAACGTCACCCTGCTCAGGCCCATCACTCTCAAGGAAGTAGATCAAGCGCTTCAGAACACCCCCAAAGGCAAGGCCACGAGACCTGATGGATTTACTAGTGATTTCTTCCATCACTGCTGACAGATGATAAGGGAAGAGGTATGGGAAATCATTGAAGACTCCAGATTATCAGGGCAAGTCCTCTTGGCACTCAATGCAACTTTCCTCACCTCATTCCCAAAGAGGGGTAGATCAATCACCCCAAGCAATTCTACCCATCGCTCTTTGCAATGTCATCTATAAGCTCCTAACCAAAGTGATAATCAGAAGACTCAAGCCCATCCTACCACGGATCATCTCACCAGAGAAATCAGGTTATGTGGAAGGCAAGAAAATCCTAGACAGTGTCATCCTAGCACATGAAGTGATTCACTCCTTGCAGAAGACCTACACGCTAGGTATTCTCTTAAAACTAGATTTATCCAAAACCTTTGACAAGTTAAGATGGGAATACATGCGCTATATGCTCCTTGCCTTTGGATTCAACCTCACCTGGGTAGAGTGGATTTTAAATCTTACCTCCTCTACCTTCTTTTTTATCCTAGTCAATGGAGTCCCATCTCGCCCTTTTTCTCCTTCCAGAGGAATTAGAAAAGGCGATCCTTTGTCCCCTTTCCTTTTGATTATCATGGCCAATGGTCTTAGTCGTTCCATACATGCCTCCATAGCAAGCAAAATGTTGACTGGTCTCCCCCTGCATGGTATCTCTCCCCCAATCTCTCATAGCCAATTTGTTGACAACACCCTGATGATGGGCTCCCCCACAGTAATGGAATCCCACTCCTTCCTCTCGATCCTTCAAACTTTTTGTGATGCTTCAGGACTGGAATTTAACAAAGACAAATCCCATATTTTCTTCTTCAGCACCCCAGCTCCGATTCAATGCCATATCTCTGAAATCCTTGGCTTCACCCAAATCTCCCTTCCATCCAAATACCTCGGCATCCCCTTGTTGGACAATGCCCTTAGAAACAGTTCGTGGGAGCATCTCATCTCCTCCTTTGCCAAGAGGCTCACTTCCTGGACCTATCGAGCCCTCAATCTCCCCAGCCACCTCATTCTCCTTGAAGTCGTGCTTCAAGCCCTGCCTGTTTATACCTTTTTTTCTCTTGCGGCCCCAAACTTCGTCCTTACATCCATCAAAACCTTCCAAAGGAATTTCCTTTGGCAAGGCCTTAAAATAGGGAAAAAACTATCACTTATCAGCTGAGATAAACTCTGCAAACCCAAAGTTCAAGGTGGTCTAAGTTTAAGGGACCCCTCATCCTTGAACAAAATCCTAAGTGCTAAGATCTGGTGGAGGTGGCTCAAAAGACCTCAAGATCTGTGGGGCAAGATTTGGAGAAGGAAGTATGCACACAACACGACGAAGAGAACCCTGATCAGATGGAATGGGGACAACCCTGGATCCCTAATTTGGGTGGCATCTAAGCATAATCAACATCTTGTTATAAGTCACACCTTCTGGGAAATAAGAAATGGGAAAACAACTATGTGCTAGAAATATTTGTGGCAGCAGTGGCCAATTCTGGAGCACGAAGACTGGGCTGACACTTTCAGCATCCTAGCCACGCAGGCGGGCCTGACAAAAGTGGCAGACTACTGGCAGGACAACCCAACAGAGCCCACTTGGAGGTGTTGGAAATCAAACAAGGAAGACCTAAATTTAGAGGTACAGGTGGACCTTCAGCCCTGGCTTAGCGCAACCAATAAATGGAAAATCCCCACTCTGACAGGTGAGGACATCCTACAATGGGGACACTCACCAAGGGGCACCTTCATCATAAAAGAGGCCTATGCCATTAAGACTCACTCAGACCCATTACCTTCAAGGAAGGAATGGAGCAAAATCTGGTCCCTGAAACACTGGCCAAAAATTAGTCTTTTCCTCTAGCTTGTCACACATGCGAGCATTCTCACATGGGATAACCTCTTGAAAAGGGGGTTTGTTGGTCCACCCATCTGTATGCTCTATGGGGAAGACGCCAAAATGATGAACCATATCCTCAACACCTGCCCCTACACCACTCAAGTCTAGGATCAATGTGCGCTGATCATGCGCACCTCAGATTGCAAGCGGGACAGCATCATCGACACCATAGCAGATTGAAGAGACAAGGCTTTCCAATCACCCCTTCTCAACCGCATCTGGCAACTTCTCCCAGGCTTTATACTATGGAAAATCTGGAAGTAAATAAACAGAAGAATCTTCAAGAATGATCAGCTCCCTTGGCAGCATTGTTGGAAACAAAGTTGCCACAACATTTTGGAAACAATCAGACTACAGCATTGGAATGAAACGGATCTAAATGGCCCTCCTTTGGAGAAAAGTATCCTGCAGCATTGGAATGCCAATCTGATTCAGGGCCCACCCCTCCCCCCTACCACTCAACCTCTTCAAGGCAGCCCCTCGCATTGGTCCCCCCCCCGGAAGGCTTCATCAAACTCAACTTTGATGGTGCCTCCAAGGTTAACCCTGGGGCAGCAGGTTTCGGAGTGGTCTTCCACGATCATCGGGGTAACATACTTCTCATCAACGCAGGCAGCCTAGGCCACACTACGAACAATGTTTTTGAGTTATGGGGGCTCACTAGAGGCTTGTAACTAGAAATTGAGCACAACTTCACCAAGCTAGTTGTTGAAGGGGATTCGCAAGTCATCACCAATCTCTTTGGGAGAATCTTGAACAGAGCTGGCCCAAAGTGAATCTCACCTTGCTGGAGACTCTCCTACGGACTAAGAACAATTGCGGATCTCCTCCAACCCAATTAGGCCTTCATCCCCTCACACATCAGGAGAAAGGCGAATCAAGTTGCGGGTGAACTGACTAATGTGGGAATGAATTGGGAAGGGTCGGAGCTCCTATGTCAAACTTCCCTTAATCCGACCCACCCCATCCTCCAACAGTGCAATGAAAAAGCCACAACAGCGGGCAGACCCCCGAATGGGGTGATAGTGTGGGACACATGGAACTTGGAGGTGGCTCGAGGCGGCCAGCATGGCGATGACCATGTGATTGAGTCATGGCACACACCATCTCCACCCCCACACATTTAAATCTCACTTACGACGATCCAGGCACCATTAATCCTGGTGCGCTTGGCCTTCTCATGATGTCCCCTCCATGGCTCATCTCAATGAACGCACCATTACTCTGTGCATGCGACATTGCCTCCTTCTTTAGCCGCGAAGCCATGCCACATTCCAATCTCCCTCTTTTGCTGCACTCCCCTGCAACTTTCTATATCTCCAGCTCCTCCTTGTCCACCTGGGCTCTTCCCCTGCACTTACCTTCTCCCCCTGGGCCATCAAAATTCCAAGGCAAAGAGGCAAGCCAAGGCGAGGCTCACCATGGAAACCATTATGGCCTCAGTTGGTCCTCTCTCTAGTGCCTGCACCTTCCCTGGGCTCTTCCCCTGGTTCATCCCCCTCACACTCCTTGCAGTCTCAGTCTGAACAAGAGCCAAGCGCCCCCTCCTCCCCTCCCACTTCCCTGCTTGAAGGGTTGGCTCTCTCCGACAATTCATTGGGTTTTCACACAGGAACCATCTTTGACCTGGCCTCTTCATCATGGGCGCCCCCTGCAGTCCCACCAAAATCACCAGCCAACGCACCAGAGAATTCCTGCACTCGCCCACCCTCGGGAGCACCACCTTTTCTCCAGGGAACTCAGTCAGGGCCACACTCCTTTTCAGACTTAGTCCTAGACTCGCAATTGCAGGATATCATTTCCATCCTCCACGGGCTGGTCTTCGAGCTTCGTCAATGTCTGGATGACCTCTAGTTTCAACTGGAGATACTGGACAGTAAGACCTCTACGCTCCTCCAAATCCTCTCCACCTTCCAGGGGGCCTTCCACTTCACACCATATGCAGCTGGGGCAGCAGAGTACACTCATGCAAGCGACTCAAATGATGGGGGACTTCCCATAGGAGACAAAGACTCAGGTATGGCCATGGATGAGGAATACACGCCCAGAGAAGAAGAAACACCCGGTGAGTACGTTGCAATAGGAATGGCCATGCATGAGCCCATGGAAGTGGGAGGCACACGGCCCGGCGATGGAAAGGAAGGAGGTGACTTGGGCATCGTCGCACATGAGTAGATGGAATGGAGGGGGACAATTGTCGAAGAGGAGCCCTGGGACCAAGCAACCTTTGCCACCTCTCTGTCTGGATGGCCAGGTTACAAGCCAAGTGTATGAGCAGCACAGGGGTCCACATATCATTGTTTGCCTTTTGTTGCCTCATGACGGCCAGTATTAGGTTTGGTTTATTGCTTATAGCTTTTAGTTTTTTATTTCTGAGCTCTGTTTACAGCTTCTGTAAGAATAGTAGATATTTTGGTCCTAACACCGACTGGATGAACTGGTTTCCCCTTAGGGCAGTTCAGTTATTACAGTACAACACTATGGCAAATTTTGAAACTCTGGTTTTTTGAAGGTTCTTTATATATAAATTCTTACTTATAAATAAATAAATAAATAAAATTGTAGAGAATATGGATTTAAGGGATAAAATTGATGGTCTAGATGAAAAGTTTTTGAAAAAATAGGCTGTTTAAAAAAATGACATTGAAAACGGACTTCGGATGTGAAAGTTATGCTCTTTTCAAAAAAAGCATAAATTGTAACTAAAGAGCCACGTGGAAAGTGAAAAATGGTTAGATCTATGTTAGCTTACCCAGAAAATGTAAATTTTCCTATGTTTTTTATTTACCAAGATCACACAGAGTGCACAACAAAGAGCATACAAAAACATGAAAACCATTTCCACTCTATTTCTATTTTTTCTATATTGCACAGAGCACGGGAAAATAGAATACACATATCGAAAAGAGTAGCAACCCAGAAATAAAAAACAGAGAACTGAAATATTTTCTCTATAAAAATTTAAATGGGCATATTCAAGCTTTCTACCTCCAGATTTGATTGAAATGGTTATATCTTGGGAAAACATAAACCTTTTTTAGTGAAACGAAAAGAATTCCTAATTGAAATGAGCACTATGGATGCAATGGAATAGTCCTCTTAGCCTAGAAATGTATAGAAATGGAAGAAACCAGAGATGCAACAACACGAATTCAAGATCTCGATTTAGAAATGGGAGTGGGTATTCACATGCGCTTTGATACCATGTTCGACAACACATGTATTCCAACAGAGGACAAACACCTTCAATAACCACTCACACAATTAGATCAAATATCAACACACTAATTTTTTTTACGTGGTAAAACCCCTGTGAGGAAACATCCACAGCCCCAACCAACATGGCCACTTGGAGCAATTTATTAGTGCAAAAGAAAATATTACAGAGAGATTTACAAGATAGATTCTCACAATTGATCATCGAAAAATGACCCTCCATGTTATTTAAAAAGATATCATGGACCAATTGGGTGTTAATTCACTGGGGAGAATATGAGTTGTCAGATAACTCTATGTTAAGAACATATCATGATCATCATATTACCTAACTACAAATGCATACTAGTTCATACTAAAGAAACAAACTAAGAAACACACTTTAACATAAATACACATTAGTCCAAGTTGATCTTAACTAACTTCTAAGTGTCTAAATATCCTAACAAATAGACGATGAAGTACACCAGGAGGATTTGCAAAACTACCACGATGAAATAAACAAAATCAAGAGTAATAGCATCCCAAAAAATGTATTGACTCTTGAAAATATTTTTGACCTTATGTTCAGATTCATAATTGTGGAAAATCCCAAGACAAACAACTCCACTATGATGCATTTCTTGGTGAGTCTGGGCACTCTGAAATAGCCAAAGTTCATCAACCTAGGCCTTGTTGTTCAGAAGATGAAAAACACACTTCACGCAGTTGTTCAAGAAGTATCAGGATGTGTTTGCATGGACTTATGAAGACCTGAAAACATATGACACTCATATCATACAACACATTATCCCCATAAAAGACGGTGTCAAACCTTTTCAGCGAAAACTCAAAAAAATATATCCTACTCTTGAACCTCTAATCCAAAAGGAGTTGAAGAAGTTGTTAGATTCCCAGATTATATTTAAAGTTAGACATTCGACATGGGTATCTAATTTGGTACCAGTAAGGAATAAATTTGGGGAAATCAGACTGTGCATAAAATTTAGAAATATTAATTGAACTTCTGAGACAAGGATAATTATCTTGTCCCCCCCATGGAACAAATACTCCAACTTGTCTCCAGTTCACATATGTTTTACCTATTAGAAGGGTTTTATGGATACAATCAGGTTCTTGTGGTAGAACTAAACCAATTAAAGACTACTCACTACTACATATGGGTGGAAAAATTGATTCCATACTCCGACAATATGGATAAAATCGGTCGTACTGTCAGATTTTACTTGCATTTTTTGTATTTATTTTTTATAAATCACCGACATCCGTCGAATGTCCAACGAAAGAGACTAACTTCGAATATCCAATGGTTGAATAGGTCAACGATATTTAGAGATTTGATGGTTGACTAGGTCAATGATGTATGTACCAACGTTTGACGAAGTCAATATTTTTGTTTGTTAAGCAACGTCTCTCTAGTCAACATCCGTCAGAAGTCCAACAAAAGTGCGATATATAATTAAAAGGTTCAAAATATTAAAGATGTTCGATGTTGTTTCTATACTAACAACGGTTTGCATAGGTTATAAGGGATATTTTTAGGTCAGAATACAAATTTGTTTTATTTTTTTAATTGCATTAAAAATAGTTGAACTACTGAAGTTGATTTCTTAAGATAATCATCGCTAAAATTTTGGTAAGGAAAAATGTCACATAACATTCCTCCAAGAGGAAAAGTCCGAGACTTGAGATCTGCATTGGTCGAGGCTTTGGGTGATCGAAAATGTTATTGCTCTTGTAAAAAATGCAAGGGCTATAATAGAATAAGACTTTTAATAAAAACAACTAAAAAACATTGTAGTGAGTATGTACACCTCGAAGGCGGGTATGAATATCGTCCCTTGGTAAGTTATTCATTATATGTCTTTATATTGCAAATTGTTTTTGTAAACGTTTATATGTTAAATGTAGAAGAAAAATAATGTATTATTTTTTCTTTATGGATATATTCTACATACACATGAACAAATTGAGAGTAAGTTTAGAAGAGAAGAAGTAGACATAAGATGTCGATTTTAATTAGGGTTTAGGGTATGGTTTAGTGGTTAAGGGGTTTAAGGTTTAGGGGTACAAGGTGTAAAGGGTTAACGGTTAAAATTTTAGAGGTTTAAGGGTTAATAAGCCAGATTAGGGCTTAGTAGTTAAGGGATTATGGTTTAAGGTAGGTTTAGAGGGTTTAGGTCCTAGGGGATTTAGAGGTGAATGGGGTTTTAGGGAGTAGGGGTTAGAGGTTAGGGTTATGGATTAAGGGGTTAGGCTGGGTTAGGGGTTTTTAAACAGAAATAACTAATGGAAATTCAAGATGCCACACTGGATAAATGTAGTACTTGTCAGGAAGAGAAAAATAAAGGAAATATGGAGATTCCATGTTCATGTTCTGGCACCTTGAAGGTACAAGGTAGAGGGGGATAGATAAGGGTGGTATATATTTTATCATATTTGTTGAATGAATGTTTTATGGGTGTCAAGTATGTATTTTATCATTAATTTGTTGATCCAAAACATGTATTTTTTCTCTCCACAAAATTCTCATGATAGGAAATGCATCAAGCGTTGGTCCCAACAAAAAGGAGATTCCATATGTGAATTGTGCTATCAGGTTTCATGACTTTTTGTTTGTCTATTTTTGTATTAATAAACATTAAAACATATATATTCTTTCTATCATTATTATCCTTAACTAATATTCTGAATTGGCAATGCAGTCATAATTATTTTTTCCTTCATCCAATTTGGTCTTAGAACTTAATTTAAAAAGTAGCATATGGATATTTTCATTGTTTTACTTGCATAGGGATCTGTTTGAGAAATATTTGCATAGTTGTGAATTCCTCTTTTGATATTGGTATYGATGCTCTATTTGATAATTATTTGCATAGTTGTCAATTCCTCTTTTGATATTGGTAATTGTTTCCTTTTTAAAAGTTTTGAAGATCAATTCCAGTTCCTAGTAACGTCGTCATTTTTTWAAAAACAAAATCCACTAACGGAAAGTGGAAAYGCCACACTGGATGAATGTCGTATTCATTAGGAAGAGGACATTAAAGGAAATATGTAGATTCCATTTTCTTGTTCTGGAACCTTGAAGGTACAGGGTTAAGGGGGATAGATAAGGGTGGTTTATATTTTTTCAGGGTTGAGGGGGGATAGATAAGAATATGACATAACGATGAAGGGGAAATAAGAATAGGTTGTTTTTGCTTGTTGTGACTATATATATGAATATGATTCACCATATTACACTATTCAATATGAGATTTAATATTGACTATATTGACAAGTGCCGACGTTCTATTTGAGAAGTATTTGCAAAGTTGTTAATTCCTCTTTTAATATTGGTATCGATGCTCTGATTGAGAATTATTTTGCAAAGTTGCTAATTCCTTTTTAAATTTTTTGAAGATCAGTTCCGGTTCCTAGTAACATTGTCATTTTTTTTTAAACATAAATCATTGATGGAAATTGGAGATGCCACACTAGATGAATGTTGTATTTGTTATGAAGAGGACAATAAAAGAAATATGCAGATTCCATGTCCATGATCTGGCATCTTGAAGGTACAGGGTTGAGGGGGATAGATTATAAGGATGGTTTATATTTTTTCAAGGTTGATGGGGGATATAAGATAAGAATATTACATAATGATGACAATATATATATATATATATATATATATATCACAAAGTGTCTCCCTTTCTACATGTCAAGAAAAGGTAACATTTTTCCTATATTTTTTCAACATATTGATAGACATCGTGATAAATTTTACAAGCTTCGTCATTGATTTGTTGTCTTTGTTTCTCGCTCTCACCTAAGTTGTCTTTGTCTTTGTCTTTGTTGTATTTTTTTCCTATATTATATTTGTAAACATTTGTATTGTTTTAATATTTGTTATATACACTAATATTGCTTGATTGTTTGTAATTATAAAGGGAAAATGCCCTAAGGCACTTCCCATGGAGGAAGACATGGTTTTACAAGCTCTTGTTCAGGAACATGGAGCGAACATTGAATATCAAGTTAATGATGGAAGAAGATGATGATGCTAATAACATAGTTGAAGAAGATGGTACAAATGCATTGATCCAGGAGACATTTAATAATGTTGGAATAGATGATGATGACAACCAGCTTGATGGTGTTTTTGATATACCTGTACTTGAGAAGGAAAGTCAACCTCTTTATGGAGGCTAAAAAATAAGCCTTCTCTCTACTATATTGTTGTTGGTGAACTTCAAGGTTATGAATGTTTTTTCAAACACTTGTGTCGCGCAATTGCTAAGGTATGTAATATATTTTGTCACATTCAGTACATGATGATAAAGGTTTTATTTTTTCCTCTATTTTTATTTTAGTTGATCATCTGTAAAATTTGGATGCAATACGTACGATCAATATTCTTTACATTAACCAATATTGATTTTTATGTTGTAGATTGTTAGGTGAATTTATGTTACCACCATCAAATGTTTTTATGTCACACATACCAAGATTTACATACCATTATGAAGGATATTGGAATGGAATATAAATCTATTCATGCATGTCCTGATGATCATATTCTATATTATGGAGAAAATGCATCGAAAGAAGAATGCCTGAAATGTCAAATTCGTAGATATCAAATTGATCAAGTAAACAAAAATGTGCCTCACAAGGTTCTTCGTTATATTCCCATAATTCAACCTTTGCAGCGATTGTTTAGGTGAAAAAGAATAAAAACTTTATGGATTACCATGCAAATAATAGAAGTAAAGATGGTGTTCTTTGAATGCCTACGGATGGATCTGCATTTAAGAAGATAGAGGAAATATTGCCACATTTTAAATATGAACCTCATAATCTTAGGATTTCATTGGTAGTTGATGGTGTCAATCCATTTGGAGAGCTCAGCTCTACTTACTTGATGTGGCATGTTTTTGTTATCAACAATAACATTCCTCCATGAATGTCAATAAAGAGGGAGCACATAATGTTGACAATGATTGTTCCAGGTATTTGTTTAGAATATTTTTTTTTAACACGATAATATATCATTTGTCTTGTTTGTTTCATAATTATGTCTTATATTTTTTTGTTTACTCATATATGTTCAATTATGTCTTACAATTATGTTTGATATTTTTTTTTATTTACTCATATATGTAGTAATTATGTATTTTATTTTCAATCAATTAGGTAAGTACCAAGTCAAATATATGAATGTATATATTGAGTCTCTTATCAACGAGTTACTAGAGTTATGGAAGGACATCACTATGTATGATATTTATAGACCAGTAGGTGTGCAAAGGGAATTTAAATTCAATGCAATGCTTGTATGGACAATTCACAATGCCCTAGGGATAACACATTTATGTGGTATGTTATAATGTTACACTACACTTTAATAGTGTTTAATTTTATGAAGTTCATATCATGCATGTTTTTTATATAATCCCTTCATTAAACATACTTCGAATAATTGATATAAAATTTAATCCATCTCTTGCAAGTCTTAAAACAAAGGGTAAATTTCCATGTCTAGTTTTTGGTACTAAGATGAAATCTCATCTTTCAAGAAGTTTAGGAAAGGAGGTCTTTGATGAGTATAGAAACTTCCTCTCTAAGAACCATAGGTATCGAAGTACCGAGAAAAATATTTTCAATGGGTAAGAAGAGACTAGATTAAAACCACGGAGAATAACACCTCGTCTATGGCAGTTTCAATATAATAGAAATTGTCAAGGTATATTGGGTCAAATCGTCTATGTATCATACATGAAATGTTTGGAATATTTATATTTTTATTGCATTTTTTTCATTGTACTAATTGACAAGTATTGTTGTAATATATTTAATTAATATGCTTCACCTTGAAGGTTGTCATGAAGGCATTAATAATGGGGCGCTTCCATGAGGAATGAAAATTTATCCCATACAATTCAGTAGGCTCCCCTACTATGAGCACCTACAATTTTTTCATTTGTTTGATACAATGCACATCAGGAAAAATGTAACATAAACATTATGGCGAACATTGCATTGAATGTAAGGATTGTTCTCCTCAACAGATTAATTGAACAAAGAGGCATATGTAGAGCAACCTCAAAGTTTTTTAGGTATACCAGAAAGAGACTCTTGTATGCAGATGGAAGAAGACAACTTGGTGCAGAGCCTCCAATGAACAACAGAAGCATGGTGAAAACTTTCTATAAACAAATATATTGTATCCGAATGGTTACTTAGAAGTCCAGGATGATGCATTTCTAATCCATGACAAACACTCATGATGACAGAAGAAGTGCCACTTGGATATGTTCAAGTTTGAACCTTACCATAACATCATGAGCTAGAAGGAAACAAAAGAGTTGAATCCAACCATGATATATTGTAATGATCAAGAGCTATATGAAGCCTTCAGAGAAAACCATTGTTCCAGAAAGACCAAAGTACATTGACATCAAGCATTACATTCTTCGTGATGAAGTCCAGAAAAGAGAAGTGGTTCTATAATATATCTCCACAGATGAGCAGATAGCAGATATTTTGGTAAAGCCTCTGTCCAAGATGAAAAAGTTTGCGTACTCAAGAAACAAGCTGGAGCTCCTGGAGATGAATTCCTTATTGAAAAGCGAAGATATGACTCCCAGGTTGGGAGGGAGCACTGATGTGTTATTGATTTATGGACAACCATTTTTTAGTTCGAAAAATGGTCCAGGATGAGCAGTTCCTTTCCAGTTCATAAAGTGGTTTGATATTTCTGACGGACAGGCATTTTCCAGTTCGGAAAATGGTCCAGATCGGACGGTCATTTTCGTAATGAAAATGGTTCAATAGATTGTTGATGTACCATAGACAGCGATTCTCCATGTGGCCAGTGTGGGGGAATGGTCTAGGACAGTCATTCTTTCTGAAAATCACTCTCAGTAGTGGTCAAGTAGAATGGTCTACCTCGTTGGGTAGTCATTCTTTCGAAGTTCACAGTTGTAAGAAGTTTCAAAGAATGGTTTGTTTTGGAGGTTGATGCAGGATAGTCATTTCCTTAGGAATGGTCCAAACAATCATTCCCTAGGGCAGACTCATTCTCTCCAGGTTGCAATTTGTTTAGTGCTGGAGGAATGGCCCAGTTAGGTGAATGGTCTAGGTTCAACAATCAGGGACAGACATTCCCTAGGGCAGACTCATTCTATCCAGGTTGCACTATGTTTAGTGTCAGAGGAATGGACCAGTTAGGTGAATGGTCCAGGCTCATAAATCAGGACAATTATTCCTCTATGCTTGAGAAGAATAGTCCAGATAGCTCATGGTTGATGTTTTACTTTCTGAGGGAAGATGTTCTTCCAGATCTCATAGATGTGAGTGGAAGAATGGCCCAGATGACTCAATTTATATCATGATATTTTTTTATGTGCAGGTTGATATCAGATGATATGATTTTTATGAAGACTGTATGTCTATGGACAGTAGATGTATGCTATTGTAGTGGATATGTTCCACCGGTTGTGACTATGTGTCACTGATTGAGTAGTCGTGTGCTACTTGGTGTGGTAGTGTACCACTGGATTGTAGTTGTGTATTACTATGGATACACACAGTTGTGTTCTATTGAATGACATTGTTCTGATTGACATGTAGACTATCAATAGTGTTGAAAATGATTATCAGCTAGATGGCTAGTCAATGTGCTTGTGGACAGACATTCTCTAGGTGGAGAATGGTTCAGATAGAACAAATTGTTGTTGGACAGGTATTCTCTCTATGGAGAATGGTCCAGGTTGACAGTTTGTTGACATATCATGGACTAGTATTTTTCCTAAAGGCACAAATTGTGGCCCCATTAGGAAAATGGTTCAGGACCGATATTTTCTAAGGCATATAGGTTGAGACGGATCTATATGGTACATATGAATTGATTATAAAATAATCCTAGATTGACATTCCTATAGGAATGGTCTCTGTAGCTAATGGCGTAGCTTTTAGCATATGTTGGGATAGTCATTCTTCTAGGACGTATGTCCAGATTAGAAGAATGGTCCTTGTATCACTCTGTGGAGTGAGTGACTTATTCAACATCATGCCTGATTACTCAGATATATTATGGCTTTGAGAGATGATGCAGTTGATGCTATCAGATGATAGTGATGATGGTGCGCATGATCTAATCATGAGATAGTTTGTACGACTATGATGATGCTACCGATTGAATGGTATGTTTGTTCTCAAGACCATTGCCTTCAATACTTCCCTAGCTAGGAGGGATTGTTGATATTATGGTAGTTGTGGAAGGTATTTACCTCTACGTGTAACCCTCACAAGAATAGAATATTCTGGGAAGCAAGAAGAAACCCTAAAACATTGAACATAACCTTAGAAGACAAGTCAGCTCAAGGAAATTTTTAATATTAAGTATTTAGCCTCAAGAATGAGAAGTTAGCCCAGACAAATCAGGAAAAACAATATAAATACAAGTAGCCATACCTCATTTTGTACACACAAATCGAAATTTCAGCTAGGAAGAAGTGCGCACTGCAGAAACTGGGCAAGTGCGCAAGTCTGGGTAGTAGTTGTAGCCGCAACTACTACAATCAATATTCTCAGTTTAGGCTCAGACTTTCTATTGGTTATGGTTGGACTTTATGATCAGTATTTCTTGGTGCATTATCCTTGGTTGGCTATTGGTTTGCTTCTAGAATCATTCTCTGTCAAGGTTAAGGTACTCGGGGGTGGCTTCGCCCTATGGTTTGGTGACAATATTGTTATATTGTCTATGGTTAAACGGGCACATCTATTACTTTCTAACTCCATGAACATTCCAAGATAGTAAAGAGAGCTTCATTCCAAAGTACGACAAATTCCTAAGCTACTATATCAATGGTCCATTTCAAATCCACCCAAACTCGGGGTGCAATGATTAAGTGAGTGAACCATTATGTCCTTATAGGATTTCACCTATGGCTTGGGGATAATATCCCTTGTTGTCTTGTCTACATGATTAGGAAGCAAAATATTGTTTGTGTTTTTTTTCTACTAATTTGGGAATAAACAATGATTCATTTTTTATGTTACATCATGTTACATATATAACTTGTTTGACAACAATGTCAAACAAGTTATATATGATCTTGGAAAATACATGAGGTAAGTGGTGATTTATATGCAAAGTGTAATTTGTTCAATTTGGTGTACAACTTATATTTGACTGCATGTGTTTTACTTGTAATGTAGTACTATATACTTTTTTGTTGAAACCTGTGATTTGCTTGCATCATTTGTAGATGGTTATCTTCTAAAGAAATCTATAAAGAAGATATAAAGTATTGGAGGTTACAAATTCCTCATGTAATGTGTGAAATGCAAAAGTATCTACCTCCGACATTTTTCAATGCATAAGAACACTACCTCGTACACCAAGTTGAGGAGATTGAAAAGTGTGGACTTGTATACACAAGGTCAATTTGGATGGTTGAGAGGCACTTGAAATCATTGAAGGCTTTGTTTAGACAAAGAGCACATCCTGAGGGTTCTATGGTAGAGGGATATATGGTATATCAAACCATGGTTTATATTACTCAATATCTTCCTAAAATAGTTGCAAGTGTTAATGTGGATCACATTTTGGATGTAAACTCCATCAACAAATTTGAAGGGGAACACCTATTAGGGAAATGTAGAATGAGTAAAGTGACATGTAAGTAGATTGTGGGGATTTATAAGAGATTTGACTTTTTGTTTCTATGTATATCGTACTTATTATGAAGGTATACCATGGTAACTGATTATATGTGAATTGTTTTATTTTATTACAGCTGGTCGAGAGTGGGATGCAATACATTTATACATTGCAAACAATCTTGATTGGATGAAGGTATGAATTGAATGATGTATACAATATAATAACGGTAGGTTATCATGGTATGGTGTGGCTACATTGGTCAAAGAAGCTGAATGTAAATGAGATACCAATCTTACACAAAGGGAAATTGATTTAAAATATGGTTTAAAAGATAAACAGGAAAGCATATTCACCCATACTATTTAGTTTTTTTTAATATTATATTGATGTATATGGCGTTCTTTTTTTCTTATAAATTTTCATAATTTCCAAGTATAAATATGTTTATCAATTGATAATGCAATTTTTATGTGTCTGACATATTTCAGTTGAAACACCACAAGGCTATGTGGTGCAATGGCCACAAATTTCACATCAAAAAGTGGGATGAAAAGATGAAAACTTCTAATAGTGGGATAACTACAGTATTTCAGGTTACTAATGTTTCTAGAAGTGACAGACATCCAGAAGTCTCTAAAAATCGATACTATGGATTTTTGGATGATATACTTGAGTGTGACTTTAAATCCTTCAAATTAGTTTTGTTCGATGTCAAATGGTACAAGCTAAAAATGAATGAATGTGATCCTAATAGAACTGTTAATCAACATACTAACAGAATTACCATGGTTAATACAAGGAATGTTGAGCCAAGATCAAAGCCCTATGTTCTTCCAAGACAATGTGAACAAGTGTTTTACTTAGAGGTTTCGGGTAGAGGGGGTTGGTCATATGTTGCTAGATATGATCCCAGAGGAAGGCCGGTAAAGTGTAATGTAGCAAAAGACAATGATATTGAAGAATAATATGATGTAGAGGAGCAGTTAGTTCATGTGTCAAATGAATATGTCGTAGAAGTTTAAGGACATGTTCTAGACAATGTTCTGGATGAAGATGATATCGATGATGTTTTATATGAAGAACTTGAAGAATTTGAACCTAATGTAGGAGACAATATTACTGATGATGATGTAGACAATGATATGATTGGAAATGGCGACATTGATGATGATGTTGATATGTCCAATCCTTACAACATCAATTATGAAGTGGATGATACAGATGTTGAGTTGGATGAAGAAGAAGATTAATGATATCGAAATGTTGGAATGAAGGAGGTGTGTATTTATATGTTTTTAGTTGATTTGTTCTCTTTAAATTACCTTAAATTTTTGTTTTCTTAGTTTCTATGCTTGATTCTCACTATGTTGCTTTCAAATATTTTAAGGTAGATAAATTCGGTATTGGGGAATTGAGAGTGATGTGAGGGGGGGATGGGAGGGTCCATATGAGCTTTCACCTTCATGTGGTTTGCCTTGTTCAATTGAGAATACATTATTCTTGAAACCAAGATAAGTTCATTCAGGTTTATACCATCATCTCAAATTTTAAGTTTGGTTCGTCTAACCATTTTCAAGGTTGTCCATTAATTACCAATTAGTAGAAATTATTCTTTAATTTGACCCCATGCAGAGTGACCTATGAATGGGGCCAATGTCGATTTTTTTTTTTTTCAGTTTGTCCTTGTATGCACTAAACTTTGACATAGTTATAGTAAATGCATGCGTTGACAGTGTGGGAGTGTTTCGAGACTCAAATACGACTCACACAAAGAATTCAACAATCAAATGACAAAATTAGAACCTAACTATAAAGGAGATTAAATTATACATCATCGTATTTGTCATCATCGTTATCAATATCCTATTGTGATGAGGCCATTTCAATCAACATGTTCATCGTTCCTATGGCACATTCATCAGAACTTTCTAGAAACAACGACCAGTGAAAGGGGCCATCATTGAATTTTTTCAAACTATACTTCTCCAAGTCAGGGACATGGTATGAGGAGGAACTATAAATGTCTTAGGGAATACAATACGCTTTTAGGACTCCCAAACCATGCACAAGGTCTAAAACCACCACATAGGACATGTAAATGAAATCTTTGGCCTATGTGTACTCATGATAATGGCCCTATCCTCTATAAATATTCATCATTATTGATAATATTCTTTTGTCACTTATATTGGTCCAACACTGATGGTATTATGAATAATTTAATTTCTAGTTGAATTCCAAAATCCAAATATAGAATGACGAAGTTGCATTAAGATAAAGGAAATGAAGTAAATTATGGAAGAAACTATTGAAGAGTCCGAATAAGTAATATCCTCCTCTTGCAAGAAAGATAATAATTTCAAAGGAATGTTTTGGTGCAAGCCATCATAATCAAGTCAATGGTTAGGTACCTTCGTAGCATAGATGCCTAGGTCACACCTAATGCTACTTTCAATGCAACTCTAGGGATAACACAACTTTATAACCAACTGTATACCTTAATCAAGTTGTTAAGAACCAAACATCAATATAGCATGGAAAAACCTCAGGAAAAGTACTCAACGCCTTGAAACTGAGATAATTTCAGATAATAAGCCTCTTCGAGGGGGCAACCTCATTTTACCCCACTTAAAATGTTCAAGTACCAGATGATTCAAAATGAAAATGTCTCCTTGGTATGTATAGGAGACTAGGAGGTATAATTACAAATAATGGCCTAAAGATGACATAATTAAAATAACATTACTAATCTAAATTACAACTAATGGCCTAAATCCGACATAAATAAAATAGCATTAATAATCTAATATGCCCCAATTAAGGGGTAATGAGCCAACATTAGGGCTTAACATGCCCCTCCCCTTGAGACAAGTGTTGTCCACAACACTTGAGTAACTCTGGATGCTTCTGTATAAAAGACTCATCTTCCCAAGTGGAATCTT
>ML786611.1:604024-623835 GCA_009831015.1 Picea engelmannii
AATGCAACTCTAGGGATAACACAACTTTAGAACCAATTGTATACCTTAATCAAGTCAATAAAAATTGTGGTGCACCATGTGTAACAAAAAAGGCCATTTTTCTAATGAGTCCAACCATTGGGAAAGGGGTTACACCTAACCCTACATTGAGTTCCTTCCTTAGGAGATCTTCAAGTGATTCATGTGAAATTTATAAAACTTATGCACACATACCCAAGGTGTGCCCCATACTCTATAAATATTCAACATTATTGATAACATTGTTTTGTCACTTATGTTGGTCCAACATTTATGGTATTGTGAATAATTTACTTTCTAGTTGAATTCCAAAAGCCAAAGATAGAACAAAAAAGTTGCATTAAGATAAAGGAAATGAAGTAAATTATGGGAGAAATTATTGAAGAGTATGACTAGAGATTCCAATATCTATTTCACATATCAACATACTGAATCTATGAAACCTAGCATAATGAAAGGTTTAATAGTGGACCCCTACCCTTGATAATATCCTCCTCTTGTAGGAAACATAATACTTTCATAGGAATGTTTTGGTGCAAGCCATCGTAATCAAGTCAATGGCTAGGTACCTTGGTAACATAGTTGCAGCTAGGTCACACCTAATGCTAATTTCAATGCAACTTTAGGGATAACACAACTTTAGAACCAACTATCTACCTTAATCAAGTCAAGAAAAATTGTGGTGCACCATGTGTAACACAAAATGCCATTTTTCTAATGAGTCCTACTATCAGGAAAGGGGTTACACCTAACCCTACACTGATTTACTTCCCTAGGATATCTTCAAGTGATTCATGTGAAATTTATAAAACTTATGCACACCTACCCAAGGTGTGCCCCATCCTCTAGAAATATTCAACATTATTGATAACATTGTTTTGTCACTTATGTTGGTCCAACACTTATGGTATTGTGAATAATTTACTTTCTAGTTGAATTTCAAAATCGAAAGACATAACAACAAAGTTTCATTGAGCTAAAGGAAATGAAGTAAATTATGGGAGAAATTGTTTAAGAGTATGACTAGATATTCCGATATCTATTTCACAGATTGACATACAAAATCTATGACACCTAGCTTAATGAAAGGTTTATCAGTGGACCCCTACCTCTCATTAAGATCCTCCTCTTGCATGAAAGATAATGCTTTCAAAGGAATGTTTTGGTGCAAGCCATCATAATCAAGTCAATGGCTAGGTACCTTGGTAACATGGGTGAAGCTAGGTCACACCTAATGCTACTTTCAATGCAACTCTAGGGATAACACAACTTTATAACCAAATATCTACCTTAATAAAGTCAAGAAAAATTGTGGTGCACCATGTGTAAGAAAAAAATCCATTTGTCTAATGAGTCCTACCATAGGGAAAGGGGTTACACCTAACCCTACACTAAGTCCCTTCCCTAGGATATCTTCAAGTTATTCATGTGAAATTTATAAAACTTATGCACACCTACCCAAGGTGTGTCCCATCCTCTAGAAATATTCATCATTATTGATAACATTGTTTTGTGACTTATATTGGTCCAACACTTATGGTATTGTGAATAATTTCCTTTCATAGTTGAATTCCAAAAACCAAATATAGAACAAAAAAGTTGCATTGAGCTAAAGGAAATGAAGTAAATTATGGGATAAACTATTGAAGAGTATGACTAGAGATTTCAATATCTATTTCACATATCAAGGTACAAAATATATGACACCTACCATAATGAAAGGTTTATCAGTGCACCACTACCCATGACAAAGATACTCCTCTTGCATGAAAGATAATACTTTGAAAGAAATGTTTTGGTGCAATCCATCATAATCAAGTCAATGGCTAGGTACCTTGGTAACATAGGTGCATCTAGGTCACACCTAATGCTACTTTCAATGCAACTCTAGTGATAAAAAAAACTTTATAACCAACTATCTACCTTAATCAAGTCAAGAAAATTTGTGGTGAACCATGTGTAAGACAAAAGGCCATTTTTCTAATGAGTCCTACCATAGGTCAAGGGGTTACACCTAACCCTACATTGAGTTCCTTCCCTAGGAGATGTTCAAGTTATTCATGTGAAGTTTATAAAACTTATGCACACCTACCCAAGGTGTGTCCCATCCTATAGAAATATTCATCATTAATTATAATGTTTTGTCACTTATGTTGGTCCAATACTTAGGGTATTGTGAATAATTTTCTTTCATAGTTCAATTCCAAAAACCAAATATATAACAACAAAGTTGCATTGAGCTAAAGGAAATGAAGTAAATTATGGGAGAAACTATTGAAGAGTATGACTAGATATTCCAATATCTATTTCACATATCAAGGTACAAAATATATGACACCTAGAATAATGAAAGGTTTATCAGTGAACCCCTACCCATAACAAAGATCCTCCTCTTGTAGGGAATATAATATTTTCAAAGGAATGTTTTGGTGTAGAACATCATAATCAAGTAAATGGCTAGGTACCTTGGTAACATAAGTGCAACTAGGTCACACTTAATGCTACTTTCAATTCAAATCTAGCGATAAGACATTTGTATAATGAGTCCTACCATAGGGAAAGGGGTTACACCTAACCCTACACTGAGTTCCTTCCCTAGGATATCTTCAAGTTATTCATGTGAAAGTTATAAAACTTATGCACACCTACCCAAGGTGTGTCCCATCCTCTAGAAATATTCATCATTATTGATAACATTGTTTTTTCACTTATGTTGGTCCAACACTTATGGTATTGTGAATAATTTAATTTCATAGTTTAATTCCAAAAACCAAAGATAGAACAAAAAAGTTGCATTGAGCTAAAGGAAATGAGATAAACTACGGGAGAAACTATTGAAGAGGACGACTAAAGATTCCAATATCTATTTCACATATCAAGGTACAAAATATATGACACCTATCATAATGAAAGTTTTATCAGTGCACCCCTACCTCTGAAAAATATCCTCCTCTCGCAGAAAATATAATACTTTCAAAGGAATGCTTTGGTGAAAGCAATCATAATCAAGTCAATGGCTAGGTACCTAATGCTACTTTCAATGCAACTCTAGGGATAACACAACTTTAAAACCAACTATCTACCTTAATCAAGTCAAGAAAAATTGTGGTGCACCATTTGTAAGACAAAAGGCCATTTGTCTAATGAGTCCTATAATAGGGAAAGGGGTTACACCTAACCCTACACCGAGTTCCTTCCCTAGGAGATATTCAAGTGATTCATGTGAAATTTATAAAACTTATGCACACCTACCAAAGGTGTGCCCCATCCTATAGAAATATTAATCATTATTGATAACGTTATTTTGTCACTTATGTTGGTCCAACACTTATGGTATTCTGAACTACAAAGATTTGCATGCCTTCTATGAATTCTTTCAAAGTTGGGGAAAGTGGTAGTGATAATACTAGTGTCAATATCTGCAAGGGAGGAGGTTATACAGGTGTTTGAGGGGTAGGATGAATAAGACCTGTTAAATGTTATAATGTTGATGAGATAGGTTATATTTCCAAGAATGTTCTCCACCCCAAAAGGCTTAGGTGTGGCCACTACCAAGCCACCACTCACACTACTAAATATTGTCTAGAACTTCTAGATAAATGGGAAGATAAGTAGAGGGAATGTGGGTCATTTATCCCATTAAACCCTATCGAGGCTCGATATATAACGAGTCAACTTAAGATAATATGAGTAGGTTTGTGATAAACCGGATCTATAATCTAACTACTAGGAAAAAGACAATAGAAGAGATTGTAGCATTATTTAGGGAGTATGTTGACATATTCCCTATGAATTTCATTGAGATGAAATGAATGAAGGGAGAGTTAAGAGAAATGAAAATAGAACTAAAGTTGAAAACCAAGCCTATTAGGAGAACTTACATATTTAATTCTAGAATCAAATTGAAGGTAAAAGAAGAAATAGGTCATATGTTGGCAACTAAGCTCATCTTCCTATAAGAGGAATTGGATTATATTAGCCTAATTGTGATTTAATAAAATAAGATAGGAGAATGAGAAATTAAAGTGTGTGTCAACTTTAGAGGACTCAAAGCCACTTGCATCATGATGTACTTACAACACACTTTAGTTGTGAGGTACTAGATCATGTTGTGGGAAAGGAGACATAGCACTTTATAGGTGGATTCTCAAGGTATCTTTAGGCACACTTTTCCAATGAATACAAAAATAAGATGAAGAATGCCCCCATTGTGTTCTCTCATATTTTCCTTGAAACATTTTGGAAATACTCACATAAATGTTTGGAGATATACTTATATGAATGGAAAATGTACAACCTATTAAAATATTGTGTTGCAATGATTCCCCTGATGTTTGAAATGTGTTGGAAATTGTAAATTTCTCTAGATTTTAAGAACTGCATATCCCCCACCCCTTTTGAAATTCTACTAACACATGTTGTTTTTCATTACAATATACGATTTGATCCCTCTAATATCATTGTCATTGCTAACTCAGAGTCACCCACTAATGTTCATATCTTGAAATCGACACTTGGGAGAACTAGTATTATGACCATTTCATTATAGGTTATGATCATTTTTGAAAAATGAGGTGTACATTAATGTTATATATATGTTATAACATATACAAATTATATGTGTATAACATATATGTTATAAATTTTATAACATACATAACATATAATATATGTTTTATGTTATAACAATCCCACTCCAACATACTCGTGACAAAGAGACCCCATGGTAGGCCCTGCAATAGACCCCACGATAGAGAGACCTTGCGACAGAGACCGATCACCCTATCAAACACTCGACCCTGCAAACCATCAAAAACAAACCCGCACACCAAGGAGCCACAGAGATAGACCGACATGAGCCATAGAGACAGACCAAGAGCATTGATAGTGACATATCAGGAGCCCACCTAGACCAAAAAATGTTGTCCAAATCGGTAAATGTTTCATTTTCTTTCTCTCTTTTATTAGTAGTTCCTTCTTTCTCTATCACAATGAATTTTTTTTGTTTTAACTTGTGATCATGGAAGGGCCAAATGATAGAAAGGAAACAACCTTGAATCTCATTGCCTTCATTTAGCTTCATGACCTTCTTTGTTTCTTTTTGGCATTCAACATTGTAAATTTGTAATGGAGAGAATGAATTATAATTTATATTCTCTCAATTATTCGTGTTTTTCTTATAATCATATCTTTGAACATATTTATGATTGTACTTTCCATAATCTCTACAATGTAATTCTTTATTCCCATAATTATTGCAAGAGAAGAATTATCCGTGAAAGAGATGTTGATACCTTTTGAAGGGATTTCTTATTGTAATTGCATTCCACCTGTATTCATTCTCTTGTGAAGGGAGAGTAGATTTATGCTAATTTGAATCAGTTCTTATCTTTCTTTCTTGTTTTTTGAAGGATATTTGAATAGAAGTTGCATAACTTCTTGGATTTTTGTTAATTTCCTGAGATATAGAATTAGATCCTTTGTTAAACTTCTTTTGTTCGTAGCCCATAATTGTCTTATTGTTTTGTGATCTTTGACTATTAAGAATATCATTCAATATTTTTGAATTGTTTTCAAATCTTGATTGCTTCTTTTCTTTTTCAATTTCCCCTTTTAGAAGGATAATTTCACCCTCTATCTTTTCACAGTTTTATTCCCTATCATTGAGTTGTTTTAAAATGACTTCTTCAATTCTTTTTGCTTCCTGGAGTTGAGTCTTCAAATCATTGATGACTTTCCTTATTTCTTTGATGGTCTTTGAAACTTCTCTTTCTCTTGACTTTTGTTCTTCTTCATATTTTGATAGTTGTTCTCTTAATGATTTATTCTTTGTTTATATACTTAGTTCTTCAAGTGAAATGATAAGTTCTTCTTCAAGATTTACTTCTCCTTCATCTTCATAATTTGCTTCATTATTATCAACATCATTATTTTGCATTCCCATAATAGAATCTCTTCATCATCTTCACTCATGTATAAAGAACTGTTGTCTTCTTTGGAGTAGAGGTTTTTCTTTTTCTTGTAAAATTTCTTCTTATATTGGGATTTATCCCTTTTGTGGTCTTTTTGGTTGTAGGATTCTTCATCATCACTATCCTCCTACTTGGTATAGGGACATTTTTTAGCAAAGTGTCTGATTCTACCACAGTTGAAACATTTGAATGATAACTTTCCTTTATATTTTCCAGATCCTTTCTGGGGCTTTGTAATAAAATTGGCCTCTTCTACATATGATATATTTGCGTGACTCTCATATTGCACATGTTTATGGTTATTTGTTTCTTTTGAGGCTTTGAAAGAAGTCTCCTTATTTGATGGATTTTCTTGCCATGTTCTCATTTCAGAAGCTATGAGAATCCCATGAAGCTCATCCATTTTAAGTGTGTCAAATTTTTCTCAATCTTCCAAGGTAGATACCTTGGCACAATATCTCATTGGTAATGATCTCAACACCTTTTGAACAATAATTTTGTCTTATATCTCTTCTCTGAATGCTCTGATTGAATTGACTATTTCATCCACTCTTTGAAAATATTATGCAACGTTTTCTTCCTCTTTCATCTTCAGACTCTCAAACTTCCCTCTGTATGTTTGAAGTTTTTCTTGCTTAACTTTTCCATTTCCTTCATAGATGAGTTTAAGTTTGTCCCAAATTTATTTTGTTGATTCACAGTGCATCACTTTTACAAATATAGGATTTGCTAATCCACCCTGATGAATTTCATTAACGACCTTTGAATTATCATTGCAGAGTTTATTTTCAATAGTATCTGAAGGTGCAATATTTGGTGCAGTGTAACCATTTACTACAGATAGCCAAATATCACATCTAAGAGCCATCAGATAACTTCTCATCCTTATACTCCAAAATGCATAATCATTTCCTTTGAAAAATGGAGATCTATTGGAGGACATTCCTTCTTGTTGATCCATTGGATTTCTCAAAATATGCCTTCAAGTGGTTAGATTGTGATGAAGGAACCCGCTCTGATACCAATTGTTGAAACATTGGCCAATACTAAGAGAGGGGGGGGGGTGAATCAATATTGCTTCTTTTTCAACATTTTAATAATAATTAATTATTAAACTTATTAATTACAACAATTGATCAACCATAATGTACTGAATACAAAAATTAAATATAAAAATTATGAAAGCTAGAAGTTACAAATGTGTGAGACACACCAATCTCTCTTTTTTTTAGCACCAAATCAAGGAGACACCAATCCCCTGTTTCATAGCACCAACTCTAGGAATCCCCAACTCCCTTGTTTCAGAGCACCAACTACCTTGTTTTAGAGCACCAACTCTAGGAAGCACCAACTCCCTGTTTTAGAGCACCAACTCTAGGAACTACCAACTCCCTATTTTAGAGAACCAACTCTAGGAAGCACCAACTCCCTATTTTTATACCACCAACTCAAGGAAGCACAAACTCCCTATTTGTAGAGCACTATCTCAAGTAAGCACCAACTCCTTGTTTTTAGAGCACCAGCTCAAGGAAGCACCAACTCCCTATTTTTAGAGCACTAGCTCAAGGAAGCACCAACTCCCTATATTTAGACTTCAATATGTAGAGGATACCAATCCTTCCTTGCTCCTCCCTTCCACCCTTACTTCGTGAATATATTCATCATTCTTCCTTGGACTTTGTTTCTATTTTTTATCTTCTGAATTAGACCACAGAGACATTTTCTTTCCACCACAATTTCTAGTTTATATAGTATTTCAATAGGTATAATATTGAACCATTGTGTCTTTTGACAATGAACCATTGCACGTATTCATTTAATTTTAACAATAATGCTGACATTTAATAGTTGATTTTAACTTAAAATAATTCAAATCCTTTGTAAGTTATTTATTGTCTTGATCTAACAGTTAAAACTTGGAATTCTGGACTGGCGAACTCCCAGGCTCACGTGTCTTCCTTTTCATCTCCACTGTCATCAAAATGCACCTTTGTTTCCACCATATACAAATTGAATTCTACCTAGAATTATTTTATGTAGCATATCCATAGACCAATGGAGTCGCAGGCTCACATGTCTTCCTTTTCATCTCCATTGTCATCGAAATGCACCTTTATTTACGCTACCTCCAAAATGAACCATACTTGGTCATTTTTAGGGTTTTCACCAATCGACGATTTGGTTTTAATCAAGCGTTGAGGGGATGATCCACAATTACCTTATCCTTCCACTGTACTCGATTAGACGGTCGATAAATATCCCAAAGGATCTTAGATCAATGACCATCATTATTTCACAATTTCAACCTTAGGAATTTCCAGTCGATTCAAACTCTTTTACTCCCGGAATGGTCAACGTCGAATGACCATACTTCTCATTTGGTGATGTGGACCCACAATTTGTGTGCCACATGTCACCCATTGATAACGTGGTATTTCTGATGTGGAGCTATGTGTCACCTTGATTCATGACCCTCACATACCTTATGTTCCAAATGGGCCTTGACACTTGTCACTAGTTGATTGGGCCAGTCATCTTTGTCTTCTACCACATGTCTCCCTTCTGGATCATTTCTCTAGACTACTTGATCAAATGGTTGAGAAAGGTTTTGAAGAGATCTTAGATCGACGTTTTGTGTGATTTTGGTACTCCGGGACTCTGGGATATTACAATTCTAATGTTGTTCAACTCCCCCGGAGTTATACCTGTCAAAGTGCTTACATTATCCTTCCACTGCTTAATCTAACGGCTTGCATTACTCTTGAATTCTTCCCTCGATCTAATGGTTGGTGGGATTTTGGGGCTTCAACACTTTGTAGCTTCGTATATCTGTCTTATCTTCAATAGTCTATAAAGTGGAAAAATCATCGAAATCTGATTGGCTTTGATCTATGGTTGACGTGATTTATGTGCTTCGTGCCTTTTCCTAGTCTCCAATAATCTTCGAAGTGGCAAAGTTCCAGAGTCCCAAAACTTATGTTATCCTTCCACTACTTGATCCAATGATTGATAAAGGTTCATGATAGATCTTTGATATACGTCTCACATGATTTCATGATTTTGTGCTTCTGCCTTGTCTCCAATAATCGTCGAAGTGGTCAAGTTCTGGAGTCTCAAAACTTTCTATCTCCCACTTGAATTCAATCAATGATTGATGATGATCTACATGATCCGATGGTTGATATTTCTTTTGAATTTAAGGTGAGATCTGACGATCCTCATTGATCTAGATCCTCGATCCAACAATCTAGATTTATGTTGGCCCCAACTATTGTGATTGCTTTCGAGAAAAAGGAACGATCACAATTTCACGATCCTTTCGTAAAATGCTATGTCTTATGTGTGATCCTCACGCTACCTCTCTTGAGATTTTTCTTCGACCTCTTCAAGGTATCAATAACTCCGCACTCCTCCTGCATGTAGATCTTCTGCGCGCTAACTGATGTGCTTCCCACCTGAGATTTGTATTTCATAACATAAGGCTCCAAATGCCTTCTCTGGCCTAGATTACACCTGATATTCCTATGTCTCTCTCTGGACTGATTCCTCAATGTTTGGCCACCATTGCTTCCTCCTTTTTACAATTTTGATGATTATCCAACTACAATAAATAATTCAAGAATCTCTCTCTCTTTCTCTTGATAAGAAAACATAGGGTTTATTGATCCTACTAAACACCATATCCCATCTTGGAATTATCAGGTTCCTGCCACAATTTATAAGAGATCACATGTGCCCTTCTCTACTCAAAATAACATTTTGCACTGCATTTCCATATGCAATCACCTCATTAGGTTTAATTCTCTTGAAAATCTCTTTTACAATTAGTATAGCAAGGTATTTTAACAGAGTTACAGTCTGAACAGAATTATCTGGATGATAGACCCATATTAATCCTTGTTAACATCAATGAAAACATAACACTATGTCCAACATTCTCCCCCTTTGGCATTGATGGCAACGCAGTAAACCAATATTGCTTCCCTTGTGAATGTGTATTATATCCTTTTGAGTCCTTTGAGATGACTCCCCCTATCTTCATGCTTCTTGTTTTTGGACTTGTTTTATTGTTTATCTCTCCCCCTTTGACATCAATGAAAAAATGGAACTTCCTTCTTGTTTTTTGCAAGTCCCTCTGTCAACAATTCTCCCCCTCTGACTACTAATTTTAGACAATCAATACCTTTCAAGAGAAACTAGACCTTTGTCAACATCTGTCAAATCAATTCTCTACCATAGTCTTTTGAATCAGTAGAAATCAATTTCAACTTCTGTCTTTTTAGAAACAAGATTAAATTGGTGCCTTCATTTGCTATTGTATTGTTGCCTCAACTAGTGGTATGGTTAAGTGTCCATACTATCATTGATATATTCTTCATATTCAAATCTTTCTCATGTTCATATTTCTGCTCAAATGGAAGTAAATCTGATATCAATGTTGTTGTCTTGTAGCTCCTCAAAACATGATTTTTGCTCAAAATAAAATTGTTGATTGTAAGAGTCTTCTTCATAAGTTTCTCATGAAGAATACTCTTACAACTGCTACAAAATTGTGTATTCTAAAGAATATTACACATTCCTTTCCCTTTCTTGTGTCTTGTTGACATCTGGTTTTAGATATAAACAATGATGGAAAGTATCCAGTGTCATCTTAGTAGCTAGTTCACCAATGGACTATGATGCAACACAATCAATCATCTCACCAAGACTATGAGATGAGAATCAATCTCATCCACTATCCATTCAAATGCTTCCCTTGTAAGGTGGTATTCCTTCCACACACGTTTTGCTAGAAAAATATACTTCGAAGCATAATGTTGAAAATGAGAGTGGCATTCTTCTCTGCTTCAATACTCATAAGGATATAACCAGGAACAACCTTAAGTCTTTCTTGACTCCTCCTTCCTTTCTTTTGTTTGTATTTTCTTTCGAGGGGGGATTTTAGTAGATCATAAAAATAACATTGGAAGGCTTCCAAGATCGTCATCACTCATTTATTCTAGTTGGTCTACTATTGAAGATTCATCATTATCATCACTATTTTGTGCAACAAAAACTTCTTCATCTTCTTCTTTAGAATATTCAGTTTTCACTTTCCTTTCATTGAATCATGAACTAATGATTTGCAGTACATCATCAAGAACTACACTTGTGTCATATTCTCTTTTAGGAACTCCCCTTTCTTGAGCTTGATCCACTTTATATGCAACACTCTGATTTTAACATTCCTTATTATAAACTTCACCCATCATTCTTCTATCTTTAAATTCATCAATTTCAGGTGCAATATCTACATCATCTTTCTTGTCTTTTACTTTAGATTTTCTACATATCTTCTTATGTCTTTCTTCTTGGATATTGGAGGTGTTCATAGAATTGTTTGATAGTCTATAGTCGATGGTTTTGTGACCATAATTGTTACATTTGTGGAATTCAAAATTGTAAATTTGTAATGGAGAGAAGGAATTATAGTTTATAATCTCTTGATTATTCTTATTGTTCTTATAATCATATCTTTGAAAAAAAATTATGATTGTACTTTCCATAATATCTACAATGTAATTCTTTATGCCCAAAATTATTGCAAGAGAAGAAATATCCATGAGAGAGATGTTGATACCTTTTGAAGGGAGTTCTTATTGTAATTGTACTTCACTTGTATTCATTCTCTTGTGAAGGGAGTTCTTATTGTAATTGTACTTCACTTGTATTCATTCTCTTGTGAAGGGAGAGTAGATTTCTGCTGATTTGAATCAGTGCTTATCTTGCTTTCTTGTTTTCTGAAGGAGCTTTGAAGAGCAGTTGCAAATTTTTTTGGATTTTGGTTAATTTCTTGAGATATAGAGTTAGGTCCTTTGTTAAAATTATTTCGGTCATATCCCAACCCTGTCTTATTGTTTGGTGATCTTTGACTATTAATAATATCATTCAATATTTTTGAATTGTTTTCAAATCTTGATTGCTTCTTTTCTTTTTCAATTTCCCCTTTTAGAAGGTAATTTCAGCCTCTAGCTTTTCACAGTTTTGTTCCCTATCATTGAGTTGTTTTAAAATGACTTCTTCAATTCTTTTGGCTTCCTGGAGTTGAGTATTCTAATCATTGATGAATTTCCCTATTTCTTTGATGGTATTTGTAAATTCCCTTTCTCTTGACTTTTGTGCTTCTTCATATTCTGATAGTTCTTCTCTTAATGATTTATTCTTCTTTTTATACTTCCTTAGCTATTCAACTGCAATGATAAGTTCTTTTTCAAGGTTTAATTCTCCTTCATCTTCATAATTTGCTTCATTATTTTCAACATCATTATTTTTCATTCCCATAAATAGAATCTCTTCATCATCTTTGCTCATGTCTGAAGAAATGTTGTCTCATTTAGAATACATATTTTTCTTTTTCTTGTAACATTTCTTCTTGTATTGGGCTTATCCCTTTTATGGTATTTCTAGTTGTAGGATTCTTCATCATCAATATCCTTCTGTTTGGGAAAGGGACATTTGTTAGCAAAGTGTATAATTCTGTGTTGGATATAGTGACTTGTTCTTGGGTCTTTTGCACCTCGACGATCGTTACCATGCCTATCTCCAACGGTCGACGATCTCAGATTCTTCGCTCGTCATAATACAACGAGAGGGTTTCTAGGGAAAGAACTATATGTAGTGTATATTTATATTTTTATATCTTTCTATAAGCCTCCATGGTTGTTTGATATTTTTCATGGGTGGTTTTCACCTATGAGTTGAACTTCATCTGTTCATATCTGGTCACTAGATTTATGTCGAGTGCACCAAACAACCTTTTCTGCATGTTTTAGAGTTCTTCATTTTTCTCCAGATATTTTGTCTTCATGACCTCGAGAGTTGTTGTCTGATTTTGGTGTTCTTCTATAGTATTTCTCAAAATTTTGTTATCCATTTGAACCCTTTGTATTTCAGCTTGACCCTTTTTGTTGAAAGACCTCAATTCGTCCAACTGTGTTTTGAGCTTCATCACCTCCATATTTTGCGAGGTTTCATGATGCTACACATCAGTAGCATGGGATTTCTGGACCAACGACATTGACTTAGTGAATTTAACCTACATATCTTCCTCCTCTTCCTGTAGTCGTGTTTTTATCTCGTCCTCGTAGGCTTGCTTCGTTTGTTGGATTTCTTTTTCTTTCTCACTGGTTGTAGATTCTTTTATAGTTGCCAGGGTCATTTCCAGCTATGAAACCCTATATTTTGCGGCGCCTAGTGCAACGATGACTTTGTGGACCGATACAACATTTACCACGACAAAGGCATTGAGTGCCGAGTGTTATCACTGAAATTCCGTCTGCAACATTGCACGCAAATGTTTACAAAAATACAACTATGAGTTCACCTGCATCACCAAAATGTGTTTTCAAAAGGCAAAAACTATACAAAATGGGCAAAAATTGACATGTGCAAACTCACTAAAGGAAGCACGCGCACAGTGTGCGGGCCAAAAAAGCCCGCAAAGCGCACAATGCACCATATGCACGAATGTGTACGAGAAAATCCACACACTCCTGTGAACGACATATTTATGGTTCTTGTCGTCTTCCCAAAGAAAAGTCCAACGATGAGACGCATTCGCTAAGGATGTTAGTCGTTGTTACCTCGACATGTGTTAGAACAAAAAATACTTACACAGTGGTTGAATTGAGGGGCCTAAGAGGCGGGTGGGAAATTATTGAGAGGGTCACGTGTTAGTTGGGTTGTGACTAGGAAAGAGAACGGATCGTCATTGTCAAAAAATGGATAGGAGGGTGAGGACAAGAGCAGGTTGTTAAATTCTGACGAAAATTTTATGAGGCGTCATCGTCGGTTAAATATGAAGGTGATCCTATGCACATTTTCGATGAGAGCCCGATGATGAAAAGGTAAGAAGTGAGGAAAGTGAGAAGTAGGTGAGGAAACCTAACTTAATTTCCAAGCATGAAGATGTAGATTCAAGGAAAGATACCCCATGAAAAAAATGTACATCCCCACATTAAGATTGAAAACATTTAAGTGGGGGATGGGTTTTTGTTTCATCACAACAAATGGTGACATACTCGAAAGAACCAGTTATCTCTAAGCTAGTAAGAAAAGTTCTAAGACCTCATTAATTTTGTTGTTACCTTTAGATAGTTCATATAGTTTACATGTTGAGGGCTCCACATTCAATTAACTTTTAAGAGTTAGAGGAAAAACCCATTGTTGGTGATCTTCTACATAATTATAGTGCGCATTTGTGGGGATTATGTATCTAGCAATGAAACATGGGGGGGTACACAACATAGAAATCTTTACCGTCTGATATGTATTATAGTTTGTTCCTCGCCTCTCTTTATTGACATTGCTTTGCTGCCAGCGAGAGTCCATAGCCTCGAGGAAGGTGCCTTGGTATCATACAAGCATAGCCCCACTTCCAGAAAATGTTCATAGCCCTCATGGGTTTGCTTATATTTCCCACACTTTAAATTTTCTTTCAACTTCCTGGAATTCGTGTTTCTCTACCTTCACTTTTTGTTTTCTTCTTTTTTTTTTTTTTCAGATATATGATTTATTTATTGATTTTGCAACATAAGTGAAGGCGAGTAGGAAGCGGGGTGATATGAGAGTTATTTTGATGTGCATATCTCAATCGACCGTTCATTCTTATGTGTTCCTCCAATGAATTACTAGTAGAGTAGATTAAAAGGAAAAATGGAAAATACCACTGGATGTATGGAGGATATATCAATTTTCATAGCAATCCGAAGACTAGCATGAAATACATGCATGTCTTGAGAGTGGTCACACATAGTAAATATGACTGATATGGGCTATCGAACGATATGGAATTTCTAGGTCTGAGGTTTTCTCCATGATTGAGTGAACCAGATCCTCTTCGCGTGTCTTCATCTCTCATGCAGAAACATGGAGTTGTAGGTCTTTTGATTATTGTTGAGTGAGAGGTGCCCGAAGAACAAAGTGGTTACATGGGATGAACTATTTAGGGCCATGATTATGGGGGAAACATACTAGTATGGAGAGATGACATGCTATTTATTTTGGATTAACAGAGGTGAAAAAAAAGGAACACTAAACAAAAATATCTGGGAAAAATAAAACTAAGAAAGATAAAAGGTGATTAACTTGAAAAAATACAGGGACTAGGAAAGGAAAACTAAAGGAACTCCTATTATGTATAAGACTACAATCACTATGGGTGATTAGGAGAAGCATTTTTTGAGAATTTGTCCATTGACGGGGAGCTACCCCTCCTCTCCCTATAATGTCTTAATTTTGAAAGTTACAGGATGATCCAGGTGAATATTGGTGGCCACCCACCTATTCCAAATTCCAACTGGCCCATCTGGACAATTTTTAGTTCAACATGTTTCTCTGTAATGGGGACATTTATTTGTAATTGTGGGTTTTACACTTACAGGGATGTCTTGAATCCCTACACATCATCCAGGTGGATATTGGTGGCCACCCACCTATTCCAAATAACTTATTTTGGAATTTTTCATGTCAGTACATCTTTTTGTACTTCCAGGGACGTTTTGGGACTCTAAAAAATGTTGTCTTGACTTGCCACATTCAAATTGTAGACATAGTTATATTTTGATAGTATGATGTTTATTTCTTGAAAATACCTTTCCAACGGGCTATCACACGCCTAAAACAAAGATCGTATGAAAAAGTTACGACCTAGGGAAGTTAATGTACTAACTTACCCCAACGGGGCCCACATGAATTTTGACGCTTCATCTCCTAGGGTTAGGTTTTTGGATGTCTATGGTTTTGGAATTCATGTTTATCATAAAAATTCCTTCAGAGCCTCATTGTAATCATTTTCTTGCAAACGAGCATATCCATCACATCTCTTCTCATAGATAAAGCTACCACCATTCTAGAGAGTCTTGCACTCTGTATTTTTAGAGTCTCTGTACATTTGTTTCATTAATAGAAATCATGTATTGTTGTATCTCTCTGTTTCTGGCAATTTTTATGAGTATTTCATTTTGATATATATTCTTTCATTTCGTTTCGAAAATAATCAGGATTAGTGGTATATGAACATGCTTCTCTTGATCATTTTTCAGTGCATGTCCCTGACAAGGTCCGAGTATAGCAAGTTGGGTCTAGAGCTTGTCTCTCTTGAGTACAATCACTCTCGCACGCCCAAGAAACCATCTATGGTGGCATAAAATAAAAACGACAGAGAATAATATTCTATTAACATGTTGCTTGAGAAAGCTCTCGCGCGACAGGGGGAAGAAATGATGGAGAATTTTCCCCACATCCTTCGACGCCTGCTGATAGAAACATGAACATATTCATCAAGTGGCCACTTTGGAGGAACCTCTTCCTTCAAGGTACAAGTTAATTTTTATATTCTTGTATTTGAAGGAAAGATAGATGCAGATGCCTTAGAAAAATGGTTGAATCTGCTAGAAGGTTCTTTCTCTATTCATAATTTTTCCAACAGGGAAAAGATCACCTTCGCACTCCTTAAGCCTCTCCCCCATGTCAAGCATTGGTGGGAAACTTACTGGGAGAAAAGTTCCACGGAGGAATCTAGATAATATGGCGCTAAGCCCACTTGAGATTTTTTTGTGGATGTGGTCACGGAACAATACTATCTTGTTGATAACTATGAATACTAGTACATGATATGGACCACACTGCGTCAAGAGAAGAGCCAAACAATGTCGGAGTTTACAATAATTTCCATACCTTATGCACCAAGCTAGGTATCAAAGACTCCGAGTGGAATCTGGTTATGAGATATCGTGGGGCTTTGCATAGGTACTTCCAAACTGAAATGGATTTCCTAAACATCTCATCATTGGGAGTTGCCTATCCATATGTTGTCAAAATTGAGCAAAAATTTAGGCACCAGAATAAATGGGAGTTCGGGTCTACAAATCCACAACAACCAAATCATGGTAAAGATTGCCCTAACCAATAGCCTCTCGAAAACTAGTCCAAGACACAGGAAAAGAAGGGTAAAGGAAAGACAAAGAATGACACGGGGAAGTGGTGCGACTTCCACAAAATCCCCTGGCACAACACGGATGAATGTCGCTCAAAAAAATCATTGGTGGCCAAGGTCAAAGACAAGGAGACAAACCCTGATTTAGAATATAATCCAGAAAATATTGAAAACAGACAGATCATCGACAGAGACCCCACTGCTACTGTCATGACAACAAAAGTTTAACCAGAAGAACCAATAGATATTCAAGATGGGGAGCACCTCTTCCATTCATAGATGTGGGTAAAGGGGACCTCGTTACATTTTATTGTTGATAGCAGTAGTGAGAAGAACCTCATCTTAGCTAAGGTCATCAACATTTGGGGTTTTTGACAACACCACACCCGCAACTATACAACATCGGTTGGCTTCACCAGAGATGAGATCTATGTGTCAGCCAACAATGTTGTTTGTCCTATGGCATTCAACCTATTATCACTCTGTAATTTCCAGAGGTTGTAGAAGAAAAGACAAAGGTAACAACCAAACCACTTTGGAAGCTGGGATCTAGCCCTGCCAGCTTTAGAGAGGGATCTCTCTATAGGATTTAGATTTGTTTGAGTTTTAGAATGTTAGGCTAGTTATGACAGTTCGAGATTTGTTTGTTTGTTTGAAATATATGGTTGAAAGAATGCTTAATTTTCCATTGGACTATGGGGTCTATACTTAAAGATAAGGATATGTTTCATCTTTTATAAGGTTTTCTCCACAGGGCAGGGTAGTAAGACTGTTGGATCTATTTAAATAAAATGAAATGAATAAGAGGGAAAGAGGGGGGAAATCCACTAAGTAGAAGAGCAACTAAGAATTCTTTACCTAGTTTCAGACGAGCAACATGGAGATCAATAAAAAACTAGAGACATAGTATAATGAAAGAAATTTTGTTCTTTTAACTTTCTTTTAATGATTAGAATTGGAAAACACGTGCAATGATTACAGAGGATGGAAAAACATTTGATAAAGAGAGAAAGCACATCACCAACAATCTGACACAAGAACCTTATGAATAAGCCTCTTTTATTACTGATCGATCCTTTGAAAATTTTACACAATAGCTTTTGGATGAAAAAATCAATCCATCATACTTCGAAGAAAGAAGTATTTATACAAATATTTACAATAGATCCTCTCATAAATGATAAAGATATTATGGAGAAATGTCTAATTAACTATATCTCTAAATACAAAATGTAGGGATTTTACAGATTTGCTCGAATCTCTAGTGTTGATTTGGTGGAAGTGGTTGATGACTCATCTCTTTGACTTTGGTTGGCTGCTCCATGCTAACTAGAACACCAAAAATGTTTCTACTCAAGTAATGCGCATATATCTTCCCACCTCTTTTTACCTGGGATTAAAATCTTAAGTAATTTCCTGTATATTTCATCCATCTCTGTGTATTTGGAAAAGGTAGGCTTAGTGATGAAGATATGTTTGATTTCATGCTAAATTCTTAAATCCAACTACAGTGTCTCCAGGAAAGCTTTACCAGTGATGCTTCCCTGTATCCTTGCAAACTTTGAACTGTCCTTTTCCACTATGCTCATTTTCTGTTTGTAATCAGGAAGAGTGATCAATTTGTCATTCGGTACTAACAATCCAGGAAGCCCTTTCTTTTGTAGCACCTCAAACTTACTGAAGAATCTTTGCACACCTATGTCCATCACTTGAGATTTTTTTTCCAGCTGCAACATTAATCCTTTCTTGGTCAGAACCTTCTTGATCTCAAGGATTGTTTCATTTCTTTCCTCAATCTCCAATTCTTCTAACTCCTTCTTGTTTTTGGAGTTTAGAAATCTTATAAGTTCAGTGGCCTCTGTGGGTCTTTCTCCTAATTCCTCCTTGATGATTTCAAGTTCTCCCCTGGATTTCTGCACTAATTCATGTTGTTAAAAAATGATCTATATGGAAGGACAAATTTCTGACATTGATTTGATGATATCTATCCAAATGTTTTCCTTAGCTCGGGCTAAGGTATTTTCCATGGCAGTATCTTTCCCTAATTGTTGTAATTGTTGACTGAGCCTTTGAGACTTATGCATCTCTACCTGGCGACTTGTCTGGAACATTGATTTAAATTCTTGCAATGTTTTTACCTCTTCCTGCAATTTTCTGATTTCTTCCCTTTGTATGGACATGTCTTCCATGGATTTTACAAGTTTGTCAGATGCATCTGAGACTTGTACTAGGATTGTTGATGGGATTTTTGTTGATGTGGACCCTTCTGTTGTTTTGATCCTTGTCATAGGTACTTCCTCAAGTGGGATCATGGCCATCTGCACATTTTTCTCCTTTTCTTTTATCATTTTTTCCATTTATGCTTTCATTTCTCTTATTTGAGCATTTTGTTCCATGATTAACTTTAACATTTCTTCCTTGTGGCCTTCAGTATCAACCACTTATTTGGCTTATGAATCTTCTATAGCTGGAAGCTTCAAATTATTTCTAAGAGATGTTATACCAACATTCTTCTTCTTTAACAACTCTTCTATTGCCTTGAAATTTGTTGGTTCATACCCATGTTATGAGGAAAATCTCTCTATGGCTAGGGGAAATCCACAACAGATGGAAATGACTGCGGAAATCAACTCTATTCTCAAGTATGCTATATAAAAAAATATGCTAGAAAGACAAGATAAAAGGCCTACCTCGTCCAAACATTCGATGAATTCCATCGTTGAGCACTTGACCCAAAGCACTATACCTGCAACTAGTCCTTAACAACCAAGCAAAGCAAGCATATGGTGATAATATATGATGTTAGCACATTCAATAGCATAATCCATTAATATACATAACAAATA
>ML786611.1:625772-649056 GCA_009831015.1 Picea engelmannii
CCTACTTCGCATAGGACAAGAGATCTGTGCGCACCTTGCCAGATCCTCCTTCCCCGAGCTAGGTTCAGCACAAAGCCTCCTCTCGATCTCTTATAGTCCTTTGCACTTAGCCTTACCAGTCTTACATAGTTTGCACTGAGCACTTACAATCCTTAGATCACATAGATCGATCATTAGCACTTAGCACATTGGCAGAACATCACATAGATTCCCCTCCTTACATTGCCTAGCCATCTATTTATACTTTACAAAATAGGCCTAAACATGGGTAAACCCATGGGCCGACATCCCATACCCATTACATAATCCCAAACCCCAAAAAGGACCCAAAAAGAGGCCAAGATACTGTGATCTTTGCTTCGTCCTGTGCTCCATCTTCGATAGGCTGTCGAAGTCCCAAAATAGGTCAAACTTGACCAAGGATCTCCCAAAACTTGGTCAAGGGCCAACAGGTTCCTCTTTTCTTGGATATTTACGAGTAGTGTCAAACATTCTTCTGTATCGTGGTCCGATGCACGACAATACATACAAGTTGCTGGTGGAAGTGGAAATTCCCTTTCATAATGTCCTGGTTGTTGATAATTGTGACACACCACTGGTCCTCTACCTCGTCTGAAACCTCCTCTTTCTCATCCTCCACCTCTGTAGCCTACTATATCTCCTCTCGGTGCATTATATTGAGGCGCCTGATTATACTGTGCGGTATTGTACTGAGGTTGTGTTGTGTTGTACTATGGCTTCACGTTATTATATGGTTGTTGCGCAGTATTATACTGCTGATGCACAGTGTTGTATGGAGCTGGAACTTGGTTAAACTGTGGTGCGGCTTGCCCTGTCATATTTTCTATCGACACTTTATATGCGTATGATGTCCTTTCTCACATCAACTCCATAGTTCTACAATATTTGTCATCGTGTCCCACTGACTTGCAAAAGGTGCAATATGAATTCTTTGGGACTGTCTGGTATTTCTACATCATTGGGAAGTGATAGGAGTCGTGACCCGGTTTCTTACAGACTTCACACCATGGTCCTCCTGTGGGTAATGGGTTTGGAATTCCTACTGCCATATACTGCGTGAATGTTGGACATTCATTCTTGTGGTGACCTTTTGTTCTGCATGTGGTACACCAAACAACTTCTCATCTATCTTTTCTCTTATTTTGGTTGAGTTGAAATGTTAAATTCTTCAGGTCCTCCTTCAACTCTTCAATAGCTGGATTTGTTTGTTGGTACTAGTTTTCTTCCAGTTGTAAGACTGCCTGCAGAGCCTCTGCGTGCGTCCGGAAATTTTGTTGTCACAATGGATATTTTAAGTGAGGGAGCAGTGAGTTGACAAACAAGTGCTAATGTTGCATGTCGATCATGAGATATTTTAACTTTCCCTTCGGTCACTTGAATCTCTTGTCAATCTCCCATACAGATTCTCCTGGTTTCTGTCAGATTTCTATCATCTCATTCATGTATTGATCCTCTGAGCTCAGCTTTTGGAACTCATTTATCAGTAACTTCTTAATGTCTGTCAATGTCCTTGTCGTCTTAGGTGCACTATTTGCATCTAAACTCATGTACCAATCTAGTGCGCAGTCTCTTGGCGTAATCGCTAACTGCGCAAGTTTGGTATCTTCAATAGTGATTTGTTTTTCTTCCCAGATATTTGCACAAATGAACAAGTGTTTCTCAGGGTCTTCTGTTGCTTCTCCTCGAAATTCTGGTAACTTGATGGTGGGATCATGTCCTGCCATTCTGAATGTTGAACTACAACCTCTACATGGTGTAGATACTTTACTAGTGTTGCTTGAACTGGCTCCTCCAGTTGTTGTTCCTTGTGTAGATTTACTTCATGTTGTTTGACTGCTTCTAAACTTCAGTTGCCTAAACTGTGGTGTTCTCTTTGGTGTATTAGTCACACATGGGTTTATGGGTTCCACACTGACATTAATATGGATAGGATTGTTGCCTTCTCTTCCCATTATTGGACCTCTCGTCTTCCTCTCATATGTTGCGCACATGATTTCCTCAATTTGCTCCACAACTCAGAGATCCTCTAGCTCTTCCTCATCACTTGTCAAGCCTTCCCTCGTGGCTATGAATCTCTTCTTGGTATTCACCTTGTATTGGTAGGGTACTCCTCTACGTGTCTTTCCAGTTGTCGCCATGATCTTCTTGATTTGGTCGTTGTCCATCATGATTGGGTTCAAGGGTTCCTCTTTCTTTCCCTTATCCTTTCCTCCTTCCATTTATCCTCTTTCTATCAGTGCTTCCCCCCCTCCCCCATGCACGCAGGGAATTTTAGCTGCCTGACTCCATTGTCAGTACTCCTTTGTTATACGTCAGTATCTTAATAGAACTATACAAATACTGAATGTACCTTCCTCGGGGTCCAATAGAAACTCTTGCTCCGTTGTGTTGTACGACTTTGCTGTGTCAACTGTAAACTATGTTATAAAACCTGCCACAATACTGTCAAGCCAAAAATCTACTGCACGGGTGAACTTGTTGTTCACCTGTTGTAATTGTTCAATCTGTATTGGGGTCCACTCTATCTGTTGAATTTGGTTTGTCACGTGGTTATCCTTCAACCTTAGTATCCACTCCTGCAATAGATGTGGAACATCATAGAAAAAGACTTCATGTAAATCAGTAAACACGTATTTCTCCAGATATTTGTGAGGTGTTAGTCTAGGGTTTCTATTGTCTTTCTGTGCAAACTCTAGCTCCTTAGTTCTTAGCCAAGTTTTGATATCTGCTTTTGTGGGATTCCACAGTCTCAACATTCCCTCCTAATGGCTCATTTATCTCTTCCCTAACCTTTTATTGATCTGCCTCCGACAGATCTTCAACTTATCTCCTCTGCTCAATCCTCTCATGTTCCTACCAATGCAAACAGAACCATTTGTTGGTTACTATTCTTTTATTCAGTCTAAGCTTATTGACCCAGGGTTCATGTCTGTCGTGTTTCCAACAAAGCCTCTAAAACTATCGGCCCTCCTGGTAAATCAAAAGGTAACGCAACACACAGAATGTGCTACACAGTCTCACCCGAGATAGCTTTAATGGGTAGTTGTAAGACTCAAGCATTTACAACCTAGGAATGAGTGTGAGATAAGCAAGCTAAATGTTGAACCATTTATTATAACTTGTAAGCACAAAATACTGTTATCGACGCGTAAGCAAGAAATATAAAAAATCATTCATTCAACATAATAATAACTGCTTCAAACAATAAAGATATGAAAGCATTCATCACACAACACGGATGTTACCATGGTTCACCCACTCCTGGGGCTACGTCCACAAAAATTGTTGCGCAGTGTTGTATGGAGCTGGAACTGGGTTAAACTGTGGTGCGGCTTGCCCTGTCATCATTTCTGTCGGCGCTCTATATGCGTATGATGTCCTTTCTCGCATCAACTCCATAGTTCTACAATATTTTTCATCGTGTCCCACTGACTTGCAAAAGGTGCAATTTGAATTCTTTGGGACTGTCTGGTATTTCTGCATCATTGGGAAGTGATAGGGGTCGTGACCCGATTTCTTACAGACTTCACACCATGGTCCTCCTGTGGCTAACGGGTTTGTAATTCCTGCTGCAATATATTGCGCGAATGTTGGACATTCATTCTTGTGGTGACCTTCAATTCTGCATGTGGTACACCAAACAACTTCTCATTTGTCTTTTCTCTTATTCTGGTTCAGTTGAAACGTTAAATTCTTCAATTCCTCCTTCAACTCTTCAATAGTTGGGTATGTTTGCTAGTATTGGTTTTCTTCCAGTTGCAAGGATGCATGTAGATCCTCTACCTGTGTCCGGAACTTCTGTTGTCACAATGGATATTTTAAGTGAGGGAGCAGTGAGTTGACAAACAAGTGTCGATGTTGCCTATCAATCATGAGATATTTTAACTTTCCCTTCAGTCACTTGAATCTCTGGTCAATCTCCCATACAAATTCTCTGGTTTCTGTTGGATTTATATCATCTCATTCATGTATTGATCCTCTGAGATCAGCTTCTGGAACTCATTTATCAGTAACTTTTTAATGTCTATCAATGTCCTTGTCGTCTCAGGTGCACTGTTTGTGTCTAAACTCATGTACCAATCTAGTGTGCGGTGTCTTGGCGTAATCGCTAACTGAGCAAGTTTGGTATCTTCATCAGTGATCTGTTTTTATTCCCAGATCTTTGCACAAATGAACAAGTGTTTCTCAGGGTCTTTTGTTGCTTCTCCTCGAAATTTTGGTAACCTGATGGTGGGATCATGTCCTGCCATTCTGAATGTTGAACTACTACCTCTGCGTGGTGTAAATACTTGACTAGTGCTGCCTGAAATGGCTCCTCCAGTTGTTGTTCCTTGTGTAGATTTACTTCATGTTGTCTAACTGCTTCTGAACTTCAGTTGCCTAAACGGTGGTGTTCTCTTTGGTGTATTAGTCTCACATGGGTTTATGGGTTCCACACTGACATTATTATGGATAGGATTGTTGCATTCTCTTCCCATTATTGGACCTCTCGTCTTCCTCTCATATGTTGCGCGCATGATTTCCTCAATCTGCTCCACAACTCGGAGATCCTCTACCTCTTCCTCATCACTTTCCAAGCCTTCCCTCGCGGCTATGACTCTCTTCTTGGCATTCACCTTGTATTGGTAGGGTAATCCTCTACATGTCTTTCCAGTTGTCGCCATGATCTTCTTGATCTGGTCGTTGTCCATCATGATTGGGTCCAAGGGTTCCTCCTACTTTCCCTTATCCTTTCTTCCTTCCATTTCTCCTCTTTCTGTCAGTGCTTCCCCCCCTCCCCCGTGCACACAGGGAAGTTTAGCTGCCTGACTCCATTATCAATACTCCTTTGTTATACATCAGTATCTTAATAGAAGTATACAGCGACCGAATGTACCTTCCTCGAGGTCCAATAGAAAATCTTGCTCCGTTGCATTGTACAACTTTGTTGTGCCAACTGTAAACTATGTTATAAAACCTGCCACAATATTGTTAAGCCAAAAATCTACTACGTGGGTGAACTTGTTGTTCCCCTGTTGTAATTGTTCAATATGTACTAGGGTCCACTCTATCTGTCGAATCTGGTTTGTCACGTGGTTATCCTTCAACCTTATTAGCCACTCCTACAATAGATGTGGAACATCACAAAAAAAGAATTTGTGTAAATCAGTAAACACATATTTCTCCAGATATTTGCGAGGTGTTGGTCTAAGGTTTCTATTGTCTTTTCGTGCAAACTCTAGCTCCTTAGTTCTTAGCCAAGTTTTGATATCTTCTTTTGTGGGATTCCATGGTCTCAACATTCCCTCCTAATGGATCATTTCTCTCTTCCTAACCTTTTCTTGATCCGCCTCCGACAAATCTTCAACTTATCTCCTCTGCTCAATCCTCTCATGTTCCTACCAACGCAAATAGAACCATTTGTTGGTTACTATTCTTCTATTCAGTCTAAGCTTATTGACCCAGGGTTCATGTCTATCGTGTTTCCAACAAAGCCTCTAAAACTATTGGCCCTCCTGGTAAATCAAAAGGCAACGCAACACACAGAATGTGTTGCACAGTCTCACCCGAGATAGCTTTAATGGGTGGTTGTAAGACTCAATCATTTACAACCTAGGAAAGAGTGTGAGATAAGTGAGCTATATGTTGAACTATTTATTATAACTTGTAAGAACAAAATACTGTTATCGACGAGTAAGCAGAAAATATAACAACTCATTCATTCAACATAATAATAATTGCTTCAGACAATAAAGATATTCAAGCATTCATAAAAAATAATAGATGTTACCGTGGTTCACCCACTCCTGGGGCTACGTCCACAAAGATTTGGCTCTCAACTCTTTTATTATATTATTTCTGCATCTACAGCATTGTGCACTTACAATTCTCCTCAGTTGAGTAAGATCTATATGAGGTGGACTAGATCGCACTAGGCTCCCTAGCCTACGAACTAACCCTCAAAAATCTACCCTCCTTCGTTTTCTCTAGCTCAACAACTTATACAAAAATGGCTTATACCACAAAACATTACATATTACATCAACTCATGCATAGCTACAACAATAAAAATAATCTGAACCGACAACCAACGTCCCACATCCAACCCCTTATGATCCCTAAGCATCTCTATTTATACATTTCGGGCTCTTCAGCCGTTCACAATAGCTTGCCAAAACCCTAACCCTACTGTCATTAGGTCTCCCTCCCATTCATGTGTGTTGTTCTTCCTTCCACCTGTTGCTTTCCTTGCATGTGTGCGTGTTGTGTTTCCTTCAAGTTGTCGCTTTGCTCGTGCATGATTTCTTTCCCAAAAATGCCTCGCTTTTCTGCTTTGGCCTGCCTCCAACAATCCTCCAGCTATTAGCTATCATTTCCTTCATTTCATTTAGGTACCTTGCGAAGAGGCTAGCATTCTCGCTTCTCCATTTAGGGTCTGAAGTGTTCCCTATGGTAGTATACCACGTTGCATGGAATTTTCCCACTCTATCACAAAAGTGAGAATAGGTAGGTTCCCCCCATCCTATCAACACTCTCAACCATGAGTACTAGAATTTGGTCCCCAAGTCCTGCACATATTTGCAGTCATCCAGGATCAAATTTAGCAAGGATCCCAACTTAACATGGTGCCTTTTGTGCACTGTGTTGTTGTTGCTACGAATCCTGCGAGTACCTCCTCCTTGCGACATTTCCGAAGGAGTTTGCATGCCATTAATTTTGCTTCCATCCTGGTTGTTGGTTCATTGATCCTCTTAATGATTATTCTTCATGACCCTCCTTCTGTCCCGTAGGTATTTTTCATTTCCTCCGTGAGTGCCTTCTCCTTGTTTTATTGTCTAGGTACTGCGCGAGCTTCTCTCCATCTGATGGAAGTCCTATAATAAATTCAATTAGCTCCACATCGATGGATACCGACCTGTCCATCCACAAAAATCCTCCATGGAGAACTACGATTAACTACTTGACGTGGTTGACATATTTCCTCCCTACCGAAGTGGGGAATATCGAGAAAAATCATTATACCTGTGTTGAACAACCCTACTATCCATTATTTGGCTGCAACACCGGATCTCCCAGTCTACTTGTACCCAGGCTTTCCATGTAAACATGTTGTGTGAATTTTAGGAATTTTTCAATGTTAGACACATCATGGTCTGCATATCTTAGTCTGTCTACGCAACCCAACAATCCTGTAGTGGCCTGCACCCCTCTGGAATGCACAGTAATACTATGGATCCTTGGGATTCTTGCATGAATATCTCTAAATGGGATGTTTCCCTTTCTTTTTTGTGGGCACGTTGGATGGCCCAACCTCTTGTTCCCCTTCTTCCATGTTAGAATTTGATTGTCCTGTTATATCCTCAATTTGTACCTCTTCTTGATGCATGAACCCTACCATTGGTTGTGACCCTGGCCCCTCATGTTTTTTTCTCTCACTATCGACGCCATTAGTTTGGTGGGCTACTTCAACCCTCGGTTGTTGCCTCGAGGTTTTTGAAACATAAGGGTTTTTTTCCCCACACTACTTTGTGGATCAGTATCCATCTTTACTGTCGAAGGATCTTGCTCCTCCTCCTCCACAATTGTGGTGATCATTGGTTCTTCATGTGGTGAAGGAATGGCGTTGACATCGACCACTCTCGTCAGTTTTCTATGAACTTGTTCTTCCCATACGAGTTCCTGCGACGACTTGTTGATGCTTCAGGTTTTTCTTGCCGCTTTTCTTGGTTTTCCAACTTTTGGTAGTGCCATCTTGAGAAAATCTTCCTACTGCTACTGAAATCTGCCTTCTAACATCTTTGGAACCACCTGTTCTCTACTCGTCTTTGTGCTCCTTAGCTCTGTGTATGCTCAAATTCACAATGAGGGCTATGTGGCACACTTTCCAGTTATATAAGTTCTCTAATAAATGTCATAAATCTTCTTTGAGACGCTTCCTTTATTATCATAAATGTTCTAAATCATCTTTGACATGTTTCCTTAAATTTCATAAATGCTTGGTTCATGCCTTATTTTTCTGATGACTAGTTTTTCTTTTTCGACCATTGTCCCCTTTTTCGACGCGCTGCAAATTTTTGTTGTGATTCTTCCTTGGCACCCTGTCTTTTCATTCTGTCACTGTTATCTGGCGTGCAGTAACTTTATTTCTTATCGCGTTAGTTTCTCTGTCTGTTGTGCGCTACTTTTTCCAATTTTCTACCATTCAACCAAATTCCTACTCTTTTTGTATTTTTCTTGTTCTTCTACTTTTTATGTCTTTTGTACTTTTTCTTTCCTAAATTCTACTATAGTACACTATACACAAGGCTTCCTCACTGCACTGCAACTACTGAGAGTTAGTAGGTTGAATGTCCCTATACATTTTCAGTCGAATACCATTCACCAGACCTTGCATTTATTTTTCCGTCAAGTCCTTTAGATACATAGATCCTCGATCTGTGACATACTTCACTTCATATAGCCCTAGACAATACATTTTGAACTTACCTAGATGTTGCAAATATTTGTTGTCATAGAGGAGAACTAGATCTCCCTCCTTAAAGCTCTTCTTTTTTATGTGTCTTCCATGCCAAGCTTTGTCCCTTGCTTTTTTCAACTCTTAATGGAATCCTGCCAGAATTTTGTCTTCTTCAAGTTCCATAAGTTGACTTAACCTTTCCTATATTGTGCCTCTTTATGTCATATTTGTGATTGTTGCAATGCATAGACTGGGTACCAAAAAATCTAATGGCACCATTGCTTCTTGTCCACACACCAATATTAATGGTGTATGTCCTATCAACTTCTTGCATGTAGTCTTGTATGCCCATAATACTGTTGGTATCTTTAAATCCCAATCATCTCTGTTAACATTACAAATCGTTGTCAAGACGTTCTCCAAAATCTTGTTGAAATCTTCTACTATCCCATTGGCTTGAGGATGATATGGTGTACTCTTCTGGTGATAGACTTCAAATTCCTCATTCATAGCCTGGATGGTACTATTAATAAAATGTGTGCCTTGGTCACTCATCAAAATCTTGGGACATTTGAATCTTGTAATCACCTTCTCAAATAAGAAGTGCGTTGTTGTCTCTACACTGCAATCCTTGAATGGTGCTTCTTCTACCCATCTGGTTAAATACTTTGTCGCAATAATGATGTATTTTGTTCCTGACCTTCTTGCTGGTGGATTAATAGATCGTAAAAAATATATTTCCCACTTGTAAAATATCTGAAGAGTTACTAGGGACCTTGGGGGCATCTCATCCCTCCTGTTGGGTTTTCCAAATCTTTGATAGATATCACAATTCTAACAATATTCTTTTTCATCCTTATGAATTGTTGACCACCATAAAATTGTGCGCAATACCTTATGTGTGGTAGCCTTTCCTGCATAGTGTCCTCCAACTATACCTTCGTGAGCTTCTGTTATAACAATGGGTCATTCATGCTCCATTACACACCTTCTCAATATGTTGTCTGCTCACAGCTTGTATAAATGAACTACAATCAATTGATAGTCTGCAGCTCTAACTACCAGGTTTTTCTTTTGTGTGGTACTAAACTCCTTTGGCGTCACTCGTGTGCAAGAATTTAATAATATCAAAAAAGTACTCATCTACTATCTGTACGTAAAATAATTGTGCATCGGGGAAGTTGTCTTCTAAGTTAGCAGGTTCTTCTCCATTGGTTATCCTTGATAAGTGATCCGGTCCTACATTCAGTTTCCCTGGTTTAACTATTACTTCAAAATGAAACTCTTGAAACAATAATATCCATCTACAGATCATCGCCCCCAACATTGACTTGTTGCCTAAATATCTGAGGGCAAAATGATCTGTGAACATTTTAAAGTGCTTTCCCAATAAGTAGTGTCTGAATTTATGCAGTGCATACACCATGGCTAGACCTTCTCTTTATGTCATGTTGTAATTATGCTTTGAGTAAGATAGCTTCCTACTGGAAAAGGCTATAGGGTAATCTAGGTCACCTGCTCTTGGTTGCACCAAAATTTCTCCAAGTGTTATTGTAGATGCATCTACATGCACATGAAATGTTTTTTCCCAATCTAGAAACACTAAAATAAGTGGTGTCACCATATTCTCCTTCAAAGTATCCAATCCCTGTAGACAATTCTTGTTCCACTAAAATATGGTATCCTTATTCAACATCTTTTCCATCGGCGCAGTAATCTATGCATACCCCTTGATAAACTTCATGTAGTACCCTGTATGTCCAAGTGTGGCTCTTAATTGGGGCATTAACTTTGGTGGTGGTAAGTTCACAATTACATCAATTTTAGCAGGTTCAACCAATAAACCATGTCTACATACCACATGTCCTAACAGTATCCCAAAAGGTGCGTTGAAAACACATTTATTTATGTTCAATGAGATATGACATTGCCTACACTTCTCTAACATTAGTCTTAATACTTCTACATGATATTTCAATAGAATAAAAGCAGTCTAGTCATCCAAATATACTTCTAAGAACTTATGTATGAAATCCTTAAAAGAAGCTACTACCACCCTTGAAAAGATAGTTGGTGCACTCTTCAGTCCAAAGGGAATAACTTTATACTGATAGGATCCCCATTCTGTAGAAAATGCAGTATTATGCCTATCCTCTGGAGCTATTTTAATATGATGATAACCTGAGAATCCATCTGTGAAGGAATATGCTTCCTGGCCTCCCACATTCTCTAAAACCTCATCTTTAAAAGGGGTAGGGAGAGGATCATGTAAGCAAGCATAATTCAATTTCCTTAGATATACATACATTATTATCCCCCCTTTTTTCTTTTCCTGAACCACCATGGGACTAATCCATTCAGATTCTTCCATTGGCTCTATCGTGATAGCTTATAAAATTATATCCAGTTCTACTTTCATGTCTTGCTTATAAACTGGATTCAACAAGTAAGGTCTTTGTTTGACTATTTGACTGGTTTTGCATCTGGTTTTAGGGGTATCTTCATCTCTCCCATCTCACCCGCTATTCCTTTAATCTTTGTAAAGGTTGTTGGAAACATGTCACTGTATTCGCGAAGTAATTATGTTATCATCTCTAGTGTCTACTCATCCAAGTAATCTCCAATACTTGCCATTTTAGGGGTTTTTTCTTTCCCAACGTTGACTTTCTTGACCTTAATTGGTACAAAAAATGCTTATGATTCCAATGATGGCCTTCCACCTCTCTTTCCCCTTTGATATTTTTTACTTGGATGTTGCACATATATTCTTCTTATGGTGTTTCCTCTGTGACATGATAACATGAGAGTAAGTCTTTGACTGTCTTATGTTCTGTTGTTGATATTCTGTTATAATTTCCATCTCAGGTTCCTCAAAAAACATCATTCCATGTATCAGCTTCAAGGTTGAATCAATCATACGGTTCTCGTGCTCAAATGAGAAAGTTATCACAAAATTTTGTTGTAACATTGTTCATTCTATAGTGCCTCTACCCAGTGCTTGTTTAGTGTACCAATTCCATGGTATCCCCTCCAATGTATGAATAAAGTAATGAGGCCATTCTTCTGGTGGTGTTAGCCTCCACTGAGTTATGCATTTCTCTATGTGCTCAACTAGTCTTCCTCTCCCATCATATTTCTGCAATGTATTATTCCCTTGTTCTGTGCCAAATCTAATGTGCAGTAACCTTTTACACTGATACTAGTCTTGAATTGTTCCTTTTTGTGTGACCCGCCATCTTGCAGGTGTTGCGTTAAGCGCAATATCCATGGCTAACAACCTCTGATTTCCCAATACTTCTTCTTCATAGTTTGTCAAAAATTATTCTAGGTCATTCAAACCATGAAAAGTGGGAGGTTCCCTTACCTCTGTACCGACCCACCTCACTGTGCACTCTATTCTTGTGCACCTCCTTATAGAGACTTCATGTAGCCTTTGTTTCTATTTTTCTAGACCTGTATCCGAGTCTAAGGAACACAAAGTAATTCTTCTCCAACTGAGCACCCCATCTGTAGTTGGATTGACATAATATTCTTCTCGCACGGTAGTCCTATATAGCTGATTTATTTCTTCCAAGTCCAAACATGTCTCCTCTACATATCGTTCTCCTTTTGAGGTGTCCAATGGTGCAATTACTCAGTACTCGCCTAATTCAAAGATAATTTTCTATGGCTTCAAGTTGATCACAACCTGGTTATCAAATGTCCAGCCCAGGCCTAGTAATGTTCGATAGGGTGTTGTTCCATCTACTATTTCTATAACTTCGAAATATGCTACAATGTGCACTCCATCCAAGTCTATTGTCGCACCTTTTAGTATTCCAATTGGTAATACTCTATGTTGATTTTCCAATTTCAACTAGATAGGTGAATACCCTAATGTGGGTTCCCCCATACAATGCCATGTCTTCTTAGGTAAGACATTCACTTCAGATCCTAAATCAAGTATGACATCCCCCATATTGAAATCCCTAATGTTGGCATTTTACCTGAATTCCTTACTTGTTATTCTTCTCATATGGATATGATTAACTATATTTTATTCTAACTTCCCTTCTACTTGCATGTTGCATCTCTCTAAAAAGTTTTGTAAGACCTTAATGGATGATGGATCATTCAATAACTTTACACGTGACTGCACAAAATTCTTTAGGTTACTTAGTTTTTCTAGAGGTTGTCCTTTCCTGGTGTGATCCATTGAAGGTGGCATCTTGTATATTGGTTGATCATGATTTTTTTGCGCGGTTGATGTAGATGCAATGTTATCCTTTAGAATCTCTTGTATGTCCTCCTTAAATGTCTCCTTTTCATGTTGTGCATCAAAATTCTTATGTGGTGCAATGTTCTTCTTTACCCACTGGTGTTGAGTTGGATCTTGTTTCACTGCATCGAATCTCGTCTTAGCACCTCCTCGAGTAACTATGTTGATGTCCTTCCCATCATCCTTGGCTTCTGCAGAAATCCATTGTGCGATCTGATTGTTCTGGTTCCTTTTTTCCTGTATTTTCCCAATAATGTCGGATAATCTTTTGTCTCGTGGTCTACTAAGTGAAAATACATACATGTCGTTAGTGGAAGTGGACAGTCTCTTGCATAGTGTCCTAGTTGTTGAAAATTATGGAAGACTATTGTCCCTCTGCCTCGTCCAAATCCTCCTCTGCCCCATCCTCCACCTATGAATCCATCTCTATCTCTGTGTGATGTATTATACTACGGTATCTAGTTATACTGCGCGTTATTATATTGTGATTGCACATTGTTGTACTGTAGCTACACAAGATTGAACTTTGGTTTCACAATATTGAACTGCGGTGCGGCTAGCTCTGCCATCTTCTCTGCTTGCACCATGTAGGTGTCTAAAGTTCTCTCTCTCATCAATTCCAACAGTCTACAGTCCTTGTCATCATGACCCACTGATTTACAAAAATTGCAGTAACTTTTTGGCATTATCTTATACTTATACATCATGGGACAATGATATCATGCCCGTGTGTCTTACAAATTTCACACCATGGTCCTCCTGTAGGAAAGGGGTTTGTTACCCGTACTATCAATTATTGCGCAAAGGTTGGACATGCATTCTTATGGTGTCCTTCATTCTTGCATAATGTGTACCAGAAATCTTCTCTCTTCTCCTTCCCCTTATTCTGGTTCAATTTAAATTCCAAGTTCTTCAGATCCTATTTTAGCTCTTCTATTGTTGGATATGTTTGGTGATACTGGTTTTCTACCAGTTGTAGGGATGCTTGCAGAGCCTCTGCTTGAGTTTGGAACTTTTGTTATCTCAAAGGATACTTCAAGTGTGGCAATGTTGAGTCCACAAATAATTGCCTATGTTGCATGTCAGTAATAGAGTACTTCAACTTACCTTTTAGACGTTTAAAGATTTGATCAATCTCCCAGACAGACTCACCTGGTTTCTACTCGATCTGAATAATTTCATTTATATACTGGTCTTGTGAACTTGACTTCTGAAATTCATTTACCAAAAACTTTTTTACCTTCCCAACAGTATTTGGTGCTCCTTGTTGACTATTTACATCAAGGATCATGTACCAGTATAGCACGGGGTCTCAGAATTTTATAGCCAACTGCGGCACTTTTGTATCCTTGTTCGTGACTTGCTTTGCCTCCCAAATATTTTCATGGATCAGTAAATTCTTGTCAGGGTCCTCTAATGCCTCACCACAAAACTATGGTACTCTGGTAGTGGGATCTACTCCCACCACTTTGAAACTTATTGAAATACTGATTTCACACAGTGTAGATAGTTTATTGGTACTTCTTGAACTAATACCCCCAATTGATTTTCCATTATTGGTCCCCTAACTTGTTGCACACCTTCTACTAAAAATTGGTTGTCTAAAAGCTTGTGTTCCTTCAGGTGTATTAGTCGCACATGGGGTTGTAAGTTCCACACTAATTGTGATCTGGACTAGAGTTCCACCTTCTATTCCTAACCCTAGACCTATTTTTTCCTTTCATGTGCTATGTGCAGTATTTCCTCAATCTGCTCCACATCCCAGAGATCCTCTTCCTCTTCCTCGTCACTTTCCAAGCCCTCTTTGTCAGCTATGGCCCTATTTTTGTTATTCATCTTATATTGGTAATGTCTATCGTTGCGCATCATTCAAGATCTTTCCATTATCTACTTTATATGTTCCTCCTCCATCGTGATCGATTCCATTTCCTCCTTCTTCTTCCCCTTATCCAGATCCCTATCCATATCTCAGACCCCTGTCAGTGCATCCCCCATACGCGCAGAGAAGTTTAGATGTTTGATTCCATGGTCATCACACCTTTTTCATATAGTAAAATCTTGATGGAAGTATATAGTGATCTTATGTACCTACCTCTATGTCCCTTAATAAAATCATTCTCTGCAGCAGTGTACGAATTCACAGTATCAACTGCAAATTTAGTGATAAACCCTACAATAATACTGTCTAACCAAACATCTACTGCGCACATAAATTTATTATTGACTTTTTGCAACTGCACGATCTCTACAAGATTCCACTCTAGTTGTCTTATCTGATTCTTAGGATGATTTTCCTTCAACCTCAATAACCACTTCTATAACATATGTGAAAATTCACAGAAAAATACTTCATGCAATTCGTTAAACACATATATGTTGAGATTTTACACGATGTATATTTAGGGTTTCTATTGTCCTTCTGCGCAAACTCGAGTTCCTTTTTCCTTAGCCATTATTGGGCATAGTCCTATATTGAGAAGCAAGGATATTTTGGGCGCATGCACAATTTTGGAGAAGAAGGTCTATTTTGGGAAAGACCTAATTTTGGAAAGAAGACCTAATTTTGGAGCGCACACAATCGATGGCAAGAAAGAAACATCCGGAAAAAGAAGGAAAAACAACATGCAAAGAGGGAAAGAAACATGGTGCGCAAGTAGGCAAGCCTAACTATGATAGGGTTAGGCTTTGTGATAAATATTTTAATGGCTATAAGCCTGAAAAATAGTATAAATAAGAACCTAGGAGTTATAGGTTAGGGGTTCAATTGTTGTTCAAGAGTTGTAAGTTCGATGTTAAATAAGTTCAGTAAGTTGATAGTGGTTAATATGATTTTAATACATTGATAGAAGAGTCAAGTAAGCCGTATTTTGAGTGTTGGGGCACATGCTGAGGAGCCTGGTGTGATATAGTTTACCTCAAAGAGGTTCTTGAACCTCTTCATGATTGTATGATGGAAGATGTAATGCGCGCAACGCCATACTAAATAAAAGAGAAGAGAAGCCAAATATTTGTGGACGTATCCCAAGAAGAGGTGAAAAATGGTAAAACATGTGTTATATGTGATGTTTCTTGCATGTTTCCCTTCTATTAATGATTAGTTTATGAAAGAATTGTTAAGATAAATGTAATAGAATGCATGCCTGGGGCTAAAGATGAATGAATCCTAGGAATATTTGAATGAATAACAAGTTTAATACATGAAGCAGTTAGAATACACTCCCATATCGCCACTCACTCATATATTGCAAGCACTTGAGCATTGCAGTCACCCATAAAGCTATCTCAGGTGAGATTGTGCAGTGCACTCTATGCATTGTGTTTCCTTTTGGTTTACCATGAGGACCGATAGTTTTAGAGGGTTTTGTTGGAAACCTGTTGAGATCCGAACCTGAGTCAGCCCTAGAAGTGAGAGATAGAAACCAACAAATGGTTATGTTGTTGTCTGGAACTGCATAGGATTGAGTGGATGGGATCCACGGAAGAATTGTGTAGAGAATGAAAGTATAGAACGGAATATTTGAGCCATGGAATCCAACGAAGGAGAAGATTGAAATATAATTGAAAACAAAGGAACTTGAGTTTGTGCAGAAGGATAACATAAACCCTAAGTTAACACCACGCAAATATCTTGACAAATATGTGTTTAGCAACTTGCATGAGGTGTTTTTATATGATTTCCCACATTTGTTGCAGGAGTAATTATTGTCGTTAAAAGACAACTACCCAACAAATCAAATCAGATAGCTAGAGTGGAATTTTGTGGAGATCGTCCAGTTACAACAAGTTGACAAAAAATTTACGTCATTAGTAGATTTATGGTTAGACAATATTGTTGCAGGGTTTATCATAGAATTTGTAGTAGATATTGTGAAATCTTACAACACAACATAACAGGATTTTCTAAAAGGACCCATAGGTAGGTATATCAGATCATTGTATGCTTCAATCAATATTTTATTGTATAACAATGGTGTGATGACCATGGAATCAGACAACTGAACTTCCCTGCATGCATGGGGGAAGTGGGGAAGCACTAACAAGAGGTGGAGAAACAGAGGAAGAAATGGATGAGGGAAAGAAGAAGGATTCCATGGACCCAATCATGATGGAAGAATACTAGATAAAGCAGATAATGGAAATAACCGGAAAGACACACAGTGGAGCACCCTACCAATATAAGATTAATAATAAGAAGAGAGCCATAGTTGATAGAGAGGTCTTGGCAAGTGATGAAGAAGAGGTAGAGGATCTTCGAGCTGTGGAGTAGATTAAGGAAATCATGCATACAACATATGAAAGGAAAATAGTAGGCCCAAGGGTAGGAATAGAAGGTATAAATCCAATCCAAATCAATGTTAGTGTGGAACCTATAACCCCATGTGCGACTAGTACACCAGAAAGAACACCAACGTCTAGACAACTGAATTTTAGTGGCAGAAGAACGACAGGAAAAGGATCCAGGCAAGGATCATCAACTTGGGGAGCCAATTCAGGAAGTAACAGTCAAATATATATACCACATGGAGGTAGTAGTTCAACACAATTCAGAATGGCAGGACACGATCCCACGACTAGGTTACATAATTTCGGGGAGAGGCATCAGAGGACCCTGAAAAGCACTTATTCATCTTCAGGAAGATTTGGGAAGCAAAGCAGGTCACATATGAGGATACAAAACTTACGCAGTTAGCTATCACTCTAAGAGACCTTGCACTGGACTGGTACATGAGACTAGATGTAAATAGTCCACCAATATTAACAAGGACTATTGCAGATGTGAAAAAACTACTAATAAATGAATTTCAGAAACCTAGCTCAAAAGATCAGTATATAAATGAAATGATTGAAGTCAGGAAAAAACCAGGTGAGTCTATTTGGGAGATTGATCATAGGTTTAAATGCTTGAAAGGTAATTTGAAGTATGTAATTACTAACATGCAACATAGGAACTTATTTGTGAACTCATTGTTACCACATTTGAAATACCCCTTATGACAACAAAAGTTCCAAACTCAGGAAGAGGCTCTGCAGGAAGCCTTACAAGTAAAAGAGAACCAGTATAAGAAGACAGATCCATCAATAGAGGAGTTGAAGGAGGATCTGAAGAACCTAACATTTCAACTTAACGAGAATAATAGAAAAGAAAAAAGAGAAGTTGTTTGGTGTACCACATGTAGGAGAAAAGGACACCATAAGAACGAATGTCCAACTTTCGCGCAGTGCATGGAAATAGGAGTACCAAACCCTTTGGAAATAGGAGGACCAAGGTGCGAGATTTGTAAAACACATGGGCATGATCCATATCATTGTCCAATGATGCATAAGTATAAGACAATACCCAAAAGTTCATACTGCAATTTTTTCAAGTCACCGGGTCATGATGATAAATATTGTAGGACGATGGAGCTTATGAGAGAAAGAACTTCAGATAATTATAGGGTGCAAGCAGAAATTATGATAGGGTAAGTTGCACCTCAGTTCAAGTAGGTACCACCTCCATACAATAATGCGCAACAATAGTATAACATTGCACAACCACAATACAATAATGCGCAACCATAGTATAACCCCACACAGTATAACTAGGTACCTTAGTACAACGCACCATGAGGGGATCGGGCTAGATACAGAGGTGGGGGATGAGGTAGAGGAGGATTTTGATGAGGCATAGGTCCAATAGTGTGTCAAAACTGCCAACATACAGAACATTGTGCAAGGGAGTGCCCACTTCCACCAGCGACATGTATGTATTGTCGCACAACAGACCATGGCACAAAAGACTGTCCAACGCTCTTGGGAAATATCCAAAAAAAGAGGAACCAAAACAACCAGAATGTACAATGGATTTCTTCAGAAGTCGGGGATGATGGAAGAAACATCAATATAGTCACATGAGGAGGAGCTAAGACATGAGCCGACACAGTAAGATAAGATCCAACGCAACACCAATGGGTGAAGAAGAATACTGAACCACAGAAGCAGTTTGATGCATAGAAAGAAAAGGAAAAATTCAAGGAGGCAAGACAGGAGTTTCTCAAGAAAAATGATGCATCTACATCAGTCGTAGAACATAACCATAACATACCAATGTATGGAATTCCCTCCTCAATGGACCACACTAGTGAAGCACAACCTTTAGAGCAAGTAAGTAACATAAAAACTTTTATGCAATCATGTGTTAAGTTATTAAAGGATCCATCATCTATCAAGATATTACAAATTTTACTAGAAAGATGTAACACATAGGCAGAAGGAAAATTAGAGTAGAAAATAGTAAATCGTCTCCATAAAAGAAGAAGGATAAGCAAGGAATTCAAACTAAATTCTAACATTGGGGATTTCAATATGGCTGATATTATACTGGACTTGTGATCTAATGTAAATGTCTTACCTAAGAAGAAATGGAAGTGCATGGGAGAACCCACACTAGTTTATTCACATGTCTAGTTGAAATTATCAAATCAACGCAGAGTTTTATCAATTGGAAGGCTTGAAGGTGTGACAGTAGATTTGGATGGAGTGCACACTATGGAATATTTTGAAATAATCGAGATAGTAGATGGCACAACACCTTATCCAACATTTCTTGGACTGTTGGGAATTTGATAACTAGTCCATAATAAACTTAAATACAAGAAAAATGACATTTAAATCATGGGAATATAGATTCACTGCACCATTAGATCCGTCAGAAGGAGAAAGGTTTGTAGAACCCACTTGTTTGGATTTGGAAGAAATAAACCAGTTGCACAGAACCACTGCGCACAAAGAAGATTATGTCAACCCAACTGCAGATGTGATACTCCATTGGAGAAGCATCAAATCATGTTCTTCTTACTCAGATACAGTTTTGGAGAATCGAAAACAACGATTACATGAAGATTCCACAAGAAGGTGTGCAAGAATAGATCGCGCAGTAACATGGGTTGGTAAAGAGATAAGCTAACCTCACAATTTTCATGGGGTAAACGACTTAGAGGAATTTCTGACAAAATATGAGGAATAAGTGTTAGAAAATAAGAGACTCTTAGGCCTAGATATTGCACTCAAGGCCGCACCTGCAAGATGGTGGGGTGCGCACAAAGAAACAATTCAGGACTAGTACCAATGTAAACGATTATTGTGCATTAGATTTGGCGCAGAACAAAGGAGCAATAAAATGTAAAGGTATGATGGGAAAGGAACACTAGGAGAACACTTGGAGAAGTGCATAACACAATGGAGGATGACACCACCAGAAGAATGGCCTCATCACGTCATCCATACATTGGAAGGAATCCCATAGAACTGGTATGTAGACCAAGAGATGCGCAGAGGTGCTACAAAATGGACAACATTACAACATAACTTTGTAGTAACTTTCTCATTTGAACATGAGAACCACAACATTGATTCAAAATTGAAGAAGATAAGAGGTGTGATATTTATTGATGAACCAGAGGTTGAAATCATGACATAATATCAACAACAGAACAAACAAACATTCAAAGAACTACTTTCATGTTATCATGTTGAAGAGGAAGCACCAAATGAAGATTATCCGCGCAGCATTCAGATTATAGAAATTGAAGGAGAAAGAGAGGTGGAAGGTCCATCTCTGGAATCAGAAGTATTTGTTGCACCAATCAAAGTTAATAAAGTCAACATTGGGACAACTGACAATCCTAAAATGGAAAGTATTGGAGACTATTGGGATGAACAAATAGTAGAAATAATAACAGAGTTACTGCACAAATACAGTGACTTGTTCCCAACGAGCTTTACATAGATGAAAGGCATAGCAGGAGAGATAGGAGAGATGAAAATACCTCTCAAACCTGAGGAAAGACCTGTCAGGAAAAGACCTTACAGAGTGGATCTAGTACATAAGCAGAAAGTGAAAGCAAAAATTGACAGAATGTTGGAAGCTGGTATCATAGAACCAATAGAGGAATCTGAATAAATAATTCCTATGGTAGTCCAAGAAAAGAAACAAGGGGGGATATGGATTTGTGTAGATTTGAGAAAATTGAATGATGCTTGCTTACATCACCCTTTTCCTAGCCCTTTTATAGATGAATTATTAGAGAATGTGGGAGGCCAGGAAGCATATTCATTTACAAATGGATTCTTAGGTTACCATCATATCAAAATAGCTCCAGAAGACAGGTATAAGACTACTTTTTCTACAAAATGGGGATCCTACCAATATATAGTCATGTCATTTGGGTTGAAGAATGCACCAACCATTTTTTCAAGAGTAGTCATAGTTGCTTTTAAGGAATTCAGACATCAGTTTCTAGAAGTATATCTGGATGATTGGACTGTATATAGTATGTTAAAAGATAATGTAGAAGTGCTAAGACTCGTGTTGGAAATATGCACGCAATGTCAGATCTCATTGAACATCAAGAAATGCATTTTTGGGACACAATTTGGAATAGTTTTGGGACATATAGTGTGTAAACAAGGCTTACTAGTAGATCATGCTAAGATTGTAGTCATTGCAAACTTACCACCACCCAAGTCAGTGCGCCAGTTGAGAGAAACACCAGGACATACAGGTTATTATAGGAAATTTATAAAGGGGTATGTGCATATTACTGCACCAATGGAAAAATTGTTAAAGAAGGATATTATATTTCAGTGGAATGAGGACTGTCAACAAGGTTTGGATACCTTAAAATAAAATATGGTCACAACACCTATCCTAGTATTCCCAAATTGGGAAAAGACATTTCATGTGCATGTAGTTGCATCAACCATAACACTTGGAGAAATTATGGCGCAACCAGGCCATGCAAGGGAATTAGACCATCCTATAGCCTTTGCAAGCAAAAAATTGTCAGAATTAGAGCAGAATTACAACACCACCAAAAGAGAAGGCCTAGCCATGGTATATGCACTTCAGAATTTCATGCACTATTTATTGGGTAAACACTTTAAGATGTTCATAGGTCATTCTTCCCTCAAATATCTAGTCAACAAGGCAATGTTGTGGGGGAGGATCTGTAGATAGATATTTTTATTCCAAGAATTTTATTTTGAAGTGATAGTCAAACTAGGGAAGATTAATGCAAGACCTAATCACCTGTCAAGGGTAACTAATAGAGAAGAAGCCACCAACTTGGAAGACAACTTCCCTGATGCGCAACTATTTTCAGTACAAGTAGCTAATGAATACTTTGTTGATATCATTGAATACTTAAGTACAGGGATTGCACCACAAGAGTTTAGCACTGCGTAGAAGAAAAATCTAGTAGTCGGAGTTGCAAACTATATAATTATTGCAGGACACTTATACAATATGGGCGCAAATAACATTTTGAGAAGGTGTGTACTAGAACATGAAAGGCCCAAAATTTTGGCAGAAACTCATGAAGTTATATATAGAGGACAATATGCAGGAAAATCTATTGCATAGAAGGTATTGCGCACAAGATTATGATGACCAACAATTCATAGATATGCCAAGGAATATTTCCAGAAAAGTGATTTCTGTCACAGGGTTGGAAAACCTAACAGAAGGGATGAGATTCCTCTAAGACCACAAGTAACTTTGCAGGTATTTGAAAAATGGGAAATGGACTTTGTTGGACCAATAAATATAATAGCAAAAAGGTTAGGAGCTAGATATATAATTACTACAAATGAATACTTAACAATATGGGCAGAAGTAGCACCAGTAAAAGACTACAAGGAAGAGACAACAACACTCTTCTTGTTTGAGCAAGTGATCACCAGATTTGGATGTCCAAGGATTTTGATGAGTGACCAAGGCACTCACTTTATCAACAATACCATTAGGGCTATGACTGAGGAGTTTGAAGTCTATCACCAAAAGAGTACACCATACCATCCTCATGAAAATGGAACAATAGAAGCCTTCAATAAGATCTTAGAAAATACTTTGACTAATATCTCCAATGTCGACATGGATGATTGGGACTTAAAATTTCTAGTAGTACTATGGGCATACAGAACCACATGTAAGAAATTGACAGGACAGACACCAAGGTACACAGTCTGTGCATAACATCAATTACCAACGTGACAAAAAGAGGCACAATATAGGAAAGGTTAAATCAACTAATGGAAATGGAAGAGGAGAAGATTCTGGCAGGATTTCACCAGGAAGTACAGAAAGCAAGAGACAAATCCTGGCATGACAGACATATTAAAAAGAAGAGTTTCCAGAAGGGATACCTAGTCCTACTCTATGACAATAAATTTTTTCAACATCTTGGTAAATTTAGAATGCATTGCCTAGGGCCATATGAAGTAAAGACTTTCACAGATGGGGGATCTGTGCAGCTAAAGGATTTGGAAGGAATAGAACTCCAAGGAATGATCAACGATATTCGACTGAAAATGTACAGGGACAGTCGACCTCCTAATGCTTAAAAGGCACAATGCAGTGAGAAATGCATGTATATATTGTACTATAGTAAGGATTAGGACAAAAAAATGATAAAAAGAAACAAAAAGGAGAAAAAGAAGAAAAAATAAATAGAAAATAGAAAATGGAAGAAAAACAAAAAAAGATACAGAAGTTGACTAAACCATAACAAAGCGCAAAAAAAAAAAAA
>ML786611.1:664270-692799 GCA_009831015.1 Picea engelmannii
GTTCCACTGAAACTTTGTATCCTTTCTTAGCAGCTTTTCCATAGGTGCAGTGATATGTGCATAACCTTCAATGAACTTTATGTAGTATCTTATGTGTCCCAATGTCACTCTTAGCTGAAAGACTATTTTTGGTGGTGGTAAGTTAACAATGACTGCAATCTTTGTGGGATCTACAAGTAAACCTTATTTGCATACTATATGGCCCATTAGTATCCCAAACGGTGTTCCAAATATACATTTCTTTATGTTTAGTGATATCTGACACTGTCTGCATCTTTCCAACATTAGTCGTAAGACTTCTACATGGGCTTTCAACAAACTATAGTCCGTCCAATCATCTAGGTATACTTCGAGAAACTGGTGGATGAATTCCTTAAACGCAGCAATGACTACTTTGGAAAAGATTGTTGGTGCATTCTTCAGTCAAAAAGGCATGATTGTGTATTGATACGATCCCCATTCTATCACGAACGTGGTCTTGTATCTATATTTTTTTTCTATCTTGATATGATGGTAGCCTGAGAAACCATCAGTGAATGAGTAGGCTTCGTGTCCGCCTACGTTTTCTAACACTTCGTCTGTGAAAGGTGTAGGGAATGGGTCATGTAGGCATGCATCATTCAAATTCCTCAAGTCGACACATATCCTTATCCCTCCTTGTTTTTTGTCTTGTACTACCATCGAGCTTATCCATTTTGATTCTTCGACCGGTTCTATGATGCCAGCTTCGAGCATCCTGTTGATCTCAGCTTTGACTTTGTGCTTGTATATTGGAATCAGTCTATATGGTCGTTGTTTGATCGATATTGCTTCAGGTCTGAGTGATATCTTCATTTCTCCTAACTCTCCAGCTATACCCTTCATCTTTGTAAATGTTGTGGGAAACAAGTCGTTGTACTCACACAATAATTTTGTTATGCTTTCCACTGTTTGTTCATCCCAGTAATATCCAATGCTGCCCATTCTGGGATTCTCGACTGTCCCAATGTTGACTTTCTTTACTTTGATCGGCGTGGAAATGAATTTTGATTCCATGGGTGGACCTTCCACTTCTATTTCTCCTTCTGCTTCTTCAATCTGAATATCACACAGATCATCTTCATCCAGTGCTTCCTCTTGTACATGGTAACATGACAGCAGTTCCTTGACTGTTTGTTTGTTCCGTTGTTTTTCTTTTGTGATAAGTTCTATTTCTGGTGCTTGGATGATTATCACTTCTCATATCTTTTTAAGAGCGACATCTATGTTGGGATTCTCATGCTCGAATGAGAAAGTGACTGTAAAATTCGGTTGCAATGTCATCCAGATCGTAGTTCCTTTGTGCAATTCCTAGTCTATATACCAGTTTGTTGGTATGCCCTCTAGAGTGTGTATAAAATGATGAGGCCATTCCTCTGGGGGTGTCATTTTCCACAACATTCTACACTCCTCAAAGTGCTCTGCTGGTGTTCTTTGTCCATCATACTTCCGTTGTTTGTTGTTTTTCTGTTCTACGCCAAACCTTATGCACAGTAACCGCTTACATTGGTACCATTCTGTGATGGTCTCTTTGTGTGCTCCCCACCATCTTGTAGGTGTGGCCTTGAGTGCTAGATCAAGTGCTAACAATCTCTGGTTCTCTAAGACTTCGTCTTCGTACTGTTCTAAGAATTTTTCCAAATTGTTTACTGCGTGGAAACTGGGTGGTTCTCTGATCTTTGTGCCTACCCATCTTACTGCGCGGTCTATTCTTGCACATCTCCTCATGGATACTTCGTGTAGCCTTTGTTTCCAGTTCTCTAAACCGGTATCTGAATCTGTTGCACATGAAGTGATGCTCCTCCAACTGAGTATCCTGTCTGCAGTTGGGTTTACATAATCCTCATCATGCATAGTTGTTCTATACAACTGATTGATTTCCTCTAATTCTAGGCAAGTAGGTTCTACAAACCTCTCCCCTTCTGACGGATCTAATGGTGTGATGAACCTGTATTCTCCTCATTCAAATGTCATCTTCCTGGTCTTCAGGTTGATTATGGTCTGGTTGTCAAATGCCCAATCCAGACCAAGCAACGTTGGGCAAGGTGTTGTACCGTCCACTATTTCAATGACTTCAAAATCTACTTTAGTGTGCACTCCATCTAGGTCTACTGTGACTCCTTGTTGGTTTGTTGGGAGGACTCTGTGTTGGTTTGTCAGTTTCAATTGAACAGGTGAATAGCCTAATGTGGGCTCTCTTATGCATTGCCATGTTTTATTTGGTAGTACATTAACTTCAGATCCCAGATCTAGTATGATGTCTCCCATATTGAAATCTTCAATGTTGGCATTCAGTCTAAATTCCCTACTTGTTCTTCTTCTTGTGTGTAGGTGATTAATTGTCTTTGGTTATAGTTTTCCTTCCGTCTCGATGCTACATTTTTCTAGTATGTTTTGCAATATTTTCATTGATGATGGATCACTTAATACCTTTACACGTGATTGAAAAAAGCCTTTGATTGTACTTACTTGTCCCATGGAATGTATTTCGTTGGTATGATCTAATAATAGAGGCATTTTGTATTCCGGTGCTCCCTTGTTTTATTGTGCAGTTGAAGTTGTCGCAATATCTTCCTTCTAGAATTCCTGTCGGGCTTGCTTAAATATCTCCTTTTCCTTATGCACGTCGAACTGCATCCTTGGTTTGAAGTTCTTTTTCACCCATTGATTTTGTGTTGGCTCTTGTCGAACAATGTCATCCCTTGTTTTATCTCCTATGTGAGTAACTATATTAATGTTCTGTCCTTCATCCCTTGCTTCGATGAAAATCCACTGAACATTCTGGTTGTTCTGGTTCCTCTTTTCCTGGATCTTTACAAGTAGTGTCAGACATTCTTTTGTATCGTGGTCTGATGCGCGACAATACATACAAGTTGTTGGTAGAAGTGGACATTCCCTTGCATAATGTCCTGGTTGTTGACAATTGTGACACACCACTGGTCATCTACCTCGTACGAAACCTCCTCTTGCTCGTCCTCCACCTCTGTAGCCTGCTATCTCCTGTTGGCACATTATATTGAGGCACCTGATTATACTGTGTGGTATTGTACTGAGGTTGTGTTGCGTTGTACTATGGATATGCATTATTATATGGTTGATGCACAGTATTATACTACTGTTGCGCAGTGTTGTATGGAGTTGGAACTGGGTTAAACTATGGTGCGGCTTGCCCTGTCATCATTTCTACTTGCACACTATATGCATCTGATGTCATTTCTTGCATCAACTCCATAGTTATACAATCTTTTTCACCATGGCCCACTGACTTGCAAAAGGTGGAGTACGAATTCTTTGGGACTGTCTGGTATTTCTGCATTATCGGGCAGTGATAGGCGTCATGACCCATTTTTTTACAAACTTCACACCACAGTCTCCTGTGGGTAACGGGTTTGGCATTCCTGTTGCCATATACTACGTGAATGTTGGACATTAGTTCTTGTGGTGGCCTTTCGTTCTACATGTGGTACACCAAATAACTTCTTGTTTGTCTTTATTCTTATTATGGTTTAGTTGAAACATTAAATACTTCAAGTCCTCCTTCATCTCTTCAATAGTTGGGTATGTTTGTTGGTACTAGTTTTCTTCCAGTTGCAAGGCTGCCTGCAGAGCCTCTGCCTGCGTCTGGAACTTCTTTTTTCGCAATGGATATTTTAAGTGTGGGAGAAGTGAATTGACAAACAAGTGTCGATGTTGCATGTCAATCATGAGATATTCTAACTTTCCCTTCAATCGCTTGAATCTCTGGTCAATCTCCCATACAGATTCTCCTGGTTTCTGTCGAATTTCTGTCATCTCATTCATGTATTGATCCTCTAAGCTCGGCTTCTGTAACTCATTTATCGGTAAGTTCTTAATGTCTATCAGTGTCCTTGTCATCTCAGGTGCACTATTTGCGTCTAAACTCATGTACCAGTCTAGTGCATGGTCTCAGCATAATCGCTAACTGCGTAAGTTTGGTATCTTCATCAGTGATTTGTTTTGCTTCCCAGATCTTTTCACAAATGAACAAGTGTTTCTTAGGGTCTTCTGCTACTTCTCCTTGAAATTCTGGTAACCTGATGGTGGGATCGTGTCCTGCCATTCTGAATGTTGAGCTAACACCTCCGCGTCGTGTAGATACTTGACTAGTGCTACCTGAACTGGCTCCTCCAATTGTTGTTCCTTGTGTATATGTACCTCCTACTGTCTGACTGCTTTTGAACTTCGGTTTTCTAAATGGTGGTGTTCTCTTCGGTGCATTAGTCGCACATGGGTTTATGGGTTCCACACTGACATTAATATGGATAGGATTGTTGCCTTCTCTTTTCGTTATTGGACTTCTCATCTTCCTCTCATATGTTGCACGGAAGATTTCCTCAATCTGCTCCATAGCCCGAAAATCCTCTACCTCTTCCTCATCACTCGCCAAGCCTTCCCTCGCGGCTACGACTCTCTTCTTGGTATTCACCTTGTATTGATAGGGTACTTCGCTACGCATCTTTCTAGCTGTCGCCATGATCTGCTTGATCTGGTCGTCATCCATCATGATCGGGTCCAAGGGTCCCTCATGCTTTCCCTTATCCTTTCCTCCTTCCATTTCTACTCTTTCTGTCAGTGCTTCCCCCCCTCCCCCATGCACGCAGGGAAGTTTAGTTGTCTGACTCCATTGTCAGTACTCCTTTGTTATACAGTAGTATCTTAATAGAAGTATACATCGACCAGATGTACCTTCCTCAAGGTCCATGTAGAAGTTCTTGCTCCACTGCGATGTATGACTTTGTTGTGTTAACTGCATACTCTGTTATAAAACTTGCCACAATATTGTCAAGCCAAAAGTCTACTGCGCGAGTGAACTTGTTGTTCACCTATTGTAACTGTTCAATCTATACTGGGGTCCACTCTATCTATCAAATCCAGTTCGTTGCATGGTTATCCTTTAACCTTAATATCCACTCCTGTAATAGATGTGGAAAATCATAGAAAAAGAAATTGTGTAAATCAGTAAACACGTATTTCTCCAGATATTTTCAAGGTGTTAGTCTAAGGTTTATATTGTCTTTCTGTGCAAACTCTATCTCCTTAGTTCTTAGCCATGTGTCAATCTCTGCTTTTGTGGGATTCCATGGTCTCAACATTCCCTCCTAATGGCTCATTGCTCTCTTCCCTAACATTTTCTTGATCCGCCTCCGACAGATCTTCGGCTTATCTCATCCACTCAATCCTCTCTTGTTCTTACCACCGACAACAGAACCATTTGTTGGTTACTAATATTCTATCCTATCTGAGTTTATTGACACAGGGTTCATGTCTGTCGGGTTTCCAACAAAGCCTCTAAAACTATCGACCCTCCTGGTAAACTAGAAGGCAACGCAACACACAGAATGTGTTGCGCAACCTCACCTGAGATAGCTTTAATGTGTGGCTATAAGACTCAGGTGTTTACAACCTAGGATTGAATTGTCAGATAAGCGAGTTACATATTGAACCATTAGTATAACTGGTAAAAGCAACATACTTTTATTCACGACTATGCAGTAATTCCCATAGCTTATTCCCTCAATATCGCAACAACACTTAAACAAGAAATATAATAATTCATTCATTCAACATAATAATAACTGCTTCAAGCAATAAAGATATGCAAGCATTCATTACATAACACATATGTTACCGTGTTTTCCCCCTCCTGGGGCTACTTCCACAAATATTTGGCTCACAACTCTTTTATTATATTATTTCTGCATCTATAGTGTCGCACGCTTACAACTCTTCTCAGTCGGGTAAGATCTATATGAGGTGGACTAGAACGCACCAGGCTCCCCAACCTACAATCTAACCCTCAATACATACCCTCCCTTGTCCTGTCTATCTCAACAAATTATACAAAATAGGTCGTACAACAAAAACCCTTATATATCGCATCAACTCATGCGTAACTACCATAGCAACAACAATCAGAACCCTCTATAATACCTTGGTATCTATATTTATACATTTCTGGCTCTTCAACCATTAAAATACCTTACCAAAACCCTAACCCTACCATCATTAGGTCTTCCTCCCATTCGTGTGTGTTGTTCTTCCTTCCAGTTGTTTCTTTCCTTGTATGCACGCCTACTGTGTTTCCTTCCAGCTGTTGCTTTCCTTGCATGCGTGCGTGTTGTGTTTCCTTCCAGCCGTCGCTTTGCTCGTGCATGCTTTCTTTCCCAAAAATGCCTTACTTTTCTGCTTTGTCCTGCCTCCAACACTTTGGTAGGGTGGCAGAAGCCAAAGTTCTCAGCTTTCCTTGATAGGAAAGGAAAATGTTACGTGGCCACATACGAGTCCCTCTAGCAGGCCAAGGACAACAAAACGCAACAAGAAAACAACATCATTTTTGCAATGTTGGTAGAAGAGATACAACAATGTACATCGTATGTGTGGTGAATACCTATGGAGGTAGTCCAAGAGATAGATGGGATAGCCAAGTTCAAGGAACCCAGACATCACATGTGGATCCAAGTAGCAAGGGATCCAAATAAGGCATGGCTATAAATGCAGTATTGCGTCACCAAAGAGGAAGTGGACTGGATAATTAAAGACTATCATGCGTATTGGCAGCAACCAGTAGAAAGATCATCAATAAGGACAGTCACAACACAATCCTCTAAGCCTAAGGACAAGGTTGAAGTAGGCTCTTCAGCGAGAACAAGTAGCCGAACCGGTAATACTAGAATGGCGACAACGCGAAATCAGCCAATCGAGAGCAACACAGTACCAAAATGACCAAGGAGAACAATAACAACAACAAGGATAGGAAGCCAGCCACAAACCATAAAGAAGGATACTTCATAGGCTGAAGAAGAAAGAACCCATAGTACAACAAGTGGGGCACATCCCTCACAGACAGTAAGGAAGCTCGTGCAGGAAAAAGAGACGCGCAAGAAAAGGAAATATGACACAAAGGACCCAGTCATCACCCTGACAAAGGATGATGTGGAGCTAGTCACATACAAGGTCCAAGATAGGTGGGAAGAAGTGGTATGAATTGCAGAGGCACAACGAGAATAGATCATGACCAAGTTTATAGAGGTCCATGAGAATCTACAACAACCATGGAGCCACGCAGGACCACAGGCCACGGCGCAACAATAGAAAAAGACACAGTGACCACCTGCGTAGAAATAAGGAGAGGAGACAGTGGAGTTCGTAGTCTATGCCAGGGAGACATTTATGGTCACGCATCAAATGATTAGATTCGATTAGGAGACTGCGTAGAAACCCCTGGAGGAAGTGGAACAAGTGGAAATGGTCATGGCACAAATACCCACCAGGGCACTATACAGACTCCAGGCTAGTGTCATGCAATAAGTACAGTCTAGGGACTGCATGGATGCAACAAAAATTGAGGTGGGTAAAGGAGTCGTTGAAATTCTACAAATCACATGCGACCAACTAACCATGGAGAACGAGGAGGAGAGATAATACACAAATAAATTAAAACAATAATTAACAGTGGTTTATGATCACATCCCAAACAACGCGCAATAAACGCACAGACGCACAAAGGAGAAGATCAACTTGATCTCACAAACAATTGACCAATATAAGAAATAAATTGAGGATCTCAAGGAAATGCTCAACCCTATGACTCCTCCCGAGGTCCCGAAATAGAGGGAACAACAATCTGCACTCTAATCGTTGAGATGGAGAAAAAATCGAGGGAAATAGAGGAGTTGTTCGATAGAACAACGCAGATATGGACTATCCTTGAAGAAGACATAAAGGTCCAATAGTGGGGCTGGGAAGAGGAAAGAGTCAACACTTCCATACAGGAGCTCAATAAATGATAGAAAACAATGAGCATCACAGAGCCCTTGAAAGGCACCCAAGAAATGAAGACTTTGCAAACAAAGTTGAAAGCAGCGCAGACGCAGAAGAAAGAAAGACAAGCTGAATTGGAACCCCTCCAAGAACAAGCATCACAAATGATTACGCAGTTGGAGGAAGAGAATACAAGTAGAGCACATGTACAAAAAGAGAGAGCAACATTAATGCGGGAGGAGATAACAAAATAGACAATAGAGGAGCTAACAAGCAAAGTTGCGTAGATGGGAGAAAAAGGAAAGGAACTAGTAGAAAAGTTTCGCAGTCTGGACAGGGCAGTTCAGGGAGCATGCACCACCTGAGTGGCTCAGGATGAGCTACATGTCAGTGTTGGGGGCCTGTTGGGAGCAGTCCTATATTGAGAAGGAAGGCTATTTTGGGCGCAGACACAAATTTGGAGAAGAAAGTCTATTTTGGGAAAGACCTAATTTTGGAGCACGCGCAATCGATTGCAAGAAAACGACATGCAAAAAAAAAAGGAAAAGCAACATGAAAAGAGGGAAAGTAATGTGGTGCGCAGGTAGGAAATCCTAACTATGATAAGGTTAGGGTTTGTGATAAAGATTGTAACGACTATAAGCCTAAAAAATAGTATAAATAAGAACCTAGGAGGTCTAGGTTAGGGGTTGAGTTGTTGTTCAATATTTGTAAGTTCGATGTTAAAGAATTTTAGTAAGATGATAATGTTTATTACGATTGTAATATAGTGATAGAAGAGCCAAGTAAGCCAAATTTTGAGGGTGAGGTCACAGGCTGAGGTGCCTGGTGTGATCTAGTCCTCCTCGCAGAGGTTCTTGAACCTCTTCATGATTCTATCATGGAAGATGTAATACGTGCAATGCCATATTTTGTAGCAGACTAAATAAAAGAGTAGAGAAGCTAAATCTTTGTGGACATATCCCAGGAGGGGGTGAACCATAGTAAAATGTGTGTTATATGTGATGTTTCTTGCATGTTTCCCTTATGTTAATGATTATTTTATGAATGAATGGTTAAGCTAAATGTAATAGAATGCATGCATGGGGATAAATATGAATGAATCCTAGGAATATTTGAATGAATAACAAGGTTAATGCATGAAGAAGTTAGAACACACTCCTAGATCCCCACTCACTCCTAGATTGCAAGAACTTGAGCATTACAGTCACCCATAAAGCTATCTCGGGTGAGACTGCATAGTGCACTCTGTGCGCTGTGTTTCCTTCTAGTTTACCAGGAGGGTCGATATTTTTCTAGGGTTTTATTGGAAACCTATTGAGATTTGAACCTCGTTCAGCCCTGGAAGTGAGAGATAGAAACCAACAACCATCTTTCAATCTCTGCCTTCATTGGATTCCATGGCCTGTACATTCCCTTCTACTTTTTCATTCTCCGTGTTGTTATTCAACAGATCCCTTCCAATCTATCTTGTGCAGCTCCAACCATAAACATAACCATTTGTTGGACGTTTAATGATCTGAAAATGATGAACACTTGTATCTTTTAAAATATTTGTAAGTGTAAATTATGTGTACTTGGGAAAAAGGATCAATTTGCAAACACATAAACTAGAGAGTTTTCACACTTAAGATGCACATAATAACCAGCAATAAAAGCCATCAAAGTAAACACATAACACAACAAATGATAAAGGAGTTCACCCCTCTCTTGGGCTACATCTCCTGGTCTAGCTTCCAATGGATCATTTTAATTATTTTCTCAAAGTGTTAAAAACAATGCCTTACAATCCTCAAAATGCCAAATAGATGGCTCCAATGGCTCCATAACATCCAAAAACCCATAGCTGGGCTCTTTCTGTACCAAATTTAGCCAAAAAATGAAGAAGATATCCTCCTGGAAAACTTTCCCTTTCAAGCTTGTTGTCTCTGGTTCTCCAATTCGCACATGTGTGTGACTAACCTGGCTCCTGCTGCGTTACTGGACTAAAAACCTAGCTCACAACATCATTATGAGAATTGGGGTGCATTGTCGAACAGTTAGGGGCCTAGTGCCTTTTTCAGCGGAGGTGTTGGTCGCATGGGGGCCATATGGCCACGTCCCAGTGCCGAGTTCGGAACCCCATCAAATAGTAGTTGAATAGTCCGGGCCAACAATCATATGAAGTGGCCATATGGAAAATTTCCCATGCCTTTCGAGATTAACATAATGGGTAACCATCCCCACGCCATAGGTTATGTGAAACGGTCGCCTGGTATGTCATATAGGTTGGGGACTATCCCTGACCCTTTCGGCATCCAAATAAAAGTTGCAACAAGCTTAAATATTTGTGGGCAACCATAGGGTTAAGAAACACCCGTAGGCGGCGGGCTGGTAGCCCAACCTACATTATAGCTATGCCACTTTCCCCTGGAGGTCGGGGGTTTGACCCTCGTGGACTACCACAAACTTTTATACACCAGAGGGGTGCCATGTAGCAGCCCATGACTGGGCCACGTGGCACCATACCACTTTCAAACTGACCTCTATAACTTTGAAGTTTTGCTGCTTTGACTTTTTTATCTCCTTCATAAATATTTCAAAGCTTGTCCCAAATCTCTTTGGCGGATTTACAATGTGCAACTTTGGTGAATATTGTTTCATTGAGACCATTCAAAAGTGCATTTGTAGCTTTGGAATTATTTTGACCAAGTTTCACTGCTTTGTCATTTGTTGGTGGAACTGCTGGTACTGTGTATCCATCTACAATTGATTGCCAAATTTCAAACCCCTGTGCTTGTATATATGTCTTCATCCTTATGCTCCAAAAAGCATACTTTTGTCCATCAAAGTGTGGTATTCCATTTTTATATGAGTTGGTACTCTCCATGATCTACCTTTCAGTGGTTAAACTGATTTCTGAAGGAGCCTGCTTTGAAACCAATTGTTGGATTACTAAGAGGGGGGGTGAATCAGTAATAGCAAAAAAGTTACGGTCATTGATGACGTTAGATAGGACATGTGGCAGGTCGACATATGTTCATACTAGTGTTGAAGTGGCAACCAATTCTGACGCTTGTCACTCGGTAGTTGGTCCTATTTGCAAACTAATGTGGTATCATGGCAAGGGAGGACCCCAAGATTGAATCTGAATCATCGGTCGAAGGTATCTTTTGAGTGATCTGGATCATCTGTCGGAGCACTCCATCGGAGTGACCAAAATTATGAGACTCTAAAACTATGATTCCGAAAATAAATCTCCACCGTCTATCTGAGAAACTTGAAAACAATCCATGTTGTCCAATGGTGAGGCTTTTTCATAGGTGTTGCGGCTATAAGACTTTGATAAGGGACTTTGAGTCTACATATTGACCGTCCACTAGAGTGTCTCGAAGATGAAGGAGAGTCATTGATCGGAGGTACATCGTCGAAGCTGTCAAAGGCTATGAGATTCCGAAATTAAATCTCGGACGTCCATCGGAGTACCCAATTTGGAGCTATAGCTTAATGTAGAAGTCCGATGAGAGAGTATAAGATTGGATCTCGGCCATTGATCGACAAGGTGATCGTTGAAGCCACGAATGAATCTAGATTGTTCGTCGATGAACGCCTTTCGAAGTGATCGAAGGATTAAGGACTCAAATGAGGAATATCGAGATCAAACAGAAACCGTCGATCTGCGCGCGAAGAATTCAGGTCGTTGATCTTGGGTGCAAAATTTTCCTCTGACAAGAGACTCCAAAATTGATGCAGATCCGTTGATTTCTCCACCCTTTTGATCAACACTTCAGATCCATTTGATATTCTTGCGCACAAACAAAGCTTTATTAGTTTTAATACTATAAAATTTTAATAAACGACTATCTCTAATTAAAATACGGTTTAACTCTAAATATAAAACAAAAATATAAATATAAACTATTATTTATCAATATAATTTTAATCAATCTCAAAATATTTACAATAAAAACTATAATTAAAGAAATATTAAATAAATTGTATACAAAGAAAATCTAGAATAAAACTCAAAAGTCTATTATAATAAAAATGTTTTGAATTTTTATTTATAATTTTAATCTATGTTACAACAATGTATATGGAACATTATGTTGCATTTGAACGTTGTGTGCAGTGCAATAGTTTATAAATTTGTTATTCACGTATTCACCACCATTATTTGTTGTTAACCTTTGTAGTTGATGTCTAGATTGTTTTTCTACAAGGGCCTTGTAGGCCAAAAAAATGTCAAAAACTTCACTCTTAAGGTTTAAGAATTAAACACAAGTGCGTATGGAGAAGTCATAAATGAAGGTTAAGACATACTTGCACCTAGAGAAAGAAGGAGAAGAAAGCGGACCACACAAATCACTATGAACAAGATACAAAGGGGCCGAGGCGTTTTTCAAAACTATCCCGATGATGTTTGTTGAGAACACAACCGACACAAACACCATCTTTGCAAGAAATGAGAGGAAGACCAATCACCATATTTTGATTACATAGTTGCTACAATGAACGATAGTTTAGATGAACAAATTGCTCATGTCAAAGTTTGCTCAAGTCATCGCCATGAGCAACAAAAATTGATGGAAAATATGTTGTTGCAATGAAGGATAGTTTAGATGACCAAACTGCTCATGCCAAAGCTTGCTCAAGTCATTGCTATGAGCAACAAAAACTGATGGAAAATATGATAACCTAAAGTTCTCAAACTTGTACAACCTAGTAATATCATCAACAATTCAAATTGCTAGGACATGCTTAGGATCTTTTAAATCCTTGATTACAATTCGATGAGGTGTAAACTCTATAGTTTTACCTTCACCTAAATGAGTAGTTTGATATACTGATAGGAGGTTACAAGAAAGACTTGGAACACATAATACATCATTAAAATATCCATAATCTAATTGAACTATTTCAGACCCTACAAAACTAAGAGATCTATTGTCACCAATAGATATTTTTTTGGTGTTACAATATTTAAGAGCATACAAGTTGGCTTTATCCTTAGCCATATGATAAGATGCTCCAGAATCAATAAGCCACTCATAAGAGAAAGAAGTAGATGTTACATAGAATGAAAAACCAGGAGTACAAATTGCATGTCCATGAGAATAAGAGTTATAAGAAGAATATTCAAGGTTGATGTTGTGCTTCTTTATTGTTTCCTATAAGACCTCCATCTTTTTAAAATATTTAGACTCTAGATGACGATCTTGCCCACAAAAGTTATAGTGTCAATTAGTCTTCTTACGTTTTGATTTTGGTCATTTGTCACCATTGTGAGTAGAAACTGGTTGAGACGGTTTGGGACCCTTGTTTTGCTTTTTGTTGCTAGGATGTTGTTTCTTTTTATGCATAGTTTTATCTTTCTGTTGGGCCACTAAGACTATGTTATATGTACTTGTAGTGTTGATCACTCCAAGTTGCAAGAGCTTATCTTGCTTTCTAATCAGAGAATCACAAAAAGACTCAAGAGTGGGAGCTTGGTAAGAATCTCATAGAGCTTTTATGGGGTCATAGAATGTAGATACAAAGACAAAATATGCACTACCAAGCTTAGCAAGAATCACATATATGAATTGGTCATCCTTCAGATCTATTTTATAGTCTTTAAAAAAAAGTATAAGTGTTTTGAACTTAAATAAATAATCTTTAATGCAGGGGAAATCACTGCATTTTAAAGTCATTGACTGATTTTTGATTTGGTGGGCTCGAAACACATTGTGTTTACCAAATATGGATTTTAGCTTAGATCAAGTTTCATCTGGGTCATCAATTCCTTGAAGGTGAAACCGTAAATCATGAAATATGGACATTTTGATTAGTCCACGTGCTTCATTATTCGTATTATCCCATTTGGCTTTCTTTTTAGCATCGATGGGGATTTTTCTTTTCCCAAGGTAATCCATTACAATCCTTTACTTTGTAGTACATCCTCCATATGAGATTTCCATGAGAAATAGTTGGTACTGGTAAGCAAAATATCACTTGGAGTAGCCATATTAAAATATGTAAATAACATAGATTCGAAAACTAAAACTGACTATTTTGATGGGAAGATTTAAAAAAAATAAGTAGTTTAAAAAAATGCATTGAAAATGGACTTTGGATTTGAAAGTTATGTGATTTAAAAAAACGCATAAACAATAACCAAAGTGTCACGTAGCAAGTAGACATTGGCCCCTTGGTGTTGGTGCACAATCAAGTGGCTTAGTAAAAACATTTATCTTCATTCTCTAACTTTGCCTATAAGCTCACTTTTACAAACAAATTATTTATGAAATGATGCACTAAAAATCACTTTTACAATGAAGTTACTTTATAAATTAAAGTTGCATGCAAAAAGGTAATTTAAAAAGAAAAATAATATTAAAGTTACTTTATAGTGTTTCACTTTTATAATTTAAGTGAAATGCAATTTACAATAAAATTATGAGATAACTCAAAGTTGCATGAACATTTTCAAAAAATATAGAGACTTGAACTCAAGGCATCTTATTAAATAAAATAACTTTCAACCAAGTGAGCTAATGCAAAATATATATCAAATTTGATGAAGGAGGAAGGTTTTTTTTTACTCTATGTTTCAAAGTGCATGATTACCCCAAAACCCTTGTTTTTGTCTGCAGAAAAACTTCAACATGGTCGCACACAAAAACAAGTGAAATTTAAAAATAAAAAAATCGAATCTCAACAATAATGGGGTTAGATCTCAATTAACTTACTTGGAAAATGAAAATTTTCTCTTTGTCTTCGTCTTGATGAGCTCACATAAAGCACATAACAAAGAGCATAAGTATAAAATAACACATTTTCCACCATGTTCCTGATTTTTCAAGATCGCATATAGCACATGACAAAAAACATATGCATATCGGAAAGAGTAGCAAACTGGGAATACAAATAGAACATAAAAATATTAAATTTGTAAATACAATTTAAAAGAGCGTATTTAGACTTTAATATACCTTCAGATTTGACAAAAAATGTTGTATCATGGGAAAACATAAACCTTTTCAAGTGAAATGTAAAAGTGTTTCCAATTGAAAGCAGTGTTCCAGACATAATGGGATAGTCCTCTCAACCCAGAAGTGCACATAAATACTAGAACCCATAAACGTAGCAACATGAGTTCGAGATGTCGATCTACAACGAGTGTGTCTTCAAACAAGCTCTGATACCATGTTCGACAAAACAAGATGAACACCTTAAGCAATTGCTCACCCAATCAAATCAAAGATCATAACTCTAGTGTTTTTACACGGCTAAAATCCTCAAGAGGGAAATAATCCATGGCCCCAACCAATATGGCCACTTGAGACAACATATTAATGCAAAGTAAAAATATTTTACAAGAGAGTTTCTCAAAATCGATCATCGAAAAATGTCCTTGCACGCTCTTTAAATACAGGTCATGGGCCAATTGGGTGTTAAGCCATTGATTAATGTAGTCGTTAAGATTGTTGATAATATGAGCCATCGAATCGCTCTATGTCTAGAAAATATCATGACCGTCGTATTACATAATTACAAATGCTTACTAAAAAAACACGTTTTTACCTAAAGACACACTTGACCAAATTGATCTTAACTAACTCTTAAGTTTGTAAATATCCTAACAAATCAATCCCATTTAGATTAGAAATCTGAAGAGAGGCCTTATGGCAACCCTATGCCTACTTATATTAAACAATGATAATTAAACCTGCATCACCGTAGTGATTTTCTTCCCACTCCACCATATTAAAATCACCTCCAATAATCCATTATGCCATTGAGAGAGAGGAAGCCATCCAATCCTATAGTCTACTATGTTTTGCATTGAGGTTAGGAGCATAAACAACAAAAAACTCCAATAATGATCCTACTCTAACAAGGTGACCAAAACACACTAATCCTTGGGATTGGAACCATGTTCTACCATAAAGCTTTGCAAAGAGGAGGAAAGAGCAATCACGACCTCCCCCCACTACCCTAACATTGATCTAAAGCCCAAAAAGGACCATTCTAATAATAATTCAACCTATTTTGAAGCTCAAATCTCAAAGACTTGACCTCCTACAAGAGAATCACATATGGATGTAAGTGTTGCAAGACACCATAGTCAATCTATTTTCAACTAGGAATCATCATCCCATGTGTTGATAGTATGGTAGCTGTGGGAGGTATTTACCTCCACGTCTAACCCTCACAAGAATAGAATATTCCGGGAAGTAAGAAGAAACCCTAAAGCATTGAACATAACCCTAGAATACAAGTCGGCTCAAGGAAATATTTAATATTAAATATTTAGCCTCCAGAATGAGAAGTCGACCTATACAGCTCAGGAAAAACAGTATAAATACAAGTAGCCAGACCTTATTTTGTACACACAACTCAAAATTTCAGCCAGGAAGAAGTGCGCACTGCAGAAACTAGGCAAGTGCGCAAGTCTGGGTAGTAGCTGCAACCGCAATTACTACAATCTGTATTCTCGGTTTAGGCTCAGACTTTCTATTGGTTATGGTTGGACTTTCTGATCAGTCTTGCTTGGTGCATTAGCCTTGGTTGTCTATTGGCTATTGGTTTGCTTATGGAATCATTCTATGTCAAGGTTAAGGTTCTCGGGGGTGGCTTCGGCCTATGGTTGGGTGACAATATTGTTATATTGTCTATGGTTAAACGAGCACATCTATTACTTTGTAACATGTTATGGGCCCACACTATCTTCAGACAGTCTAACCATTAGAAGATAAATTCAGAGGATTTGCTCAGTTACAGTTGCAGTTGCAACCAATTTTTATTGCAACAATGAAACCCTAACCCTCTTGTTGAGGCACCTTAAGTGAAGAGATTGACCTAATTGTTGGATAGCCTAATGTGCCCTATCCTAGCGCATCTCCTAGTACTCTCAACAAGCTAACACGTCAAGTTTGAGTTTTTGGTCAAAAATCAAGGGTTGACCGGGTCAAAGCAATTATGACTTACTCTATGAAGTCAAAAAACAAGTTAGAAGGGGCTTCTAACTTCAGATCATGGAAGACAAGGATTGTCCTCGTCCTTGCCAAGAATAAAGTGTTGGATATCCTCAAAGGAAAGATCGTGGAACCACAGTTCAAAGAAGGAAAAGAGAAAGAGCCTCAAAACATTGCAATTATGGAGAAGTTCAAAGATAGTGACATCAATGCCATGAGTATCATAATGGAATCTATAAAATACCAATTGATACCCTACATCTCCCTTCTTGACTCATCTAAGAAGATGTACGATGCCCTAACTAACCTCTTCTCAGTCAGAAACATTGGACAAGTAATGAGTTTGAAGATTGAGCATCATGACATGAAAATGAATGATGATGACATCATAACATCATACCTTGTGAGAATCTCTCAGTTAAGAGATCAACTACAAGCTATTGAAGAAATCATTTCAGAGAAGGAACTAGGAAATATAGTACTCAATGGCCTTCCCAAGACATGGGATGCATTTGCCACAAGCATGAACACAAGAAAGGAGTATCCCACATTTGAAGAACTTTGGACTTGTTGTGCACAAGAAGAATCAAGAATTAGTGCAAAAGAGAAACCCCAAAAGAAATACGATGATCAAGCTTTCACAACAAGGTTCAACAATTTCAGGAATAAAAAGAAGTTTGACTCAAGGAAGAAATCACATCAAGAGAAAGATATGTCAAAAATACAATGTTTCAACTGTCGAAAATATGGTCACTACAAGAATCATTGTCCCGAGTTAAAGAAAAGGAAGGAAACACACGAAGCATTAGTTGTCGAAGAAAGGGAACCCTCAAAGAAGGCCAAGCTGGATAAAACAAACTTCTTCTTCTAAGACAAGGTAACAATATTCTTCATAATTCACGTACATACCATGTTTACATAATTTCTGTACATATCTTGCATATCTATTTCTTAGAAGATAAGATGTTCAAAGAGAAACAATACCTGTGGAAGAATAACAAGATAAGGATTGCTATCACGATGACTAGAAGTCAAGCAATACACATGAAAAGATGAAGTACATCGACAACCCTTGGTAACAATTCATGTGGAAACTATTAACATAAGTAACGACTGCAAGATAAGTCGAAGAAGTAAAAACCGAAAGAAGTCAGCAATTAAAAGGAAATTAGAAAAAAAAACTTGTGACACTTTGCAGAAGGCAATAATGATGCAGACGAGAGCGTGGACTCTCTTAGATGGAGGGAGTCGATTATATAATTCCAAAAGAAGAGCATACATTCATGCATGAAGCAAGGATCAAGAGGGAGCCAATCCTAAATAATATGATCCATCAAGGATTATGAAGTATCTATCCATGTTCCCATTGATGACAACAACCATGAAAAACAACACGTGTTTATATTGACTTTAGAAGAAGTCTTCTTTGAAAAGAAGCCTTAAAGTATCCCTGGTTGTCCATCCACATCCATGATCCTGTGATGAAAGGAAGAAGCATGGTGAAAACTTTCTATAAACAAAGATATTGTATCTGAATGGCTACTTAGAAGTCCAAGATGATGCATTTCTAATCCATGACAAACACTCGTGATGACAAAAGAAGTGCCACTTGGATATGTTCCAGTTTGAGCCTTACCATGACGTCATGAGCTAGCAGGAAACAAAAGAGCTGAATCCAACCATGATATACTATATTTTACAAGAGCTATATGAAGCCTTCAAAGAAAACCATTGTTCTAGAAAGACCGAAGTACATTGACATCAAGCATTACATTCTTCATGATGAAGTCTAAAAAGGAGAAGTGGTTCTCCAATATATCTCCACAGATGAGCAGATAGCAGATATTTTGGTAAAGCCTCTGTCCAAGATGAAAAAGTTTGCGTACTTAAGAAACAAGCTAGAGCTCGTGGAGACGACTTCCTTATTGAAAAGGGAAGAGATGACTCCCAGGTTGGGAGGGAGCACTGATGTGTTATTGATTTATGGACAACCATTTTTCAGTTTGAAAAATGGTCTAGGATGAGCAATTACTTTCCAATTCAGAAAGTGGTTTGAGATTTCCGACAGACATGCATTTTCCAGTTCGAAGAATGGTCCAGATCGGATGGTCATTTTCGTAATGAAAATGGTTCAATAGATTGTTGATGTACCATAGACAACGATTCTCCTTGTGGCCAGTGTGGGGGAATGGTCTAGGACAATCATTCTTTCTGACAATCACTCTCAGTAGTGATCAAGTAGAATGGTCTGCCTCGTTGGGTAGTCATTCTTTCGAAGTTCACAGTTGTGAGAAGTTTCGAAGAATGGTCCGTTTTGGAGGTTGATGCAGGATAATCATTTCCTTAAGAAATGGTCCGGACAGTCATTCCCTAGGCAGACTCATTCTCTCCAAGTTGCACTTTGTTTAGTGTCGGAGGAATGGCCCAGTTAGGTGAATGGTCTAGGTTCAACAATCAGGGATAAACATTCCCTAGGGAAGACTCATTCTATCCAGGTTGCACTATGTTTAGTGTCGGAGGAATGGCCCAGTTAGGTGAATGGTCCAGGCTCATAAATCAGGACAATTATTCCTCTATGCTTGAGAAGAATAGTCCAGATAGCTCATGGCTAATGTTTTACTTTCTGAGGGCAGATGCTCTTCCAGATCTCACATATGTGAGTGGAAGAATGGCCCATATGACTCAATTTGTATCATGATATTGTTTTTTGTGCAGGTTGATATAAGATGATATGATTTTTATGGAGACTGTATGTCTATGGACAATAGATGTATGCTACTGTAGTGGATATGTTCCATCGGTTGTGACTATGTGTCACTGATTGAGTAGCTATGTGCTACTTGGTGTGGTAGTGTACCACTGGATTGTAGTTGTGTATTACTATGGATAAACACAGTTGTGTTCTATTGAATGACATTGTTCTGATTGCCATGTAGACTATCAATAGTGTTGAAAATGATTATCAACTAGATGGATAGTCAATGTGCTTGTGGACAGACATTCTCTAGGTGGAGAATGGTTCAGAAAGAACAAATTGTTGTTGGACAAGTATTCTCTGTATGGAGAATGGTCTAGGTTGATAGTTTGTTGACATATCATGGACTAGTATTTTTCCTAAAGGCACAGATTGTGGCCCCATTAGGAAAATGGTTCAGGACCGATATTTTCTAAGGCATATAGGTTGAGACGGATCTATATGGTACATATGACTTGATTAGAAAATAACCCTAGATTGACATTCCTATAGGAATGGTCTCTGTAGTTAATGGCGTAGCTTTTAGCATATGTTGGGATAGTCATTCTTTTAGGACGTATGTCCAGATTAGAAGAATGGTCCTTGTATCACTCTGTGGAGTGAGTGACTTATTCAACATCATGCCTGATTACTCAGATAGAGTATGGCTTTGAAAGATGATGGAGTTGATGCTATCAGATGATAGTGATGATGGTGCTCGTGATCTAATCATGAGATAGTCTGTACGACTATGATGATGCTACCGATTGAATGGTATGTTTGTTCTCAAGACCATTGCCTTCAATACCTCCCTAGCTAGGAGGGAGTGTTGATATTATGGTAGTTGCAGAAGATATTTACCTCTACGTGTAACCCTCACAAGAATAGAATATTCTGGGAAGCAAGAAGAAACCGTAAAGCATTGAACATAACCTTAGAAGACAAGTCAACTCAAGGAAATATTTAATATTAAGTATTTAGCCTCAAGAATGAGAACTCAACCCAAACAACTCAGGAAAAACAATATAAATACAAGTAGCCATACCTCATTTTGTACACACAACTCGAAATTTCAGCTAGGAAGAAGTGCGCACTGCAGAAACTGGGCAAGTGCGCAAGTCTGGGTATTGCTGGTTATGGTTGGACTTTATGATTAGTATTGCTTGGTGCATTAGCCTTGGTTGGCTATTGGTTTGCTTCTAGAATCATTCTCTATCAAGGTTAAGGTGCTCGGGGTGGCTTCGACCTATGGTTTGGTGACAATATTGTTGTTATATTGTCTATGGTTAAACGAGCACATCTATTACTTTCGAACACCATGAACATTCCAAAATAGCAAAGAGAGCTTCATTCCAAAGTAAGATGAATTCCTAAGCTACTATATCAATGGTCCATTTCAAATCCACCCAAACTCGGGGTGCGATGATTAAGTGAGTGAACCATTGTGTCCTTATAGGATTTCACCTATGGCTTGGGGCTAATATCCCCTGTTGTCTTGTCTACATGAGTAGGAGAGGAAACCACCCTCCTCTTGTTAGACTTGATTTGACATCCAACCTCGATATCCATACCATTAGGCATAGGGGGAACATAACCAACCTTGGTCACAAGATCAAGTTTCCAAGGTGCACGAGGATTTCCATCCTCCAAAGAAGAACCAATGACTCGAGCGGGGCCAATCGAGACCTTTGACAACCTAGACCTACTAGAACTTGTACCACAAGAACCTAAACCAATTGACCTTGAACCACTAGAAGATGATCTCCTAGAACCTACACCAACAATTGAAGAGGGACCACCACTCCCAACTCTTGAACCTAAAGCCATAGAGGTGCCACCAATCCATGGGCCTTTGGAAGAGAGGGGATTAACAACTCTACTTGCTTTCACAACCTCACTAGGCCTGAGCTTACAAAGAGGGCAATCACGAATCAAGTGATCTTGTGCATGACAAACAAAGCAAGCATTTGGGAGATTAAGGTACCTAACCTTCTACATGTTAACTCCATTAGGACTAAACATATACAAAGGGAGGAGGCTTCTGCTTTAGATCCACCCACACACACACCCATGGATTTTGCCAAAATAATTTTGACAACCATTTGGCGCAAGGACTTTACTAAAATGGCGCAAGTTAGCACGCAAGGCTGGGAACTCTCACTAGATTGAATAATTGATTTGGCCATGAACATCAAGGTTAAAATCCACCCGCCACAACTAAACACAAGCAAGGCTACCAACAATGTTCCAAGTTTCAAACTGTAACACATGATGAGCTACATCATTAGAGTTAAATAAAAACAAACATACTTTGACCCTGGACCTTAATAAGAGTTTAAGGATATCCCCGTGACCTCCCAATTCATCATGCACTAGCAATTAAATGCTTCTTCATGCAACATCCTATGCAAAAAGAAGAACAACTCCCTTGGACTCTAAATGCATTTGCTCCTCAAAATACTCCTTGTTGTTTCCAAGGAAAATGTTAAAATCCTTGGGATCGTGTGAATGCTTAGAACCATTGTTAGTCGAAGGATGTGAGGGGCTCTTAGTCTCGTCACCCTATCACCTCATTATAGGTGGTTATGACTGCTCCAAGGAAACACGGTTACTGTTTCTCAAGTCTACGCCCACACCCACAATGGATAATGCAAAATCCTTAGGCAAAGAAACCAACCCAAGATCAATCGGGGTGGGGTTCACACCCTCAATACATAAAAGCACATCGCTAACATCAATCTAGCTACATTATTTGCATCTTGACTCAAATGTTCTACTACTTTCATCCATGGTGATCACTTTCATCTTTGAAGGAAGAGAGGGTCACTCCTCTTTTGGCTTCGACAAACTTGAAACCCCAAAACCCATGAACTTTTCATTTAGAGATCTAACCACTACTCACACATAACCCTCATTGTTAGAAACATCGAGGACAATATATTCCGAAGGTGAGTGCTCTCGAGAATGGCCATGGCTTTGATATACATTAACTTTGCCTTAAAAAACAACCCAAGATCATCCCCTAAAAAAGGCATGCTCTCCCACTCTAAGCAATCCAATTGAGAAAAAAAAACCCATTATTCGTACACTTCTATTCTTCTAGATCTACACCTTTTCCTGCCCTTGCAAACACTTCTACTGCCACTAGAATTGCACCTAAGCTTGAACCAATGGGGTTACTAGTGCCCAATAGAGAACCCACGATAATACCTATGCCTAAACTTGTACCTGTGGCGATATCGTCCATGCTAGTGCCATGTTCAATCTTCCACGTGTCAGTATGATGCCTAAATTCTTCATTCCTACTGCCATTCACAATCCAGTTGTACTAGTGTCCTTGCCTATACCCTCATCTCCAGCGTGCACATCCATACCATTTCTAACCCTTGCATGTGCATCCGTACCTCCAATCACCATACTCGTGCTCTCCTTACACATCTCTTCTTCCCCAATATTAACGTTTAATTTACCAAAACCCTTATTTCTTTTAAAGATTGAATCCCAAAACTAAACTAAAAAACTAAGTGAATGTTATTTTCATATAAATAGTTAGTTCGTTAAATACTTTAATTCCAATTTAAACAAACTATTTCAAAATATATATATATATAATATTTTAATTAAAATAAAAATTTCAATTCAAATTTATATAATACTTTAATTCCAATTTAAACAAACTATTTCATATTATATATATATATATATATATAATATTTTAATTAAAATAAAAATTTCAATTCAAATTTATATAAGCTCCGTAATTTTTTTCCTTCACCTATAATATAATATAATATAATATATATATATATATATAGGGGGTAGTCCGAGGACTTGCGATAAAAATGAGAAGTATGCGCTGAGTCTATCTCACACATATATAAAAAAAAAAAAAGATTATCATGTGTATTAGACTCTGGTGTAAAGTTTAAACTTGTTCGTCCGTATATTGCAAAGCGCTACACACAACTCTCTTGGTTTACTCTCTTGGTTTGTTCTAGGTTTATTGAGGGGGCAAAAGCATGGCGGGCGGGAATTTCATGCACAGGGTACTCTCCTACATTGTGAACGAACTCGTTGTGGATCGCCTCGCCAACAGGTATGTAGTTGCTCTACTCAATGAATCCAGATGATATTTCCTTTTTTCTATCAAATATTGCAAACATCTCCCAACCCTCGGATGTGGGAACTTGTAACGCCTGCACTGCAGTTAATTATTTACAAACAAGACATGAAGCCCTATTAACATTTCTTTACTTAATTCAATTTCCTTGTAACCTTATTGTAGACCGTAGTTTATTCTGGTGGATTATTTTTGTTTCTAAATTCCCAGAAACTCCCTTTCACACCAAAATAGTTGAAGAATACTTGCAGTTACGTGGATGACAAAATCGCACACGTCTCTCTATACATATACATATATGTATGTATCAAACACAAGGTGGGATAGGGATAGATAAATCTTAGGAATACACAAGTCAATTTGATTTCCAATACGATGTATTAATTACACTCAAATGTTTAGTTTAAGAACTTAGTAATTGTTGATTACTCTTCGAGAGTAATCTCTGTTAAAATCAAAGACCGGTCATTTTCTGGGTACAAGCTATGTGGATTAATGGATACCGATATAGTTGAGGTGAATTAATACGAACAAAATTTAGGTAACTAATAGCAACTAGATGGCCCAAAACACAAATGATTAAAAAAATGATCGGGTGCGTCATGCGCCAAGAGTTTGCAACAGGCAGTGACCTTATCATCAGCAAGGGAAAACTTATTTAGCAGTTGGTATGTCATAAACTATTTAATAGCACAACCTTAATTACAAATGGCGCTAGAATTATGCATATAGTGAGGATATGAGTGAATAATGGTTTGGAGAGAGTTTAGTACTTTTTGTCAGGAATTAAATAAGATCTCCGATTTATTTTTAGAATCACCATGTAAACATCATTGTTAAACATCATTGTTTTGGTAAAATTTTTCAAATTTTCATCATTAAAAGATATAATAGAAAACTATGTTGCATTGGTTTTCGGGATGAGGGAACGGCAGGGACGGGGGACGCGTCCCCGGAACGACTAGAGCACTCTCCCAAAATTTTCAGGGAATGACAATTTTATATACACACAAAATTTAAATTTTAGAGTTCACCATAAACATTTGTAGTTGTTTCAAGCATGTAAGCATAACAAGCTATACTATATAGTATTATGCACATCCCTTACACTTGTCAATTCTGAAAAAGCTCAAGCAATTTAAATAAGGGCCGAGTGACATTCCATTATTGGCTGCTAGACATGAGCAAAATGCAGTTTAGCGTTAGGAAACTTAAGTGAAAATTGTCTCTATAACAACTTTTCTTCCTCTTATTTCTTGTTAATGATGATTATGTTAAAACATAAAAGGCATTCCCTTCTCAATAGGTTTTGCAGATTTTTACAATTGTGTTTAAAACCACTATAAAACACTTTGGTTCTGTAAAGAGATTAGATTCATATTTCAGATTAAGAAGGTGATTGAATAAGAATTTATTCAAACATTTAGTACCCAATCCAAGTCACTACTATCTAATTGTTTTCACAACGTTTGAAGTTGGGATGGTGGAAGCACTAGACTTGAATGACTCTTGGAAAACCATGTACAACACGTAAAAGCTAAAATGACCAGGAAAATGAAAAGAACAAGAGTAGTAACCACAAGGATCAACCCTTTGAAATGTTGCATTTCTTGTTTTTTTGACATGAAAGCTTTGTTTGTTGTAATGTTGTTGCTGAAAATGTTGATGTTTTGGTAGCTACAGGAGGTATTAACCTCCACGTGTAACCTTTCACTTAGAATAGAATATTTCGGAAGCAAGTGAACCATTAAACAGATGTGTGGAAACCCTAGAAGACAAGTCGACTAGCAGAATAAATAATATTAGAATATTATCTTCCAGAAATACAAGTTGGTTCCACAGGAAAAAGATAAACATAAAATATAATTACCAGAAAGCTAGGTCGGCCCAGCCGGAAAAGTCATTGGACAGTTTAATATAAACAGAGGACGTTTTAGCTCATTTGGACACCCAGTTAGTGCGCAAGTCTTGTGGAGAGCTGCAATTGTAGCTGGAAGGAGGAATAAGGGCGCATGGTCATCTCTTGGTCTTGGTCTCTCTCTTGGTGATTTTCTTGGTGATACTCTTGGTGATACTCTTGGTGATATTTTTGCTAAGTATGGCGCAAGTTTGAGAGAGAGAGTAGTGCAGCTGCTGCAGTTGTGTATGGTACTTGTTCTGTGGATATGGAGACTCTCTCTCTTGTGCGTTACCCTTGGAGAAGGAGCGCTCTACTTATCTTGAGTTGTTGCTGCAGTTAGCAGCTAGGGTTTATCTACTGGTTCTAAAGTAGGCTTGCCGAAATTATTCTAAGTAAAGGTCAGTGTGCTCGGGGGTGGCATATGTGAATGCCTATGGTTGGGTGACAATGATGTGACATTGTCTATGGTTAAACGAGCATACCAAAATTTCAACATGGTATCAGAGCTGGTTTCCTTTGTAACAGTCTAACCGTTGGAAGGAAGATCCTCAGTTTCCTCCATTGCCAAGCTCGTTGAGCACTTATTGAACTCACTAAGAAGGTCGCCTAAGTAGTGCGCATCTCTTCCCCGGATTAGATCTGCAAATTTCTAAAGTTGTGAAATTAGGGTTTCTTCATAAAACCTTAGGTGTGCAGTGCCAGTTCCTTCGTGCCAGTTGCTCCGTGCCAATTGCAACACCAGTTATAGTGCCAGTTGCAGCACCAGTTGCAGTACCAGTTGCAGTGAAAGTTTTTGTGAAGTGTTGGGACTAATTTTTGGTTGTCCTAGTGCGCCTTGCCCTAACGCATCTCCAACTACCTTTAGATTACAAGTTGGAGCACCTTTGAAGTTTTAAGGTTTGTCATTTGCTTGCCGTTGCTGTCGGATGGTGCCACTACCTGCCGATGCTGTCAGAGATATGTACTTAGATATATTTAAATTGTATCAATATTTTGAGTGTGATTGCAGGAGAAGGGATCTCTTGTCCAAGCAACAATCGTAGATCCAAAGGGATCTCAGATCCAACACATTTAGAGGAACAACACACTCCAGGTTTGATTGTTTTCATATTCCTCTAGTTGTTATGGCATTATTGTGACCTTATGAACATGTAGTTGTATTTTGATCTATTGAAGTTATGATTATCATACTAACCTTTGTTCAAAGTTAAAGTTAGAAACTAACTTTAGTCAAAGTATTAGATTGATTAAGGTTGAGAGTTTAGAGTTTATTTGCACTATATTCTCTAACTTCGATTTCTGTCTAGAAAGCATATTGTCTTAAGTACAAGGGACATGTTGAGGAGAATACTTGTCATCTTGAGTGAAGGAGACTCGGAAGAAAATCAACAACACTCGTTCTTGAAGATAAGACTCCAGGTCACAGGTGATAACTCTGAGAGAAGCTATAGTGAAGACTCCAGGAAACAGCATATTAGATGGTCTCTAGTTTGAGACATGAAGCAGGCTATCCAGATAAGAAGTTGTATACACGACCGTATACATCCATGTACCAAAGAAGAAGAAGACGAAGAAGGGTACTTTTGCGAGATACATAGTATCTCATATGGAGATTGATTGTAAGGAGCAGAAGGCTCCAAAGATGACCGAACAAATCCCTCTAGTGTAGCTGATCACACTTTAGATAATTAGGAAGAGTTAGTAGAGCGAGAAGGGCCTACCCATAATCGTTGCAGTAACCAAGAAGAGACCAGCGTGGTCCCATGAAACTTTGCAGGAGGCAACATTGATGAGCCATATCATGAGGAGCATATGGCTCCGAAGATTATACAGACTCAGAGGGAGTCAAGCTTCAGAGGGAGAATGGAGACTCACAGACTTTCAGATTCAGATGGAAGAGAGATATGTCTTTCAGAATTGACAAACAAATGCCATGGGTTGAGAAGGCTAGATTGAAGCTTTAGAGGCTTCAAGGAGATATGAGATCTTATGGGAAGATTCCCTTGCTTCAGTAGACTTTGCTGCATTGATCGAGGAGGAAGCCAGTCAGAAGGACTGGGATACATATCTTTTCCTTGGTTCCGAGACTAGAAGGGAAGTAAGTGGTGACTTCCAAGTTGATCTACAAGATCAAGCATGTTGCAAATAAATAGCCTAGAGATGTACAAAGGCTGATTTGTGTCCAGAGGATTCTCCCAGCAAGAGGGAGAAGACTATGACGAGACACTCGCTCCAGAAGTCAGAAGAAGTATACATAGAGCAACCATAAGATAGATAAGAAGGAGTCTCATGTCCGCAGATTGAAGAAGACTTTGCACGGGCCTAAGCAGACACCCAGGGCATGATATGCCAAATCAGACAATTTCCTGATGAGCTTGGGCTTTACCAAGAATATGTGGCAGCATGTTCAACTTATGGCGAAGCAATGTGGCTTCAGACGCTGATTACATGATTGTTTGATCTCAAGTTGGAGGCGACCTGTATCTTTTGTGACACCTAGAGTTGCATGAAGTCGTCAGAGAACCCCGTGGTCTATACCAGGTCGAAGCATATCGAGATCAGATATTACTATATCAGTGAAATGATGCAAAAGGGAGCAGTGAGGCTCCAGTTTCGTGACTACAGAGGATCAGGTTGCAGACGAGTTTACCAAGCTGTTGTCGAGGATGAAATTTGAGTACTTTAGGGACAAGCTTGGCGTGGTTCCTCTTCAGAGGGAGTGTTCTCATCCAGCATGAAAAAGGGCTGGCACTGAGACAGCTGGAACTCATCCAGCATGAAAAAGGGTTGGCATTGAGTGTTCTCATCCAACATGAAAAAGGGCTGGCACTGAGATAGTGGAACTCATCTAGCATGAAAAAGGGATGGCACTGAGTGTTCTCATCCAGCATGAAAAAGGGATGGCACTGAGTGTTCTCATCCAGCATGAAAAAGGGTTGGCACTGAGACATGTGGAATTCATCCAGCATGAAAAAGGGCTGGCACTGAGTGTTCTCATCCAGCATGAAAAATCGCTGGCACCGAGATAGGTGGAAC
>ML786611.1:716311-728957 GCA_009831015.1 Picea engelmannii
ATGCAAACCCTAGTTGTAACACCTTCCTTCAAGAGAAACACCATAAATGCCAAAAATCTCTTCCTTCAACAAGTGCGCATCACTTAGTTCAGCCAAAAACCCCAATAGGACGCTAAAAATCAGACCTCACTATGAGTGAGTGAAAATTGATGATAAAAATGAGAGTCAAAACCCTCAATATATAGTGTATCAATGACCTAGCTTTACTTTTTAGGTCATAAAAAGACCAACAAGGCCATAATGTCAAAATCATACTGTTTTTACATTAAATGCTAAGTAAAAGCCCTAATCAAGCAAAAGGTGAGACGTCAAGCCCCTTTGAGGGAGACGTTAGCCCTTTCTAGGGCCAGTGCAGCATCCAGAAGCAAAATGTTAGCCCTCCTTGGGCTCTTCCAAACTGCCACACGTGCCAACCACCCTGTCCATCTGCCATATGCTCATGATGACGTCATAAGCCTCCTGGTGACGTCCTGGGTCATATGGAGCCAATGTTCCACTGCAAGTGGGTCAACCCCCTTAGGTCCAACTCAGCCAGAGTGCCCCTGATGGAACGTCCTCTTCTTCTCCGGTGCAAAGGCCCTGATCCATCTCCATCCTGTCTTTGCCCCCTGATGGGTCTCAACATCCATCGGGTGGGCTCTTCAACCCCATGAAGGTCCGAACTGGTCATCTCCCCATGTGTACCGGTCCAAATGGTACCTGTTCGTTGGGCATGGTCCTGCACATAAAAAGCTACGCCCTCCATGGGCTCATCAGTCACAGGGATCATAGCAATGTCAATCACATCTCATCATCAATATTATTAAACATATGCATAAAACCCCTAATACATCAATCAATAGCTTAAAGACATTACAAAAAACTGCAATACAAGATTGGGGAAAAGGACAAGGCGTTCTATTGGGCCAGTGTCCACAAGAAAAGGAAAGTTTCCAGGAAGATCTCATCCAAGCCATGTAAGTGAGGTGATGTGGCTAGGGGATGTCCAAACATGTGGGTGCAGTGAGGGCTAAGGATGCATAAATGTTACCTGTGGGTGCCTTTGTAGAGAGCGAGCTGTACCTGTCATGGATGCATTTTTTCCAAGCCCATTCTTGCTTTTCTTCTTCTTTTTCTTTTTATTCAAGAACTAACCAAGGGACATTGCCTTGGCATGGTGAGCAGAGCTGACAGTGTTACCCACAAGTACTTTTACAGAGATGAGAAGGCTGGCTCGTGATGAGACCCCCTTTCCCTTGGCCATGCAACCAAAGGTCACTGCCCTCGCGTGGTAACTAGATGGTGGCAATGTCATACTGCTAGGTACCCATGGACCTAATAGGCTGGCTTGTGATGAGACCCCCTATCCTTTGACTAGGTCTTGTTTTGTTATTTTCTGGGTCCCTCTTGTTTCTTGCCGAGAGGCTTTTTACTGCCTTCTCGGGGATCCCTGGGCGAAGCATCTCAAGGTTTTATTTCTAGGCTTTTGTCTTTTACCAGCTGCTTTTACCTTCTGGGCCTTTAGCCCTTTCTTCCCATGAGATAAGATGCAACCCTGCAAATAGGTCAACCCAATGCCCGAACAAGGGGAATGGGATAAATGAGCGGGAGATAAGATGAAACAGTGGTGCTATGATGGGAGAGGACGATGGCTTTTTAGAAATTTCCTAGTGGCAAACCAGAACCTATGAGCACAGGCTTGCTAGGGCACCCTGTTATTTCCCCCAAGCATGGTCAAGTGGGCAAATGTAAGATCCAAGCAGTTGTTAGAGATAAAAGGAATCAAATGCATATATTTAAAGGTTTTAATGATAAAAAATGACACATACCATGATACCTGGACCAATTACCTCATGGAGCAAGAACATCTTTTGATACAAGACCAAGCCGATGGTGAGGGATGCTGCTGCTGCTGACAAGATGAAGCTGATGGAAGAAGAAAAGGATGGGCCCTCAAGGGCCATGCTCAAGTCAATCCTGCTCTCGGTACTCCATGTCTAGGACCTGTGGGCCTCGAGACATGATCTCCTAGTTATCCCTAAAAAGCGGGGATAACAGGTCCCTCTAGGATTTTTTAATTGTTTTAATAAAATGTAACATTTCCTGTAAAACGAGATTTTACCTTGTAAATTCATGTAATAGTTAAAGAAGTGGTACTAGGAGGTGTTATACACCTTGGGGGGTATTTTTTTCTAACCCAAAATACCCCTTTTACCCATGTACCCTCTTTTCGAGAGAAATAATTGACTTTTTCTCATAAAAAATCAATTATTTCCTCAAAAAGGTGAATAAAGTCATTTCCTATTTTTAAGGAAACATGCCAAGGACATGCTTTGACTTGTCTCCAGTTTAACTCACCATCTCTGCTAATTAGTGGCACGTAGGAGTGAGTTGTGTTTGAGTTAAGTGTTGAGTTCACTTGACTTGGTGGAGTTTCCAAGAGGAGGTGCACCCTCCCTCTTGAGAGGTGGTGCACTCTCCTTGAGGGCACCAATCCCAAGGAGAGATGCGCCTACTTCTTGAGAGGTGGCGCCTTCTCTTTCACCTATCTCTTGACTTGCGGCAAGTTAGCTCTAGTTTGATGAGATGTGGCAGCAATTTGTCCTCACATTTGTCTCATTCACTTTGGGATGTGTGCCCCTCTTTGTATTTAAACATGTCTCCTCTCCCTCATTTGGTTAATGATGAGAGTGTGGGCTGAGCTTGCTATTGTACTGTTATTGTAATACTTTTGTTGGAATAAAGAAAGGCTTTGGAGGTCAAGAAGGTGGTGTGCTTCATTTGTGTGGATGTTGGATGTCTTGTGCTTATTATATGAGGTAATCTTAGCTTAGTTTCTTGCATGTAATTTTGTTAATTTGGCCTTTGAAGGGGTGTTGTCGCCCAGTAGGATAGGATCTGTTAAGTTAGTTTACTTCTTAGATCTTTTTGCTTTTCTATACTAGAGATATTAGATTTGCATGTGCATTTCAATTAATTATCATGCTATCCAAGTCTCTTTTGTAGGAAACACCATATTTAACAAGTTTCTGAAGTTTTACAAGTCCTCATGCTTGGAGAGGTGGCTGGACTAGCCTAGCACAACCTTCCACGAACTCCAAGCCTCTTAGGAACGTAGTCCCTCAGCATTTCACCGGAAGACCCCATAGCCCAAGGATTTCGCATATCAAGCTTCTCTCTCTCTCTCTCTCTTTCAAAAAATTAAACATTTTATGGTTACTTTCTTATGCATGCGAGTAGATCTAAGTTTTAAAGTTAGATTATAATTAGATCTTTACTTATGCATGCATGTGTGCATAGATCTATACTTTGCATTTAAAGTTTTTATCATTCAAAGTAGATCTAGCATAAGAGATTTCTTCTTTAGCAAGTTCTGTAGCTAGATCTTAAAAAGCTAAAAGGTAGATTTTTTTTTAGAGCTTTAATTTACATATTTGGAAAATCTTGGTGTCTATTTGTTTGCTGTTCCAAACAGCAAACAAAAGCCACTAAGAAAGTTGTCTTTTTGCTTGCTTTATTGGTCATTGTTTGCTAACTTTTGCCTAACTTTCACTTGGTAATTTTTGGCTTAGGACTAACACTTTTTGCAGGCTATCCCAAAAGCATTTTAGGCATCTTTCCATCAAAATAGTTTGCCGTTTTTGCAGATTTTATGAACAGCTAAGAGGAAGTGTTGCCCAAATTTTGTGGATCCGGAGCATCTGGGACCCCCCTAAAGCACCTAATCTTCTTTCTAATCTCATTCTTCTTTCAATTTGTAAGTTTGATTGGCCCTTGGATTATAAAATGCCATCAAACATTCTTCTAAAACATTGTAACTTGAAAGAACTAGTGGGATAACCTACTAGCCCTCCCATCCCCCCTACCCCCTGGGGAACTGTCTCATTTTTGCATTCATTTTGCACTTGTCCAATTTTTGCTAACTAAACAAGTTAAAATCAATCTATAATGAACCAAGATAAACACAACAAAACATTTATTTTCCGTTTTAGTTAGTTTTCTTTTTTTTGTCAGTTATTTCAGTTATTTCAATTTTTGCAAAGCAACGAACCTTCCCCGTCAAGGTCCTATTATGCATTCAGCCTCGCAATCATAGCTTGATCTTGGCATGATTCAAGAAGGAACTTGATTTGTGTGGAGTAGTCTAATTAGGGAAAACCTTTTGTCATTATTGCTCAATATAGGATAATATCAACAAATTGCTTGTGATTTCAGGGGGATACTCATTGAGATTCGTTCTCTCCCCGTTGGAAGTCCTTGCAGTCTTGCTTGTACCCATTTGAGTGATAATAGTTTCAAGGAAACACATAATTGCTTAGATCTTTCATTTTCTCGCTTACAATCTCCTGCAATTGTGAGTGGATTTGCACTATCGATCTGCCTCACTTAATTAACATAAATCTAAGTGAAACCCCTTAACTAATAAAATTCATCAAGAGCAATTGAATACATTTATCTTGCAACAATACACACTTTCCTTTTTTGGCACTGGTCTCTAAATGATATTATCATTTGCTTTGAAGTACTTTATTTGCTTATTATCATTCATATAAGCAATCTTTTGGATGTGTAATTATATGCTGCTAGAATAATGTTTCTTGCTTTTGTTTCATTTAACTCCTAGATTAATTGTAGTTAGCGTAGTCAACCTTATATTATTTTATTAGGGACTGCCCCCCTTGGCTTCGCTAGGAGTTAACCCAGAAGGAGGAGTCGAGTTATTAGGTGACAACAACCCGACTCGAGACTCGCCCCCAAGGCTGCACCCAATGGATTGAAAATTTCTTCCACGTGACTCGAGGTGTGGATTAGGCGGTGACAAGTGGTACGCTCCATTAATTATTCATTATTCCTTAGTAAGAGAGATAAAGGTGGGTTGCTCTAGATTCATCCATTTGGTGTGCTCTAAATCATATTTTTTCTTCATTGCCAAGTGTGAAAATGGTCCACAAATGCCACTTGTCATTTCCCTAGCTAGAGCGCTTTCCAAGCTAGATCATTTGACCACTTCATCTTGTATAAAATATTAATAAATCCCTTGAGAGGCCGAGCACTATCCCCTATATGGTGATGACTTGTTGATATATGTGCAAGGTGGACTTAAAACATTTATTAGTCTCCTCCAAACTAGGATGACTTTAAAGGTAGGCATCCATATAATAGCTATGAAATATTATAAAATGTGACAAACAAACTTGTTTGACAATTATAAGAATATCCAATTTAAGTAGGATATAATAAGGTAATCCATTTAGGATGAAATGATATTATATTGAGTAAAAATGTATAAGAATGAGATGATTGAGTACAATGACAATGAGGGCCATATATACCCACGCAGGGGGTGCCCTTTCATTAATAGACACGTCTTTTCATTATGGTGTATTAATTATTATTATTTAATGATTGTTTATTTATATCTATATATTTATGTTTGTTACATAAAACCTCCTTCAATGAAAGGTGCTCTTCCTAGAATGTTCCTTTGACCTTTGAAGAAGAGGTTTTGATGGCACGTGTCATCATCCCATGTAGGGCGTCCTCCTAGAAACCCAAATCATGCTTTATAAAGTACTTCAATGTCCACAAGATGACAAGTCATGCCTCAAAATGTGCAAATATGCCTTGGGGAATATAAAATGACCCCTTCAATGGTGAAAGACACATTAAAACATGCAAATTGCCTCCAAATATGTGGAAAATTTATCCCAAAGGTTATATATGCATCAAAACAATGTTGTAAATATCGTTGATATATCATATTTATCGCCAAGATAAAACACACGTCGATATATCGTATTGAATTTATCGCGAGAAATTCGATATATTGAATGTGTTATGACTCTAGAGACATTCAATGTATCACGATATATTAGGAAAAAATGGCGAGTTAAAGGAATATGTTGGCCAACTGCTTTAATTCACAGAAAAGTGCGCCAGATTTGGGTTTTAAGGCCACAGGTGGGGTCTTTTCTTTTTATTATTTGGTTACTAGAGTGTGAGAGAGCTAGAGAGGTGTGAGAGAACATTATGCATCTGTCCAAAAAGGAGAAAGCCAAGGATTATTTCCATTAGTGGAGAGATCGTGGAGTGGGAATTCAAACCATCAAGATTTCCAGGTATGTATAAAACGTTTTTATTTCATTTGTTTGTTTTTCTAGACTTAGGCTAGGGTTTGAAATGTGCCTCAATGTTCATATAGGTTAGGTACCCAGTGCCTTAATGACTTGGTATATGTTTACTACAATCTAAGGATGTGGGTGAAGCAACTTGACAAAGAACCTGACATAGAGGCCATTTCATTGGATGACATTGACACCACTAGTCAGTGGAGGGTGGAGATGGAGGAGGCACTTGAGTGGTTGGAGGAGGAGGAGCATGCAGATGATTTGGGGGAGGAGGAGGAGGAGGAGGATGTTCCACTTCCAGTGGATACAAAGATTGAGGAGGAGATTGATCTTCCGGTGCAGCCAATGCCGCCACCACCTCCATGGAGAGTCAGACTTGTAGTTGGACTTGGGTCTATTGGGACCTCGTCCCCATCACCATCCACCTCAGTTAGACCATCTGGAGCAACTGGAGCTTCCACTCCAAGCTCATCCCGAGTACCTCCATGACCACCTATTGCTTCCAGAGGAAGAGTGGTGCCCTTTACCTGTAAAAGGGTTAGAGGGAATCGATGATGATTTGGATTCCCATGATCTATCATTTTCATTTTATTATGTAGTATGTACTATTTAGTATCTAGATGCCTCATGATGATTCATCTCATGAGATACATTTATTTTGATCATTTGATGTGATTTTGTATCATCCTGTCAGGAACATGTTTCAGAATTTTCAGTTTAGTAACAATATGTGACCACTTGACATCTTATTTATTAGTTGTATTTTCATATTTATGTAGCAATGTGTCTATTTGATGTTGTTGTTTCTTTAGATATTTAAAAAATTGAAAACAAAATGAGTATATTTGTATTTTTTTGAGGTCTTGCAACATTTTCCGAGATATTCCTATATTTTCCACCGATGTCACCGAAAAATAACATTCTGGACCCTCGCCGATACTTTCCCCGAGACGAAATTTACAGCTTTGCATCAAAAGACATAGTAACACTGCCACATAAGCCAACAATCCTCCAAATAGATGAAAGTACCTTGATCTAGCCAAGTGTGATGAACAAAGTAGTTCCTAGGCAAATAGAAACAAAGCAAATGACCTTCAAATCAATGTCTACTCCAAAGGATTCACCTCCTCATCAATGTACCGCTGAGAAGAATGCCTCCAAAAATGAAAAATTGAACCATGCATTTCACAAGCGGTAACATGGTAATTCTGTCACCATTCACAACTGCCACGGTAAAGCTATATGATGGATTTGTAGGGCTTACTAGTCAAACTCCGCTCAGTTCCCAAAATGATCAGTTTGGAAAGGTGGGTGAGTCAAACTCATTGACAGAAACTATGACTTACCGATAACGAGTTTCACTCCTGAGCACTTGTGGGTCAAAATTTTGACCTGCAACTACTTTTGAAGTTTTTCAGAGCTTGACGAGTTTTGAGTTGTGAGCCTGTTGAAAAATTTGGTCTGCCCCTTTATAAAAGTCATACAGAAAAAAAAACTCCATTTTGCTCATTTTTTTTCAGGGTTTTTGCTAGTTCTCCAAAATAAAATCACATCACGTTCAACATACATAGCTAGGGGTTTCTAAGTTAAGTAAAGGCAAAGGAAGAATGTTTGGGCATCCAAATCACCAAGCTTGAAGTGTGCAGGGTAAGTAAAATGCAACTTTTGTGTGGAAGAATTATCGTGGGGCTTAAACTGTTTTAAGTTCCACCTTGCTAGAATAATTGGCCATTATGCAACAGCCTGCCCAAGAACCATTCAGGATGTTAGACACCAAGCAAACATGGCCTTAAATGCCTACAATGAGGCTAAAAGAAAGTAGGCCAAAATAGCAGCTGAAATTGTAGTGGCAGCCTTGGGGTGGTTATCTTCAAATACACTCTTTGTAAAAATCTTAAATTCCGTGCACAACCGCATGCACAAGCGGGTGCATTGTAATGTTCCTGAATGTGAATCAGCACACTACTATTGCAAAATACAGATTTGAACTGAAATTAGTAATTACAATAAGAAATATGATAGGGGTGTAGCTCAAATTGAAATAACAAAACTCAAAGATAAGAATAAAGGAGCAGGCACATCTGTACATCCAAGAGTAGATTGCAACTGCAAATCGGAAATATTGAGTAAGACTTCTTCACAATGTTCTCAAAAGAGTCATGATTTGATTGATTGGTAGATAATTAAATCACCTTTATGAGGTAAATTGGCTGTTATTGAGATAATTAATTCTAAACACATTGATTATCTATCCAAGGCATTATTTAACATAGGTGGCCTTCTACAAAATATCAAAAGACTAAAGATTAGTATTAAACTGTGAGCTTACATACAAAATTGCTTATGTAAATAAATTTATTTGCATAATGAAAAATGTTGTCTAGGTACACATGCCCTGCCTCTGGGAAAGCTTTGTCCCCCAAGCTTGAAGTCCAAAGATCAGCTCACTCATGTGACTTTTTCTTCCTGTGCTCTTTTGGCCATTGCTTGAATATGATAATATGCACACACTCAAATGAATAGAATCTTTGAGAACAGTCTTTTTTAATGAACCGAATTCATTCATTCATTGTACTCTGTTGAAGATGATTCATAGTGTCTTAAGGGTCCAAGTATGGCACAACCAAGGATGCCAAAGTGGGAGCGAGAGTGCCATTTCCCAAAAATCCTTTGGAGCAAAGTGTCTCAGGATTGTTTTTCATATTGTATATATTTTTATATATTATAATGCATATATTAAAAAAAATGCAGAATGGTAAGTTAGTTGCAGAAAATATGAAAACATGCATATTTGTAGAGATGTCATCCATAGTAGATTAATGCTTAATCATCTGAGCATCAAATATCTAGCAGTTACAAACTTACAAATTTTTAATCCATAATGATATAATAGGAAGTAGACCATATAATTTATTGAATGAAATAGGCTATCTGCCAATATGACCAAAGGTTTGTTTCTCCCACTCTTGCCTTTTCCCAACCAACACCATGATAATAAAAGACATAAGCATAAATTATATGAAGAACGACATTTTCTTCAAGTCTTAGATGAAAAAGATGCAATAGAACGAGGGAGAAGAAGGATTGGAAAAGATTAGGAGAGGAGAACAAATTCACAGACTAATGACACAGAAATAAAAAAAAACAACAAATGTAATGTCCCTTTCCAAATAGGAGCTCCAGAGAGGAGGCTTAATGGTCTAAACCGCCCCGTTAGACTATAGCCAGGGCCAGAAAGGGGTAAAAAGGGTCACTAGAGGTCACTTCAGTCACCGGTGTTATATTCGGAAAGTGACATTGAGCTAAAAGGGGTAAAAAGCGCTTTTAAGTCAGTATGAGCTAAAAATAGAAGTCAACAGTGAATTAGGGTTTCAGCAGTGATTTAGGGTTTTGGAAGTCAACAGTGAATTAGGGTTTCAACAATGATTTAGGGTTTTGGAAAGCTATAAAGGAAGGGTCAGCGACCTAATTCATTATTATGCAGATTATGACTTGTCATTGAGGAGAAGAGGCGCATCTCAGGAGAGATAGTTCAGTGGATTCCAGGAGGAAGACACTAGTTGGCTGATTTCGGTGTTGAGAGACACACCCTAGTCACCGGGAAGATCATTTAGGTCTTCCATCATTCTTCAACAGTAGTTACAGAGTGTTCAACAGAAAGGGCGCATTCATCCAGAGTGAGGGCGCAACTTCTGAGAGGGTTTTTAGTCGACTTATCCCATCCAGGGAGAATTCCGAGATTTCCCTCCTGTTATCCCCGATTTCTAGGGATAACTAGGAGATCATGTCTCGAGGCCCAAAGGTCTTAGACATGGAGTTCCGAGAGCAGGATTGACCTAAGCATGGCCCTGGAGGGCCCATCCTTTTCTTCTTTCGTCAGATTCGTCTTGTCAGCAGCAACAACATCCATCACCATCGGCTTGGTCTTGTATCGGAGAAGGCTCTTGCTCCATGAGGTAATTGGTCCAGGTATCATGGTATGTGTCACTTTTGATCATTATAACCTTTGGATATATGCATCTGACTCCTTTTATCTCTGATGATTGCTTGGATTTTACATTAACCCACTTGACCATGATTGGGGGGATTGACAGGGTGTCCTAGCAAGCCTATACCCATGGGTTTTGGTTTGCCACCAGGGGGATTTCTGAAGAGCCATCGTCCGCTCCCATCATACCACCACTTTTCCATCTTATCTCCCGCTCATCTGTCCCATTCCTCTTGTCCAGGCATTAGGATGATTTGTTTGTGGGGTTGCACCTTATCTCATGGGAAGAAGGGGCTAAAGGCCCAGAAGGTAAAAGCAGCTAGTAAAAGATAAAAGCCTAGAAATAAAACCTCGAGATGCTTCGCCCAGGGATCCCCGAGGAGGCAATAAAAGGCCTCCCAACAAGAAACAAGAGGGACCCAAAAAAAATAAAATAACAAACAAGACCTAGTCAAGAGGATAGGGGGTCTCATCATGAGCCAGCCTATTATGTTCATGGGTACCTAACAACATGACATTGCCACCATCTGGTTACCACGCCAGGGCAGTGACCTTTGGTTGCATGGCCAAGGGAAAGGGGCTCTCATCACGAGCCAGCCTTATCATCTTTGTGAAAGTACTTGTGGGTAACACTGTCAACTCTGGTCACCACGCCAAGGCAGTGTCCTCTGGTTAGCCCTTGAATAAAAAGAAAATGAAGAAGAAAAAGAAAATAAAGAAAAGAATAAAGGCAAGAAAGGGCTTGGAAAAATTTGCATCCATGACGGGTACAACTCGTCTTCTACAAAGGCACCCACAGGTAATATCATGCATCCCTGGCTCTCACTCTACCTGTATGTCTGGACATCCTTTAGCCACATCACCTCATTTACATGGCCTGGATGAAACCCCTTGGAAACTTTCTTTTCCTTATGGATACTAGCCCAATAGGTTGTCTTGTCCTTTTTCTCAACCTTGTATTATAGGTTTTTGTAACGTCTTTGAGCTATTGAATGATATATCAGGGTTTTTATGCATATGTTTGATAATATTAATGATGAAATGTGATTAACATTGCTATGATCCCTGTGACTAATGAGCCCATGGAGGGCGTAGTTTTTGATGTGCAGGACCATGCCCGACGGACAGGTACCATTTGGATCGGTACACATGGGGAGATGATTAGTTCGGACCTCCATGGGGCTGAAGAGCCCATCAGATGGTTGCTAAGACCTCGTCAGAGGGGCAGAGACAGGACAGTGTTTGACCGATGTTTTGCATCGGAGAAGAAGAGGATGTTTCACCAGAGGCACTTTGGCAGAGCCTGGCCTAGGGGGAATGACCCCTTTTCAGTGGAACATTGGCCTTGGAAGGCTCAGAGCGTCCCCATCCTTGCCATGACGTCATCCAGCTTCATGGTCATTCTTGGAGGCACACTGGGCAGCAGTGGCACGTGTGGCATGTTGGAGAGGCCCCTGGGGGGTCAACGTTTTGCTCTTGGATGCCTCATCTGCCCTAAAAGGGGCTAGCGCCTCCCTTGAAGGGGCTTTTACCTTTATTACAGCTTAGTTAGGGTTTTAATTTGACATTTTAATGTAAAAACAGTATGATTTTGGTTTAAAGCCTTGTCGACTAATTTTTATGACCTAAAATTAATTAAAGGTCATTGATACAGTATATATTGAGGAGTTTTATACTCATTTTGACATAACACAACACTCACTCTCCTAGTGAGATCTGATTTTTGCGCCCTACTTGGGTATTTGTTCTCTTTGAGTGAGGTGCACTTGTTGAAGGAAGGCATTTCTTGGCATTTTTGGCATTTCTCTTGAAGGAAGGTTTACAACTAGGGTTTGCAATGCTATTTCATGATGATATGTAAGTGTTTTCTTTGCAAAACTTCTTGATTGAATGGTTGTAGTCTTATATTCTTGCATTTATTATAAACTTTGCTGATTTTAAAACCCTAGGGGACAAACACAGAAGTAGGTCGTTGTCTCATGTCCCCTAAAAGAGAAATTTTTAGCCATTGAAGAAGGAAGGAAGAGCCTAGCCATTGCTACACTCTTATTGCTTCTTCCCCTTGTGTTAGCCGTACCTTTAAAAGTCAAGAAGGAGGAGACGTCCCAGGCCTAGGTTATCTACACCTATGGCCATCCTGCTTCTAGGGTTTGGTGATAGGGCCTTGCTTTAGCAACACTCTCCCTCACCACACTCTCGTGTCTTGATTTATCTTTTATGCTAGCCGTTTTGCCAAGTTAAACCTAAGGAAGGAGGAAAGAGCACGAGGCCTTGCTTAAGCAACACCGGAGTGAGCCTCTTTCCCCTAGGGTTTTGTTTCTGGGGCCCTGCCATAGCAGCACTTCAAAACCCTTCCCTCTAGTCCTTAGCCTTTTTCCTTCAACCTTTGGGTCCTCCCTTAATTTGAATCCATTTACCCTTAGGCACTGATCTTAGGCCTCCAACGTTGAAGTGATAGTGGTCAAACAAACTCTCAAAACCTTTGCTAAATTGAAACCCTAACTAACTACTAACCCTAATAAGGCTGACGTCATCCTTGGTTATTCCATCT